>CM008285.1:35214790-35577290 GCA_002319775.1 Fagopyrum tataricum
GAACTGTATCATGCTAGGTATCGGTTTATGACGAGTATGATATAGATATGCCGGTTACGGCCTTGAGGTTATGAGTTGGATTTGATCCCTTATGGATCCCTTGGGTCTAGGTGTGACCCTTTGTATGTGATAGGATTGTGATATATATATGTGTGTCTTGTATAGGCTGTGTTACCCTCCAGTTTGGAGTAGACGTTTCTGAGAGTGGTTTGTAGCGAGATACTCTTGAGATCGAGGTAAGTCCATAGGACTTACTTAACTACTATCCTTATATTAGATGTATGCTGGAGTGGTGTGTGTTATGTGCTTTATAGCATGTGTTATTATTTGGTCACCGACCTATGTTATATTGACCGCCCATTGTAGTGGCTGTGATAACCTTTCCTTTTCATCCCGTCGTGGAGTCTGGGAGGTTCTTTGTAGTCAGGCCAGATCTGGTATAAAGGAAGGCCCCTCACCATTCCCACAGGGTACACGGGAGGTGTGCTGATACTACTCCAGCTGGTTAGAGTACTCAGAGGCGAGGATTATATTCCTCGTGTCACCTATCTTTATATATATCTATTTATACGATTGAATGATTCAACTTATTAAAGATAATAAACCGGGTAAATGTTTGATATCATGCTGAAGTGTTTATTACTTATGATATGTGTTTGTGCTTTAGCATCTTCTTATATATGTGTATAGTTAGCTAACGGTTTCATACCGTGTTGTAGATCCCTCGCAGGTTAGGAGAGCCGCGGAGTGATCCGGAGGGGTGATCTGCTGAGGGTTCCGTACACGGGCATATTCGTGGGTTTTTGGAGATTATCCATTGTACGGATTTCTGTTTTGATTGTACTCAGCAGTACTGTATAAACCTTTTGATATTTATATATCAGTTTTTATGTTTTTTTTTAATCTGTTGGTGCCTTGTTGTAAGATTCAGTGAGCTTGTTGTCAGGCTAGGGTCAGGATCCATTGTGAGATCCTAGCCCAGTAGCACTCCGACTGCTACAGGTACCATTTTGATTCATGGTTTACCTGTTAGAGTCTTATTTGATATTGGTGCTACACATTCTTTTATTTCGGATGTCTGTGTAGAGCGTCTGAGTCTAGGTACAGTTGAGGGGATGCCCTTTATTATAGGGTTACCCGATGGTGGTAGGGTCAGAGGTACCCGTGAGATTCATAGTTGTCCCATTTTCTGTAGGGACCCGTATATTACTTGTGGACTTCTTTGTCATGCCATTAGAGCATGAAGAAGTCATTCTAGGTATGGATTGGATGGATAGACATTCTGTAGTCTTAGATGTAGGTAGGAGGACTGTTACCTTCTCTACCGAGTTAGGTCAGATAGAGGTTTTCCGAGGTTGAGACCTTGGAAAGACAGGCACGGTTATTAGTGCGATACGGGCAGCTAGACTGATTGCACAGGGTTGTGAGGCCTTCTGGTGTTATGCCATGAAGGAAGGGGAGAGTCCAGTTTTAGGGGATATCCCAGTTGTCTGTGATTTTGCAGATGTGTTTGCTAAGCCGTTCAGTTTGCCGCCTCAGAGGAGTGTGGACTTCAGTATTGAGTTAGAGCCTGGGACGAGACCGATCTCGAAGGCCCCATACCGGATGTCGCTTGTCGAGATGCTGGAGTTGAAGAAGCAACTCGAGGAGTTGGCTGAGAAGGGCTTCATTCGCCCTAGCGTGTCCCCATGGGGAGCACTTGTCCTCTTCGTATGGAAGAAGGACGGATCGTTGAGGTTGTGTATAGATTACAGAGAGCCGAACAAGGTGACCATCAAGAACCAGTATCCACTACCTCGTATTGATGATTTGTTAGATCTGCTTCAAGGAGCTATTGTATTTTTCAGGATTGACCTGCGTTCATGATATCACCAGCTGAGGGTGAGAGAGCAGGATGTGCACATGGCAGCATTCCGGACCAGATATGGACACTACGAGTTTGTAGTGATGCCATTTGGGCTTACGAATGCCCCAGTCATCTTTATGGAGTTGATGAACAGTATCTTCATCGACTTCCTGGATTAGTTTGTAGTGGTCTTCATAGATGATATTCTAGTGTACTCTCGTAGCAGAGAGGAGCATGCAGGGCAGCTGAGGACTGTGTTGCAGGTTTTACGGGATATAGAAATTTATGCTAAGTTCTCTAAGTGTGAGTTATGGATGCCAGAGGTAGCATTTCTGGGTCATGTGGTTTCAGCTGAAAGGATCAAGGTGGATCCAGCGAAGATAGAGGCTGTAGCAGCTTGGACTACACCGACAAACGTTAAGGAAGTACGTAGCTTCCTTGGCCTAGCCGGTTATTACAGACGCTTTGTGGAAGGATTTTCTGTGATTGCCCGTCCACTGACGAGTCTACTGAGGAAGACTACTAGATTTGTATGGTCTGATCAGTGTAGGCAAAGTTTTGAGGAGCTGAAGAGACGTCTGACTTCTGCTCCTATTTTGGCACAACCAGAGGGTACAAAGGATTTTGTGGTATACAGTGATGCATCCAAGCTAGGCTTGGGATGTGTGTTGATGCAGAGAGGCAGGGTGATTGCTTATGCGTCTAGACAACTGAAGACGTATGAGGAGAACTACCCGACTCATGATCTGGAGTTGGCAGCGGTAGTTCATGCACTGAATCTGGAGACATTACTTGTATGGTGCTACATGTCAGATCTTCACAGACCATAAGAGTCTGAAGTACATTTTCACGCAGCGGGAATTGAATAACCGCCAGCGTAGGTGGCTCGAGCTGATCAAGGACTTTGATTTAGAGATTATGTACCATCCAGGGAAGGCGAACGTTGTCGCCGACGCCCTGAGCAGGAAGACGCCTCGAGAGGAGGCGATTGCGAGATTGACAGTTCAACATCAGTTACAGAGAGACATGATCTGGTTAGAGTTGGACATCCAGTTTCCTGGTTAGGATGCTCAGCTGCGTACTTTAGAGGTTCTTCATGATCTGTTGGGAGAGATCCAACAGAAGCAGGAGACCTGCCCGACATTGATGAGGATACGAGATAGGATGTCTCGGGATGAGGCACCACAGTTCCTGCTGGGAGCAGATGGAGTATTGAGGCGCCGCGGTCGCGTCTGTGTACCTGCTGATGCAAAATCTACGTCAGAGGATATTACAGGAGGCTCACTGTACACCATACTCTGTACACCCAGGTATGAGTAAGATGTATCAGGATTTTAGACGTTTATATTGGTGGGGAGGGCTGAAGCCCGATGTGACCAGATTTGCGGCACAGTGTGCGACCTGTCAGCAGGTCAAGATCGAGCATTGCAGACCTGGAGGTGAGCTCCATCCACTTCCTGTTCCACAGAGGAAGTGGGAGGACGTTACCATGGATTTTGTGACTGGACTGAGGCTGAGCCGGAATTTTGATGCCATCTGGGTCAGAGTGGACAAATTGACGAAGACGGCACGTTTCATTCCTATTCAAGAGACGTGGCCGGTGAGCAATAACTGAGGAGTACACTAGGCAGATAGTGAAACTCCATGGTGTTCCGAGGGCGATCGTCTCAGATAGAGATAGATGATTTACCTCGAGATTTTGGCAGTAGATTCAGACTGCCCTGGGGATGAGTTTGTACTTCACGACTGCGTTCCATCCTCAAACAGATGATCAGTCAGAGAGGACCATTCAGACGCTGGAGGATATGCTGCGAACTTGTGTGTTGGATTGGGGACAAGTGTGGACGGATCATCTCCCACTTGTTGAGTTCTCATACAACAATAGCTGGCATGCATCGATTGGGATGGCCCCATATGAGGCACTGCATGGGCAGAGATGCCGTACTTCGTTATGCTGGGATGAGCGGAGCAGTGTTAGTGGTTTAGCACCTGATCAGATTCAGGATGATGTGGCTGGTGTAGCATTGATTAGAGAGAGGATGCTGACTGCTCAGAGCCGTCAGAAGTCATATGCTGATAGGAGGCGTAGACCTCTAGAGTTCAAAGTAGGCGCCCATGTGTGGCTGAGAGTGTCTCTGACACGAGGTGTTAGGCGTTTTGGCATTAAGGGGAAGTTGAGCCCCCGATATGTCGGACCGTTCGAGATTCTGGATCGGGTTGGGAGCGCAACATACAGATTAGCCTTGCCTCCGAGGTTAGAGGGTGTTCACCCTGTATTTCACGTGTCTCAACTGAGGGAGTACATACCAGATCCGAGACATCGTGAGTTATGATGATTTGGTGGTCGAGCCGGACCACACATTTGTTGAGCACCCTATTGCAGTCCTAGAACGAGGTATGAGACGCATGCGTTCGAAGGACATCCCTATGTTGAGGATACAGTGGTCGAGACGAGGACCTGATGAGGCTACATGGGAGACTGAGGATAGTATCCAGAGGAACTATCCAGAGTTCTATGCCGAGTTAGATGCACCAGTAGGATCACCGAGTAGATCTTAGTACTACCTTGGTGAGTGTTATATGCTTATATGCTTACATGCTATGATGTGTTTATTTTCATACTAGCTTTGATGTGATATATGATCTTATTAGATCTTGTTGTGCTAGTATGATTATTGTTATAGCTGGAGATGGTTCTTTTCTCCATGCTATTGTGATACGTTTAGGATTCAGCTGGATATGGTTATTCCTCCATGCTATTTTGATGGACATAGTGTTGCTGAAGATGTTTTTCCTCCATGTCTTTCTGTTATGAGTATGATACGGCTAGAGATGTGATTCCTCTATGCCTTGTGATGTGTTTATAGTTTGGCTAGAGATGGGTTTTCCTCTATGCCCTGGATAGTGCTTTATTGTTGGAGTGGATGATTTCCTCCATGTCTATGTTTGAGGTTATAGAGAGAATTGTACCTCGGCTTTTGAGTCCGAGTGGTTTCAGGACTTTGCAAGTTTCAGGACGAAACTTGTTTTTAGGGGAGTGAGATGTAAGAGCCTTAGTCTTTTGGACCGAGTTTGCCTTAGCCGAGATTTGGCTTTAGCCGAGATTACCTTAGCCTCCCCCACGGGCTTGTGTGCCGCCCCAGCGGGTTCCCGCTCCCGCGGCCCAGGGAACCGCCCATGCGGTTTCCGACGACTGTAGCCGGTTTTGTTGACCATTTGACCCGTGCTTTACCCTTTCTTTCCTTAACCTAATTCCTTTGCTTTGGCTTGCTGAGCATCTTCATTCCCTTTTCCAGCTGCCTTCACGTCCTTCTTGCTTCCTTCTCCTTCCTTCTTGATCTTGTGCTTGGTTTCCTCTTGGTTTGGAAGAGGTTTTATGTGGCCTTGTGAGGTTCATGTTGTATGATGTTGTTGCTGAGCTTGGGAGCCAGCTGAGGCAGTGTTGGTGAGCTTTTCCTGGCCTAGGACCACAAGTGTGGTAAGCTTCTTGCTTCTCCTTCTTTTCTTTCTTTCTTGTTCTTCTTCCCTAGCTTAGGATTTGATGAATGGATCATAGATTGATGTTGGAATATGTATGTATATGTATGTACTTGGGTGTGGAATGGAGAAGACCTGATTTGATCACGTGAAGAGCTGAAGAAGAGTCGCGGGATCACATTCTGCACTGTCGCCGCCCCCGCGCCTGGAAGCCGCCGCCCCTGCGGAAGCCGTGCCATAGCGCCCGCGCCGTGCTTGCGTTACTTGCGGCCATTGTCACCGCGCTTGCGGCTGAGCCTTGCCGCGCCTGCGGGTTGCCTGTTCCGCCCCTGCGTCTTTCCATCACGCAGGTGCGTCTTGTCCCGGGTCTACCCAGAGTTGGGTAGATCCTTTCCTTTCCTAGTATGAGCGGGTTAGTAGCATGCTAGGTACGTGTATGAGGTTAGAATGATGATGAGTATGATATCGTTTGTGCCAGTTATAGCCTAGAAGTTTACGAGTTAGGATACGATCCTTATGGATCCCTTGGGTCTAGGTGTGACTCCTTTGAAGGATATTAGTTGATATATTGTTATGCCTTGTTATTAGGCAGTGTTGTCCTCCAGATTGGAGTGGACCGTGTTGGAGATCGTAGTTGAGAATACTACTGAGATTGAGGTATGTCCATAGGACTTACTTAGCTACCATCCTTATATTGGATGTGTGCATGAGTGGTGTTTGTTATATGCTTTATAGCATGTGATATGGTTTATTACCGACCTATGTTATATTGACCGCCCATTATAGTGGTTGTGACAACTTACCTTTCATCCCGTAGTGGAGTCTGAGAAGTTCTTTGTAAGCTAGTTAGACCTGGTGTACGGGAAGGGCACTGACCATTCCTTATGGTATACGGGAAGGTGCGCTGATACCACTCCAGCTAGCTATTGCACGCAGAGGCGAGGATTATATACATTCCTCGTGTATCATATTTTCATATGCAGATTTATATACTATTTGAGTGATTGACGTTATAAAGATAATAAACCGGGTAAATGTGTGAAAGCATGATGATGTGTTATGATTCCTGATGTGTGTTTATGCTCTAACATCTTCTTATATATGTGTATGGTTAGTTAACGGTTTTATACCGTGTTGTAGATCTTTTGCAGGTTAGGAAAATTGTAGAGTGATCTAGAGGAGTGATCTGCTGAGGGCTCCGTACACTGGGGCGATATCGTGGGATATGAGATATTTATGTTGTACGAATTTATATTTTGACTTTGTACTCAGCAGTTACTCTGTATTATCTTTTGATATGTGTGTGTGTGTATATATATATATATATATATATATATATATATATATATATCAGTTTTATGTTTTGTTTTAATCTATTTGTGCCTTGTTGTAAGATTCAGTGAACTTGTTGTCAGGCTAGGGTCAGGATCCATTGTGAGATCCTAGCCCAGTAGCACCTCGAATCCTACGGATTTGGGGTGTTACAGTGTCACTGCCTAAGCTCTTTGGTAAATGTTACACCTGGCATGAAATGTGCAAATCATGTGCTTCACATTTGAAAAGACAACACCTAGTGCATTTATAAGCCCAAACTCTTTATCCGTCACAATGACTCCCGGTATACGATTTCCACACACATGTCGGAGTCTCCTAATGCCCACTCGTAGTGATTCGAGTTTTCCTTAGTCATGAAGACAAATGCTATTGCAAACGTCTTCCTCGTGATAGTGATTCCAACGATCTCTAATAACGGCATCTTGTACCTATAGATTTTGAGGCATAATCAAAACTCTAATATCCAATTCAACTAAAATAACAAAAATGTTCATGTAATATGAAAAGACTCAAAAACAAAATGAATGTTAATACTTACTCGTTCGTGTTGTATGTCGTGTCCATTATGATGACATAAGGAAATAAGTTGAGGAGATGCTTAGAATCTGGATGCAGGATGAAAAAATCTGAAATTTCATCTGACTGCGGGCATCTTCTCACATTGACATAGTAGCGACGGTTTTGTAGATTGCGTAGTACTTGTTGGAGTGGGCCTCGTCCTTCAGCTTGTAGCATCCTGATCCTCAATCCAGCATTGTATACTTGTCTTATGGTGGTGACATTGTGGGATCATCCAACTATAGTGACTTCAAAATAGTGCATGGCTTGAAACTTGACCCGAGTTCACGTCCGACCTTCCGAAACTGTTTCGGCGTCAATCAACCAACAAATGTATGTCCCTTTAACTTTCCGGGAAGTGTATGGTTGCGCACTCCACATTTAACATACAACGTCCATTTATCAATTCTATTTTGTACGCCCTCAAGTTCAATTGAACACCCTTCTTTTATCAATTTACGTGCTCGCCTAGATGACGACTCAACATCTTGATCAACATCTTTCTTCTTCCGAGTTAACCCGAAACGTTCGCATGTCAACCGAAACATAACGAGTCTACTCCCATTTCTCCATGACCTACTTGTGACAAACACCATATTCATAGTTCCTCCCATAAAATGAGCCCATTCAACCATTGTTTCTCGATCGTAGAAATACCCGTTAATTTCAAACATTCGAGTATAATCGGTCCCTTCATCACGAGAATAAATCGTAAGACCTTAATTGAAAATAAATAGAATAAGAATTTATTTTTTTCCCGATGTAATTACAAACTTACGAAAAAATTATTACCTCAAAATGTGAAAGAAATTCCTCCGATTGACTAAATTTTGAATCATCGAACGGCATCAACATCTCTTCATCGTCTTGTGTTTCCATTTCCGCTACCAATTTTTTCGAGAATTTGAGTGAAGGTTTATTCACTTTGTTCTTCTATCACTCTCAATATATAATCCACCGCCTAAAACGTTCGAATTACAACGTTCGATTTATAACGTTCATATTACAACATTCGAATTCCAACATCTATTTTTCAAAGTGAAAATCAAATTTTCACGGTTCCGAAAACCGTAAACTTCGTGCATTTGTAAATTCCTCCGCCGTGCCTTTAAAATTACCCTTTATTTTTTAGGTTGAGCTTTTATAGCGCATTTTTGTGCAATCACTTTGATTAATATATCGTTTAATAAATGACTGTTTCATATGTGCTTACAAAACTGCATTAACTAACATGAAATTATAATAATTGATAAGAGATATGCGTGAGTGTTCTTTCTACATTGCCTTACAAGTAAAATTGAATAATTTACTTGATACTGGACAAAGTCTTTTATGATACGGACCAAAGTCGTCTTTGATATCAAGCAAAGTTGTTTCCGATACCGGTTAAAATCCTTTCTGATGGAAATTTAAAAGATGTTTTCTTCTTCTTTTTTTTTTAATATCAAGCATACGATATTATAAAAACCGATGAAAAATTAAATTATATACACATGCATACATATACATTAATAATATGATGCCTTGTTATTGAGTTTCTTACTCGTATGATTTTTTTTTTCTCTTATGAGGCTTGTTTCATGACTATAACAACAATTGAATTTGAGGTCCTAAGATGTGTTAATGTATGAGAAATTATATGATAGGTGGTGACGCCCTCAAGGTGTTCGAAAAAATGTTTTATACGAATTTTTTATGATGTGTGCGCTGAACATGCTATGATATTTTAATATCAGTTTTTCTATTCGTTTTTCATCTTTTTTACTATCAATCACTAAGAGGTTAAATGATGATATGTATAGTTTCAATTAGTAACAAAACATAAGTATCCATGAATGAGTCTTAAAGGATGTCAAAGAATGTCTCGGTGAACTTTCACTCGCGTATAGCTCTCTCCATCACTATATACATCTTTCTTGGTGTACTTTGCAGTCTGTGTTATTCTATGTATCATTCTATGTTTACTCGCTAGCATAGTTTATGTATGCAAATACATAAATCTCTTTCATTAAAAGATCTTTTCCTAAACAAAGATCAAAAAACAAGTGAGCAAAATCTCCAAGTTGTATTTAGTGTCATTAATTGTAATACCTAATTTGAAAAGTTCGGAGTTTTACTTCTTGTCAACAACTTTTGTTTTGTTGGCTTATGTGTATAAATTTGAAGGGTTTGACTTGATTAAAGGATTGCTTTTAAAATCGTATGTTTTGAGACACTGAATCCAACAAGTTAGTGCAACTTACCCAACAGTGAGAAGACACCGACAACAATTATATGCCAACCAAAAAGAAGTTGTTTTGTTTTTGTAATTTCATCAATGTCAACTAATACATCCTAAAGTAACAACAAAAAGAATAACTTATAACTAATACAATGTAGATTGTAAATCAATAAAAAAAAAACTTTTTTAGATAATTTTCTACGCCCCACATTGCTTAATAGTAATAAGAGGAAAAAAAAGGAGATAAATGGGCTATAAATACGTTTTTTTATTAGGTTAACTAAGTAGGTAGACAAATTTTTAATAGGTATTAAGTATGTAGGTATAAATAGGGTTTTAGAATTTCCCCCTTTCCAATCTCTCTTGGTTGGCGATTCTTAGACAGTCTCCTTCGCTCGTCTCCTTCGTCGTTCTTCAATTGCTTCTTCTTCGTTCTGCGAATTCCGAGCTTGAAGATCTAAGGCCAGGTCGTCGCCGCTCCCTCTTCTACCTCCGATTGCTTCTTGTTTTGCCTGCTATATATGATTGAATTGTGTATGCTTATGTGCAGTGTCTGCAAACATTGGAAAAGATATCACATGATCAGCCACTTGCGTGCTTGCAGTCTGGAGCAATTATGGATGTTTTGGGTTTTATAGACTTCTTTTCCACTATTCTGCAAGTATACAAATGCTTGACAAGTAAATTTCCTTGTAATAGAATCACACCATTATCGCTTTTGTGTGGGTATTTTGCCGTGTCAATATATTTTGTTTACTCATCCCAATCCATTTGTTTTCAGAGAACTGCACTTTCAACAGTTGTCAATATATGTAGAAAGCTTCCGTCTGAATGCCCTGCTCTTTTCATGGAGGCAGTCCCAAGATTGTGTGATCTTCTTCATTATGAGGATCGACAGGTTTGTAATGTACATCTTTCTTTCAATTGACATATTGGCCTGAGTTTGCATCTTCTAATGTTTTATCCTGGCTTTGAATTCACAGCTTCTTGAGAATGTCGCTACTTGTTTGATTAAAATAACAGAACGAGTGAAAGATTCTCCTGACATGCTCAAGGAGCTTTGTAGGCATGGGCTTGTTAAGCACACAATCCAACTCATAGGCATTAATAGTCGAACAACTCTAAGCCAGGCAACTTACACTGTGAGTAGCATTTCCGTTAAACCTTTCTTGTGTATACTTATATTAGGTTATTACTCTTGCAAACTGTTGTCTTTCTTTCATCTAATTCTACATTAATCTTCAGAGTCTAATCGGGATACTTGCAAAACTGGCGTCCGGCTCAACTGATGCCATCACCATAATCTTTGAGCTTGACATTGGAGGTTTAACAAAAGAGATATTGTCTAATTATGAACTTTCACACGGCATGATTTTCCCTCATGCAGTTGAGCAACATAGCAATCAGGTAATTTACTTTGTACCCATTGCTTCATTGATTTTATCTTCATGATGAGGGATGCTATAGAGTATGACCCTACAGTATTTTGTATGGTATTAGACGCGTGAAGTTCTGAGGTTGCTGAATGAGCTTCTCCCTCCGATAGATAGGCATCACGAGGACCAAATATTATCTTGCCAGGAAAAGATATTAGCTGATCATCCTTATGAATTGCAGAAGTTTGGAATGAACGTTCTTCCAGTATTGATTCAGGTCAGCTACTCGGTATTTGATAGAATAACTAGCTTCATTCATGTTGAATAAGCGGTTTATGGATAACCTTTTCTTTTGCTTCACATAGGTAGTAAATTCTGGGGCAAATCTAGTCATTTGTCATGGGTGTCTTTCAGTTATAAGTAGGCTAGTATGTCATACTAAATCAGAAATGCTTCTTGAGATGGTCGAGAATACCACCATGCCAAGGTGAGTTGACCTTGTTTCACATGACATGAAATAGTACATTTTTTCACTTGATGATTTGGCAATAGTATTTGATATAACTTTATTTCATTGGATCATTCAACAGCTTCTTGATGGTGTGTTCACTCGAAAAGATTATCATATTCAAACACGAGCCCTTCAGATAACTGAAATGGTTCTTCAAAAGCTTCCTGACACGCTGGTGCCCTGTTTTGCAAAGGAAGGGGTCTTATATGCCATTGATGCCTTGCTTACCCCCGAAAAGTGCTCAGTATTCATGTTCCCTTCGGCAAGTGGAATCTCAGAACAGTCCGATTTAAGCCTAAAGAGGTGCTTATGCTATGCGTATGAGACTGGTCATTGTGTCCCCACATCAGAACCCAAATCATGCAAACTTGAGAAAGGTTTCATTGAAGAAGTGGCCAAGAGGATAAAAGAAAATTACCTTGTTGCTGAGCTTCACAGCCTGGGAAGTGTAGTCACTGATGTACTTCAAAATCTGAGAAAGGCCTCTGACGAGTTGACTAGTCTTGCAAAAAATTCTACTAGAGAAGGAGAATCCCCATTGCATGACGATAGGTTATATAGTATGTTGCATCAAACAATGGTACTAATAAGTGGGAATGAACCCATATCCACCTTTGAACTCATAGAAAGTGGATATATTAAGGCATTGGTGAATTACCTGTTTGGTGGTCTCTATGAAGGAGGGAAGGTCAATCTTTCTGATGTTTTTACAAACTTTGATCTTGTACTCAATAGATTTGAGACATTTGCTAGATCATCACTTTCTTCCTTTGATCTTACCTTAAAGGACACGCCTCTTTCCGTACTGGTACGAAAATTACAAATTGCCTTATCTACTATGGAGAGCTTTCCTGTAGTATTAGGCAACATGCTTAACATTAGAAGCTCATACGCTTCCGTACCTTCTGGAAGACCTGTTGCACATCCATGTCTTCGAGTTCGTTTTATGAGGGATGAAGAGGAAAAAAATCTGGGTAATTACTCTGAAGAAATGGTTATTGTGGACCCCTTCTGTTCTTTGAATGCAATTAAATCATACTTTTGGCCGAAAGTTGCCAAAAAGGATACTGATAGGTCAAAAACGGCGTCTCCATCCCATGGTCGATTATTTGTGGCACCAATTCAGGGGGCTTCCCATGATCATTCAGTTAGCCCTTATCCCTTGGGATCCGATATGTATGCTACATTTCCTAGTATGCATGTTAGTATTTAAGGTCTAAGCACAATGTGTATATTGTATGATAGCTTTCTCTTTATGAGTAGTGGGATATTATCTCATTCTCACAAATGTCTTGAGCAGGAGGAAAGATATAAAGCTACTGAAATAGCCAACTTTGCTAGTATGGATGTTGATGCAGAAAAATCTGTTGGTGAACCGGAGTCTCTCATTGTAAGTGGAGTAATCACTGTTGGGTTATATGTATATCCTTTTCTCAAGTTACTTATGTTCACAATGTCCAATTCAGGTAGCTGCGGCAGGACCTCATCATCCACTAGAAGTAGATCCTGAAAGCGGGAGCATCAGAGAAGGTATATACTTAAGAAATTTAACTTTCATTTGAAGCATATGTGTGGATTTAGATATGTCAACTTCATCATATAGTAAATTGTATCAGTAGTTGTTACGAGTTGAAACTAATTGCATAAACTTGGTAATTACATGTGTTTGTCAATACATGCCACAGAAACAAGCTTCGAGCACCCATCCAACGTGGAAGGTAGCCAGTCCGATTTATCTAAAGATGATAGTAACGGGTTCTCAAGGCTAGCAATTTATCTTCAAAGGGTGGAGTTAGACAGTTCTTCCACATTATATCAGGAGGTTCTTCAACAAAGAATGAAGTCACATGATGAAATATACAACGGTGCCAAAGTTTGGAGTGAAGTATACACCTTAGTCTATAAGAATGTTGCTGAAGTCGGAAACGAAACTTTGTTCCCTGTTGAATCTTGTGAAGTTGTGCTCGAGAAGTAGTTTAGTATAACAGAGAAGATATATGTTCCACTGCAAATTTCATTTCTTAGTCATGCTTGCCTATTTCCAATATATTAAGTTCACTGCGATTCAAAACAGAGAAGACGTATAATCTGGGGCACGATACTGAAATTTCAGAAACATGCACTCAGAGCTAACATCAACAGTGGAGGAAGTATAGACACTGAAACTTCATTTATATTTGATGAAAGATATATGATCCACTGTAATGTTAGGTATTAAAATCGGGTAACAATTCAACAAAGTTGGGTAAGTAAAGCTAGATATAGAACGTTGGGTATTAAAATCGGGTAACAACGAAGTTGGGTAACATAAGTAAATTTGGATATAGAACGTTGGGTATTAAAATCGGATAACAACGAAGTTGGGTAACATAAGTGAATTTGGATGTAGAACGTTGGGTATTAAAATCGGGTAACAACGAAGTTGGGTAACAAAAGTGAATTTGGATGTAGAACGTTGGGTTTTAAAATCGGGTAACAACGAAGTTGGATAACATAAGTGAATTTTGATGTAAAACGTTGGGTATTAAATCGGGTAACAACGAAGTTGGGTAACATAAGTGAATTTGGATGTAGAACGTTGGGTATTAAAATCGGATAACAACGAAGTTGGGTAACATAAGTGAATTTGGATGTAGAACGTTGGGTATTAAAATCGGATAACAACGAAGTTGGGTAACATAAGTAAATTTGGATGTAGAACGTTGGGTATTAAAATCGGATAACAACGAAGTTGGGTAACATAAGTAAATTTGGATGTAGAACGTTGGGTATTAAAATCGGGTAACAACGAAGTTGGGTAACAAAAGTGAATTTGGATGTAGAACGTTGGGTTTTAAAATCGGGTAACAACGAAGTTGGATAACATAAGTGAATTTTGATGTAAAACGTTGGGTATTAAAATCGGGTAACAACGAAGTTGGGTAACATAAGTGAATTTGGATGTAGAACGTTGGGTATTAAAATCGGATAACAACGAAGTTGGGTAACATAAGTGAATTTGGATGTAGAACGTTGGGTATTAAAATCGGATAACAACGAAGTTGGGTAACATAAGTGAATTTGGATGTAGAACGTTGGGTATTAAAATCGGATAACAACGAAGTTGGGTAACATAAGTAAATTTGGATGTAGAACGTTGGGTATTAAAATCGGGTAACAACGAAGTTGGGTAACAAAAGTGAATTTGGATGTAGAACGTTGGGTTTTAAAATCGGGTAACAACGAAGTTGGATAACATAAGTGAATTTTGATGTAAAACGTTGGGTATTAAATCGGGTAACAACGAAGTTGGGTAACATAAGTGAATTTGGATGTAGAACGTTGGGTATTAAAATCGGGTAACAATGAAGTTTGGTAAACAGAGTATAACGTTGGGTAACAAAGTTGGGTAACAGAGTATAACGTTGGGTAAAAAAGTTGGGTAATAAAATTGGGTAACAAGGTTAGGTAACAAGGTTGGGTAACAGGTTGGGTAACAAAGTATAACGTTGGATCCCTTCACAAATAGAAGGTGCATATTTAGTGTTTCTATAAAATTTTGCCTACACACTTTGTTTCCTTGATAAAAAACCTACACACTTACCATTTTCTCCCTAAAAAAAGATAATAAAATGATTGATTAAAATGTATACAAAAAGATATTTTTAAAAATATATAGTTAGTTTACATAATTTTTTTAATTACAAAATTCTAAAAAATGAGAATGCATACAATAATTACACATGTAGTAATTATGAACGAAAAATTGATATGTAGCGTTGAGGGCTTATACTTTAATATTAGTATATGGATCATACTTACGACTCCAATAAGTATTTCCATTAGAAAGTAAATATAAACAAAGACCATTTAATTAAAGAGACAATCGGCCAATGAAACGAAAATGAGAGGTTTTTAGTTGGCTAAGAGAACGAGATCTTCGAAGATTCAAAATCTTGGTGTCCAGTTGTGGAACACTGGAACGGAAGAACCGTAACGGTGAAGGAAGGATGAAAAGAGATACAAGAAGTAGAGTGTACTTTATGCTTTACATTTTACAGTATTTTCTTTTGCTCTTTCTTATTTATTTTTACGTTTTTTAAATTTAACGGGTTTAGCCTTTTCTATATATGCGAACCGAACTGATCTGAACCGTTATACATGGTCCGGTTTCAATAAGTCATACATGTTATACACAAGAACCAAACTGTTAACTTTCGGTTCGTTCCCAACGGTCACATAGAAATCGACTAACAATCATAATCCATATAATTAACTCCCTCATTATATATTATTTCATTTCATACAATAAGAATTTTTAATCAATTAAGATCTCAATCCATATCAAATTCCCCATTAATTTGAACCAAGATCTGCATAAAGATTAGCAATTAATCAGATGATTCTACGAACGCATGCAAGATCGTTCTAATACCAACTAAATGATGTTATATGTATATAGCGGAAATATAGATTGAATCTAAACATATAATCCTAGATTCCTAGTATATACATAGACGATGATAGAATCAATTCACTGTTCATGTTGATGTTTGAAGCATATCTAATTAGAAGGAATTAGAATGAAAGCAACACATGTGACTTCTCTATTCAGTCCACATGAGTCCAACATCAAGATTTCATTTTTCTTCGAATGTGATGACGAAGATCGAAAGGGGAACAATTGAACTACTTCAGATGATGATAATAATTGAATCTCAAAATACTATTTTGTTAGTAATTAACTCAAAATACTATCATGTTGATCTCCACCAATTATATCTCACCAATTAACCTCTCTAACTACTCTTTTTATAAATAATATTTCTTATTAGAATCTATAATATATATATAATCATTCACCATTCTCGTTGATCTAGTCTACCAACTTTAAGTGTTGACCTCATTCGACCTGATTATTATAGTCATTGATTTAAATAGTTTAACATTAATTTTTACATTTAACTTCTAGCAAAATGCTCATACCGGATTGTAAATCTTTATCAATTGTCATATTTCATGTTTAAATTGAAGGACCACAATTTCACAATTTCTTCGCCGAAGAATCCAAGTAACACAACAAATCCTAAACAAAAATCAAAATTCACCAATTACGTCTAGAAAACATCATAGACAATAATCACAAAATGTATTTGACAATCCAATACAAGGTTTCTTCACACGAAAAGAACCATACTCAAGAAGAAATTCATCATATCACTAGAGCCTAAACTGAAAAATAACTCAGAGAAGGTAACTCGAGGGAGTGAATCGTGATTTCTAGTGGAGTTGGAGAAACCTAATTGAGTAATTGTCCTACACCGTGAAAAAACCTTCGACCACGACTCGTGATGAGAAGGAGATTTGCCGCTTAACCAAACCCAAACCTAAACCCAAACCCGTAAACATGACATCCATAAGACTTTTTTTAAAAAATATTTTGAACTCTAAATGAACCTTTTTTTAGACTAGGGGCGTGTTTGTTATGAGATTGTGGGGGAGTTTTTTAGATTGTTTTTCACGGGATTGTATTTGTATGCTGTTTGGTATGGGATTCAAATAGAAGATTGTATTCTTCTACGGGATTCTACGGGATTGTTTTTGCTCAACAATCTAAAAAAAAAATCTCGACAAATCAGGATTGTACGGGATTGTAGGGGATTCTGTAATTATTTTCCCATTCATACCCTCTCATCTATCAAAAAAAGAGCAGCTTCTTCGACATCCCTCAACAGCTCTCACGAACCCCCTTCGTTCCATTCCCACTCAGCAGCTCTCTCGTACCCTCGTTCTCCCTTCGACTCATCCTCGTTCTCCCTTTCGTTCCTATCTCACTCGGTGCAATGGGTTCACCTCCCCCATCTGGTTCCATTCCGGTCGGTAGGAGGAAGAAACCAGTCCCAGTTCGACCACTGAAGAGGTTAGGGTTTCGGTTATTGTTCCATTCTGGTCGGTATGAAGTTATGCAATTTCTTCTAGCCTTTTGTCTCTTTAATTATCCCAATCTTGATTCTAAACAGCTACAGTTCCGGGTATGGCAGATCGATATTCAATTGTTGATAGATAGGAATCTGTTCATGTTAAATCTCAGTGACCTATTGTTTGGGGGTCTGAAGCTTGTTGATAGATAGGAATTTGTTCATGTCATTAGATAGGAATCTGTTCATGTTAGATAGGAATCTTTAAGCTCCTTAATAAACAAACTGACTGTTAAAGAATCATGGGTATGAAAATTTTTGATTGATTAGCTCCAATCTGGAAATTAAGGTAATGTTACTCAGGAAGAGTGTAAGAGATGAAAACATGTGTGAAAAGAGCCGCATTGCGAGTAGAGTGATTATTTATAACTCACATCCTCTGCAATTGCAGTAGGACAAATATGATGCGAAGCTTATTAAATGGTTAGGTTTGGGTTGAATCTCAGTGAGCTTTGTTTTGGTAGTTTGAGCATAATTTTCTGTTTCCACTTAACATTGAGACATGACTGAAATTATTTAGATTCATTGAGCATAATTTTCCGTTACAATATGATATTCACTTACACAGCTATGCTCAGAGACATTAATTACTTGTCTATGTGCTTGAGGTTGTATGATGAGTTGAAATTTGACGATTGCACATTGGTTATTTTTTTTGTCGATTGCATACTATTGAACTTGTAGTGAAATTTATCAAAAAAGATGATAGTGCAGGTGTACTGTGGAGATAGAAGAACCACAACGGTTGGTTGAGGTTCCAGGATCAAACATATTGCGTCCAGTGCCTCTAGTAATATATACTTTCAAACTTCTCTATTTTTTGTTATTTGGTTACTAATTGATTGAGAATGTCGTTTACAGTTTCCAAAAATAACTCAGGCAAATGAGGAGACTGATGATACATGCCTTGAAGATCCGGATAACCCAGAACATTCCTTCATTGATTGTTGTTATGCACGAAGGCTTGTAGCGATTAACAAGCGCAATAAAGCTCGGTTTGATGTGGTGAATGCTCAAAATGTTTTATTATTGGCCCAAAATGATGCTCTGAATGAGAGAGTGTTCAAGGGTGTCGAAAATGAGATGAATAGTCATTGCGAGAATTACGAGATCACCAATCTTCTACAAAAGCGCAACAAGCATTACTTGGAAGCTAGGTCTTTAATCAAGAAGCAGTGGGGGGTTATATTTGCCTTTGCCTTAATTTCTATAGTGCTTGTAATAGGTTATGTGTTTAAGCATTGGCATCCATCTACTGTCATGAAATGGAAAATGATGTTGCTGATTTTTATCTATCTACTGTCGTGATGCGTAGACAACTAAATGGCTATGCCATGAATCCTTAAATCTATGTTTTTGTGGGAACTTGAATTCTATTATTATAGAACTTGTTGGGTTTATGTTGCTAATTTTTATCTATCTACTGTCATGAAATGAAAAATGATGTTGTGAGCTGTTGTTGTGAGATATTGTGATATGTCAATGCTTCATTTTGTTATTACATTTTCTTGTGTCATGTTGCTGATTTTGTGTACCTACTCTCATGAAATGGAAAATAAGACTGGTGTGAGCTGATGCTTTTATGAGCTGTTAGGTTCATCATTGGCCATGAACTGGTGTGAGCTGCTGTTTTCTAAGCAGCCAAACTCTTAGAAGCAATCTCAAACACATTCTCAGACAGCCCATATTACAAAGCATCAACAACTAGGTTCATTTGAATTCATCATCCATCAGACATAGAACTAGAATTGTCTATTGGTCTTATAGATTAAAACCTGATGAGAGGCTGAGAAAAAAAAATTCCATTACTGCATTCACAAAATTTAGTGCATATTGAAAGGGAAACCAATGATCCAATGAAAAAATGATGTGTACTTTCACAAATGTAGTGCATATTGAAAGGGAAACCAATGATGGATGCTTGTCATCTTCAGCCGATCAATCATATATAACTTAAGAAGAATGAATCAAAACTCAACATTGGATTTTTCATATATAGCCACAGCTGGTGAGTCAGCTGGTGAGTCAGATGGTGACTTTGATGACGAGGATGGTGACTTGGCAGTATCAGCTGGTGAGTCAGCAGTAGAGGTATCAGGAGCTGGGGCAGGTGCGGCGGTTGGAGGGATATCAGTTCCAAAGATGGCTACTGGAAGGAGGACTTTTTGAACCTCATATATAGACACATGTGAGGTTGAAAAGACACCGCTACTGATCTTTGTCTTGGACCAGAGAGAGTTGATGTGGACAGTACTCGACACTACTGCTGTTGTGAGCTGCGAATGTCGTGAGCTGACTGACAGTCTTGAAGTCAGAAAGGGAGTAAATTCTGAGTGAAGTTCAAAGACACTGTTGCTGTTGTGAGCTGTTGCTATTAAAACAAGACTGAATTTGCTGGTGTGAGTTGCTGCTGTTGTGAGCTGCTAGGTTCATCAATGGCCATGAACAGTTGAGAATTTTGCTAACACAGTGACCATGAACAACTGAGAATTTTGCTAACACAGTGACCCCAGTTATCTAGCTTTGTTCTTATTTTTCATTTCTTGTGCTGCCTTAAATTTCAATTCAGTTATCTAGCATTGTTCTTTTTTTTTTTTTGGTTTCTTTCTAACTTCTGCAGTCATCAGCGCCAGCAAGTAAATTCCGAGTCAGCAGTTTATCACAAACAGCGCACATTGAATCTGCATTTCAAGTCAAGTTGATCAATCACATATCAAGGTAATCACAAACGTTTTCTTTTTGAAAGAGTAATAGTATATAATTTATACGTCATTACTAATACCGTGTAAATAAACAAGTGCTGATGATGTATGTTTGTAACATAACATATCCCAAAAGTTGCAAAATAGCTGAAAAAGAAAGCCAGTCTATATATGCCGAATTAATGAGTTTGTAAAAAATGGAGAAATCTTAGCGGTGATTGCAATGGGCTCTGCACTGCGTGATGAAAAATCGGCTCAAGAAGAGAGGGTATTCTTTTAATGTGTTTGAGGGTATAATAGTAAAATGTTAATTAACAATCTATCCTAAAAATCTCATACCAAACACTCAATTTTAACAATCCCAACAATCTACAACAATCTACAACAATCTCAATTTATAACAATCTCCTACAATCCCAACAATCCCCATCCCAACAATCTAAAATAAAAATCCCCATCCCATACCAAACAGGGACTAGGACTCCGCTTTTGACGTAACTAGTCCGAACTGACACGTCTCGTATAACTGCTTTCTAATATCCGAATACATCCCCAACGAACTACGCTGGCGAATCAGATCCATCCGGTTGCGCCCCGGTGAACGCTTGGCATAATTTTCTTCCTTGCACCTTTTCCCGCAATTAACCATAGAGATTGCATTTCTTCAGTTCTGCTCTGCAACTCTCACACACAGCGCTTGACTTGCACAAAAATGGCGGATCCATTAACAACTTTGGTGGGTACGGTGGTTTCCGGCCTTGTTAAAGTAGTTCTCGGGAAACTAAGCTCTGCCGTCTATAAGGAAATGGCACAAATCTACGGTGTCAAGTCTCAATTACGGAAGCTCGAGAACACGCTGACCGCCATTAACGCCTTGCTTCAGGATGCAGAGGAGAAGCAATACAACCAAAGGTCCATTAGCCTTTGGCTTTTAAAACTCAAGGAAGTGGTCTATGACATAGAGGACCTTCTAGATCTGGTTTCAACTCGAGTGTTGGAAAGCGAAGTCAACATCAGAAACCCTTGCCGAAGATTCAGCGGACTTTATTCTCGTTACTGCTTGACACAACAGGTGAAGGAAATCTGCCGTCGACTGGATGACACAAAGGAAATTCAGCAATTCAATCTCCGGGGACACCAATCAGATTCAGATTTGACTGGTGGCAATTCTGCTGATGAGAGAGAGACGTGTTCTTCCTTTCAAGAATCGGAGGTTTTCGGAAGAGAAGAAGACAAGGAGTCGATCGTCTCTCGCCTGGTGAGTTTTTCAAGCCCTAAGAATGATAAATTTCTTTTCATCCCCATCATTGGAATGGGAGGAATTGGGAAAACTACACTGGCAAAGTTGGTGATCAATGATCATAGGGTAGCCGAAAAATTCAATTTGAGAATGTGGGCGTATGTGTCTAAGAAATATGTTTTGAAAAATGTGATTCGAGACATTATCCAGTCTGCTACCGGACAGAATTGTTCAGACTTGAGCCTTGAGGCTTTAAAGAACATGTTGCATAAGATTCTGACCGGTAAGAAATTTCTTCTCGTGTTGGATGATGTGTGGATTGAAGACTTTCTCCAGTGGGAGGAATTGAAGAACTTGTTGGTCGTGGGTTCAAAGAGTGCAATTATAGTGACTACTAGAGAAGAACATATTGCCTCCTTTACAGGAACTATAGAAGAAGCCTACAGGGTAAAGCCCCTCCCTGACAGCCATTGTTGGTCCATATTTGTGAAATGTGCATTTCAGAAAAACAAAGAGAAAGCCTATCCAGAACTCGTGAAGATTGGAAAAATAGTCATCAAGAAATGTGGAGGGATTCCTCTTGTGGTGAAGACATTGGGAAGTTTGCTCTGTAACAAGACAAATATTGATACTTGGAAGAAAATCGAAGAAAGTGAGCTTTGGAGGATTGATCATGGACCAAATGGGATATTGCCTGCCCTAAAACTGAGCTACGATCACACACCGAACCATCTAAGGGCTTGTTTTGCCTATTGTGCCATATTTTCCAAAGGATACCCCTTGCATAGAGATGATTTGATCAATGTATGGATGGCACAAGGTTTGTTGGATGATCAAGATGGGACTGAAGAAACGAGAGATGTTGGTGACAGGTATTTTGATGAACTTGTTTCAAGATCGTTTTTCCAGCTCCCCGGGTATGCTGTGGTTGAAAAGTATGTAATGGAGGCAGCAGGAGTGTTCAGCTGGCATACTGATTGGGATAATCTTGCCCAAAGCTTCAAGAATAACATGATAAGCAATTTGGACACTGTCACAAAGATGTTCACAGACTACAGAGGCAAGCTACCCTTTGTAGAAATGCATGATCTAATGCAGGATTTGGCTGTTTATGTATCCGGGGCAGAGATAGCTAGCGTAAGTAGCAGCAGGTGTCAAGTATCCTCAAAGACAAGACATGTAACATGGGATAAAGAGGACTTGTCGGATAAAGAATTTCCTACCGACCTCCTAGAAGCAAGCAAGGCAAGGACGTTTGCATTTTTGCACCCAATGGGTACGCTGACAAAATCATTTCTTGAAAAACTCTTGTCGAATTTTATGTGTTTGCGTGTCCTGATGCTATGTGGGACCGAGTTTGAGGAGTTGCCAAGCTTGATTGGAGATCTAAAACATCTAAGGTACCTTGATGTTTCAGTGAACTCTAAGCTTAAACTACTTCCAGACGCCACTTGCAAGCTTGTGAACCTTCAGGTACTCGACTTTGTCCATTGTAATAGTCTACAAAAGTTACCAAAACAGATGCACCGGCTAGTTAGTCTAAGGAGTTTGATTGTAACGTCAAATACAACTCTCTTGCCCGAAAAAGGCTTTCAGTGTTGGAGCTCCTTAAGGATCTTAAAAATAATGAAATGTCCGTATTTGGCATCATTGCCAGAGGATATCAAAGGCCTGAAAAATCTTAGAATTTTCGGAATTGAGAAATGTTCAAGCCTTACTAGTTTGCCGGACAATATGAACCAGCTGATGAATCTTCAGGAATTAAGCATTGCCCACTGTGAACTGCTTGATTTGGCGGAATGGAAAGGGCTACAAGGCTTACAAAATCTCAAGTATCTGCGTCTGTATGGGATTCCGAAGCTTATTGACTTCCCATATGGGTTAAAATCTATCTCGAGGTCTTTACAACTTCTGAGGATTGGTGATTGTAAGGAGCTAAGAAGCCTGCCCGAAAACTTGCAGAACTGTACTTCTCTTCTGAAGTTCCAAGTGTATAGTTGTAATGTAAGCGTTCTCCCTAAGGGCATAAAAGAGCTCACAGGTCTTCAAGAATTGACAATAGCTGGGTGCTCAAGTTTGAGTAAAAGATGTGAAAGGGAAATTGGGGATGATTGGCATCTCATTTCCCACATTCCTTACATCCACATTGATCATCAGATCATCCAAAACCGAGTTGCTTCAACTCAAGACTAACAATAAGTACATCTGTGTATTATGTTCACTGGTAATCTTTACTAGTACTGCTTTTACAAAAGCAACTATTTCAAAAAATTGTCCTTTCGATTTTCTTTCTGAAGAATATTGTTATTACAATTTAGTTTGATGCATCATGTGAGTGATTCATAATGTGGAGATTGTGTTGCAATATTACACTTTTATATAAATTCTTACTATTTTTCATTGGTTTGCATAATGCTTGTTGAGATTTGTGAGATTGTTCTCTACTGCCAATATTCTTGTGATTGTTTTGCAGGACAAAAGCAACCAATTAACCTCTCTAATTACTCTTTTTTTTTATATAAATAATATCTCTTAAAAGAATCTATCTATATATATAATCACCAATCTCATTGATCTAGTCTAACCAACTTTAAGTGATGATCTCATACAACCCGTTATTATAGTCATTGATTTAGACCGTTGAACATTAATATTCACATTTAACTTCTGGCAAAATGCTCATAACCGGATTGCAAATCTTTATCAATTGTCAGATTTCATGTTTAAATTGAAGGACCACAATTTCACAATTTTGTCGCCGAGAAATCCAAGTAACACAACAAATCCTAAACAAAAATCAAAATTCACCAATTGCGTCTAAAAAACGTAGTAGACAATAATCACAAAATGTATTTGACAATCCAATACATGGTTTCTTCACACAAAAAGAACCATATTCAAGAAATTCATCACATCACTAGAGCCTAAACAAAAAAAATGACTCGGAGAAGAAAACTCGAGGGAATGAGTCATGATTTCTAGTGGAGTCGGAGAAGCCTAATCGCCCTACACCGTGGAAAAACCTTCGGCCACGACTCGTGATGAGAAGGAGAATTGCGCTCAACCAAACCTAAACCCCTAAACATAATATCCATAAATAAGTGTTTATTTTTTAAAAAATATTTTTGAACTCTAAATGAACCTTCTTTTAGACTCGGACTCAGCTTTTGACGTAACTAGTCCGAACTGGCACGTCTCGTGTAACTGCTTTCTAAATATCCGAATACATTCCCAACGAACGAACGCACGCTGGCGAATCAGATCCATCCGGTTGCACCTCGGTGAACGCTTGGCATAATTTTCGTCCCTTGCACCTTTTCCCGCAATTAACCATAGAGATTGCATTTTTTCGGTTCTGCTCGGCAATTCTCACACACAGCGCTTGACTTGCACAAAAATGGCGGATCCATTAACAGATATGGTCGGTACGGTGGTTTCTGGCCTTGTCAAAGTGGTTCTCGGGAAACTAAGCTCCGCCGTCTATGAGGAATTGGCACAAATCTACGTCGTCAAGTCTCAATTACGGAAGCTCGAGAACACGCTGACCGCCATCAACGCCTTGCTTCAGGATGCAGAGGAGAAGCAATACAACCAAAGGTCCATTAGCCGTTGGCTTAAAAATCTCAAGGAGGTGGTCTATGACATAGAGGACCTTCTAGATCTGGTTTCAACTCGAGTGTTGGAGAGCAAAGTCAACGTGAGAAACCCTTGCCGAAGATTCGGCGGACTTTATTCTCGTTACTGCTTGACTCAACAGGTGAAGATAATCTGCCGTCGACTGGATGAGATCGAAAATCAAGAGAAACTCAATCTCCGGGGATACCAATCACCTACCACGGTTGGCAATTCTACTGATGAGAGAGAGACGTGTTCTTACCTTCAAGAATCGGAGGTTTCCGGAAGAGAAGAAGACAAGGAGTCGATTGTCTCTCGCCTGGTGAGCTCTTCAAGCCCTGAGAATGATAAATTTCTTGTCATCCCCGTCATTGGAATGGGAGGAATTGGGAAAACTACACTGGCAAAGTTGGTGTACAATGATCATAGGGTTAAAGTAGCCGAAAACTTCAATTTGAGAATATGGGCGTATGTGTCTAAGAAATATGATTTGAAAAATGTGATTCGAGACATGATCCTGTCTGCTACCGGACAGAATTGTTCAGACTTAAACCTTGAGGCTTTAAAGAACATGTTGCATGATATCCTGGACGGTCAGAAATTTCTTCTTGCGTTGGATGATGTGTGGATTGAAGACTTAGCCCAGTGGGAGAAATTGAAGGAATTGTTGGTCGTGGGTAAAAGGAGTGCAATTATAGTGACTACTAGAGATGAGCATATTGCCTCCTATACGGGAACTATAAAAAAAGCCTACAGGTTAAAGCCCCTCCCCGACCATGATTGTTGTTCCATATTTGTGAAATGTGCATTTCAGAAAAACGAAGAGAAAGATTATCCGGAACTCGTGAAGATTGGAAAATCAATCATCAAGAAATGTGGAGGGGTTCCTCTTGCAGTGAAGACGTTGGGAAGTTTGCTCCGTAAGGAGAGAAATATTGATACTTGGAAGAAAATCGAAGAAAGTGAGCTTTGGAGGATTGATCATGGACCAAATGGGATATTGCCTGCCCTAAAACTGAGCTATGATCACACACCGAACCATCTAAGGGCTTGTTTTGCCTATTGTGCCATATTTTCCAAAGGCTACCCCTTGCATAGAGATGATTTGATCAATGTATGGATGGCACAAGGTTTGTTGGATGATCAAGATGGGACTGAAGAAACGAGAGATGTTGGTGACAGGTATTTTGATGAACTTGTTTCAAGATCATTTTTCCAGCTCCCCGGGTATGTTGTGGTTGAAAAGTATGTAAGGGATGCAGCAGGAGTGTTCAGCTGGCATACTGGTTGGGATAATCTTGCCCAAAGCTTCGAGAATAACATGATAAGCAATTTGGACACTGTCACAAAGATGTTCACAGACTACAGAGGCAAGCTACCCTTTGTAGAAATGCATGATCTAATGCAGGATTTGGCTGTTTATGTATCCGGGGAAGAGATAGCTAGCGTAAGTAGCAGCAGATATCAAGTATCCTCAAAGACAAGACATGTAACATGGGATAAAGAGGACTTGTCGGATAAAGAATTTCCTGCCGACCTCCTAAAAGCAAGCAAGGCAAGGACGTTTGCATTTTTGCACCCAATGGGTTCGCTGACAAAATCATTTCTTTAAAAACTCTTGTCGAATTTTAAGTGTTTGCGTGTCCTGATGCTATGTTGGACCGAGTTTGAGGAGTTGCCAAGCCTGATTGGAGATCTAAAACATCTAAGGTACCTTGATGTTTCAGTGAACTCTAAGCTTAAACTACTTCCAGACGCCACTTGCAAGCTGGTGAACCTTCAGGTGCTCGACGTTGGCCATTGCAATAGTCTACAAAAGTTACCAAAACAGATGCACCGGTTAGTTAGTCTAAGGAGTTTGATTGTAACGTCGAATACAACTCTCTTGCCTGAAAAAGGCTTTCAGTGTTGGAGCTCCTTAAGGATCCTAAAAATAATGAAATGTCCATATTTGGTATCATTGCCAGAGGATATCAAAGGCCTGAAAAATCTTAGAATTTTCGGAATTGAGAAATGTTCAAGTCTTACTAGTTTGCCGGACAATATGAACCAGCTGATGAATCTTCAAGAATTAAGCATTGCCCACTGTCAACAGCTTGATTTGGCGGAGTGGAAAGGGCTACAAGGCCTACAAAATCTCAAGTATCTGCGTCTATATGGGATTCCGAAGCTTAAAGACTTCCCAGACGGGTTAGAATCTGCCTTGAGGTCTCTACAACTTCTGAGGATCGGTGATTGTAAAGAGCTAAGAAGGCTTCCTGAAAGCTTTCAGAACTGTACTTCTCTTCTGAAGTTCCAAGTGTATAGTTGTAATGTAAGCGCTCTGCCTAAGGGCATAAAAGAGCTCACGGGTCTACAAGAATTGACAATAGCAGGGTGCTCAAGTTTGAGTAAAAGATGTGAAAGGGAAATTGGGGATGATTGGCATCTCATTTCCCACATTCCTTACATCTACATTGATCATCAGATCATCCAAAACAGAGTTGCTTCAAATCAAGACTCATAATAGGTACATGTGTGTATTATGTTCACTTGTTATACTAGTACTGCTTTTACAAAAGCAACTGTTTCAAAAAATTCTCCTTTCTCAATTTTCTTTCTGAAAAATATTGTTATTACAGTATAGTTTGATGCATCATGAGTGATTTATAATGTAGAGATTGTGTTGCAATATTACACTCTTATATAAATTTCTACTGTTTTCATTTGGTTTGCATAATGCTGTTGAAATTCTCCTTTCGAATTTCTTTCTGAAGAATATTGTTATAACAATATTGTTTGATGCATCATGTGAGTGATCCATGATGTGGAGATTGTGTTGCAATATTACACTCTTAAATAAATTCTTACTATTTTGATTTGGTTTCCATAATTCTGTTGAAATTTCTGAGATTGTTCTCTACTGTCATTGTTTTTGTGATTCTTTTGCAGGACAAAAATCGAAAAAGAGACCGGCATCTTGCAGGTAATATCACTTGAAATCTTGTATGAAACTTAATTATGTGCAAATAACGGTATGTCTAATTACGGTTTGTTTGGTTTCCATATCCTTATGTTTGGTAGGCTTTAGTATATGAGATCTGCCATGAAAAGATAGAGGAATTTTGTGAAGATTTTCCTCTAGAGAAAAGAGTTTTGGAGAAGAATAATGGAAGAGTGTTGAAAATATAAGAGGTTTCCAAGGTATGTCAAAAAGGGGAGAAAATATATTTTATGAGTATAAGATTCACTTTGATACCCACCAAACACTATTCATATCTGGATACCAGATATGGATACCAAACAGGACCTTAATGCTAATCAAACTTGTTAGTTGTTATAGTGAGGAAGTAAATTGATTATTAATTATAGCTTAATGTAAGTGATGAAATTCAACCAACTCATAGGACTCCATTCTTATTCATCACACATATAATGACTTGTGCGCCTCCTTAAACACAGAACTACATAAAGAACTCAAGTTGAACCACCAGCGATAAGATCAGTTTTCGAACCCGTCTTCTCACAGTAAGCTTGAAGGAAGCTTACGGCCTCAGGGGAGTATCCGATAGTACCAACGAGAGCAGGCCAGCAGTGTTCAGCAATGGTGGCAATAGCAAGACAGCATGGCTTATCAATATCAGCTTGGCCATTGAGAAGGAATCCGATAATCTCATTCGAGCAAGATCTTATGTTTGCAAGGTTAGTCCAGCATTCGGATTCTCCACCGCCATCGTTTTGAAGCTTCGTGGTCACTGAAAACCCGCCTCTTGAAGCTCGGGATGCATCGCTTGTTGCGAGGAGAAGAGCTATGGTGATTGTTATGGCGTGGAAAGTTGTTACGGAAGCCATAAGTAGGAGATTAGTTGGGGAATGAGGAGATTAGAAGAGTTGAGAGTAAGATGCTTATGTGCTTGCCTTACTGAATGGGTTGATAATTTATAGTGTTGGATTTGGGAAGATGGGAAGACGAAGATTAATGCATGGAGGAAATAGTTCATTATTTGTGGACGCTTTGTGTTCTCAACATCTCGGTTATGTTTGAGATTTCAATGAATTTTATGTATGTGGAGTTTAAAGATTTATACCAGTAATTCCCAAGTTAGGTTGATTAATAAGCTTTAGACTACTCTTCGTTTTCTTAATGATGTATAACCATTTGATAAATTCAAATTCTTTTCTAGCAAAAAATAATCTGAATACATCTAAAGTTATTTTTTTTTTAGAGTTATTAGATTTTAAATAAACTCATAAAATATGAATATAAAAGTAATACATCAAAATATTTGTAATTATACTAATTAACTAGTAGTTCGCGTGTGGCTTTTCAAATACACAAGCAATTTTACGTCAAATGTGTGAATAATATCTTGCAGGTATACGATTTAATAAAATTGAAGAAGGTAAAGTACTTTAACACAGGCCGGCTTGAAGGGCGGTACATACGATGCTTTAGAATAGGGCCTCCAAAACATAAGAACCAATGCATATTAAAAGGATAATAAATATTAACTTAGAATGTTTAGCATAGTTGGTAAGCTATACTCTCTCTTACATGAAAAGGTACATGGTTCTAGTCTTGTTTACGTCAATTTTCATATTACTTTTTTTTTTTTATACTAAAGGTAAGTGATTAGGCTAGATCATATGAGATCTTCCCCTGAGAGTGGTCGATGATGAGACATGTGAGCAGCCGTGTTCCAATTCAGTGAGCTTGTCGGCAACACAATTAACTTACATGAAGATGTGACGGATCCTGACCTGTCAGAAACTAGTCATAATGCTAGAAATATCCGAGATGATAGGTCAAGTTCTTGGGTTTTCATATTTTTTTTAATAGAATTGATAATTGTAAGGTTATCCCCCAATTTATCAATTTTGTTGATATCCAAATCGCATGTTTTAATCAGACCTTTCCTTAGTGCACATGTTTCAGCATGGAGGACCGATATGTTTTTACATTGTCCATAGTCTAGGGTAATGGTTGATGCATGTTGGTTTCCAAGGATATATTCAAAGACAGATTCTCCAGATCTTAGTTTAGATCCATCAAAATTTAGTTTTGTGCATTCATTTTCGGGTTTAATCCAATCGATATTCCGGGTTTAATCCAATCGATATTCCGGGTTTTTCAACTATTCATAGGCACATTAGGTTTACTATGGTTCTTCCTTTTGTTCGCTTCCTACCATTGTTTTATTCGTGACTGAACTGTTAAATCAATGTTTAATGGTTTCTTATTATTAACAATTTTTTCTTTCTAGCGAACTAATTGTTTCACCAAGTAAGTGCCACTTGTACTAGTGTTTTATCATCAAGTTTATCTCGTAGAATAGTAAACATATAGGAAACATTGTGATTTGTGCTACTTAACGATTGGAGTTCATTTTTTATTTTCCCATCAGGTTTATTGTTCCATAAAAGTGACATTTAAAGAATAAATGGTTTGTAGACTCATATGGATGTTTACATAGAGCACATTGGATGGGAATTAAAACATTTTGTTTTTCAAGATTTTCTTTAGTTGGAAGTTCATTTATTGACAATAATCAAAAAAAGTTTTTTTTTTTAAAAAACTTTTGGGCATGATATCTATTTCCCAAATCCATGCATTTGGGTTAATTGTTAACCCTTTGTTATTATGGATAAGCTTCATGGCCGAGTTTGTTGAGTACGAACCTTTTTCCGAAGTTGCCCAATAAAGGTGGTCTCAAATAAATGACTTCGGGAGTGGGTAGTGTGAGAGCCCTTTTCTTTCGGACCGAGATCGGACCATAACCGAGATTGGCTTTGGCCGAGATTAGCCTTGCCGCACCCGCGGGCACGTATGCCGCCCCTGCGGCCCTGTGATCCGCCCCTACGGTTTACGGCGGCTGTAGCCGGTTTTGTTGACTTCCTTGACCCGTGCTTTACCTTCTTACTTTTACCTTCTCTTACCTTGTTGAGCAAGGGTTTCACTTCTTCACTTCACTTCTCCAGCTCCTTACGTCCTTCTTGCTTCTTCTTCATTCCCTTTGATCTTGTTCTTGGATCACCGAGTAGATCTTAGTAGGATCACCGAGTAGATCTTAGTAGGTGCACCAGTAGGATCACCGAGTAGATCTTAGTACTAGCTTGGTGAGTCTTATATGCTTACATGCTTATATGCTATAATGTGTTCATTTTATGCTAGCTTTGATGTGATTATGATCTTATTAGATCTTGTTATGCTAGTATGATTCTTGTTTATAGCTGGAGATGGTTCTTTCCTCCATGCTATTGTGATACGATAGGTTTAGCTGGAGATGGTTCTTTCCTCCATGCTAGTTTGATGGACATAGTAGTGTTGGAGATGTATTTCCTCCATACCTTTCTGTTATGATTATGATACGGCTAGAGATGTGCTTCCTATATGCCTTGTGATATGTTTATGGTTTGGCTAGAGATGGTTTTCCTCTAGGCCCTGGATAGTATAGTTTACTGCTGGAGTTGATGATTCCCTCCATGCTTATGTTTGAGGTTATAGAGAGTGTACCTCGGCTTCCGAGTCTGAGTGTTTTCAAGATCTTGCAAGTTTCGGGACGAAACTTGTTTTTAGGGGGGTGAGATGTGAGAGCCCTTTTCTTTCGGGCCGAGATCGGACCATAGCCGAGATTGGCCTTGCCGCACCCGCGGGCACGTATGCCGCCCCTGCGGGTTTCTGCCCCTGCGGCCCTGTGATCCGCCCCTGCGGTTTACGGCGGCTGCAGCCGGTTTTGTTGACTTCCTTGACCCGTGCTTTACCTTCTTACCTTTACCTTCTCTTAACTTGTTGAGCAAGGGTTTCACTTCTTCACTTCACTTCTCCAGCTCCTTACGTCCTTCTTGCTTCTTCTTCATTCCCTTTGATCTTGTTCTTGGTTCTTTCCTAAGTTTACTTTAGCTGGTGTGTGTGGTTGATGTTAGTTGATGATATGCTTTGATACTGAGCTTGAAGCCAGCCTGTGAGATCTTGGTTCTGTTCTTTCCTTGCTGAGCCACAACTGTGGTATGTCTTCCTTGCTTCTTCATTCTTTCTTATTCCTTGTTCTCCCTTCTTTAGCTTAGGATTAGTTGTATGGATCATAGGGTTAATGTTGGTATGTGTTTTACATGTTTGTGCCTGGTTTTGGCTGAGTGAAGACGTGATTTGATCACGTGAAGAGTGAAAGAAGACTCACGGATCTTGTTCTTCACTGTCGCCGCCCCCGCGGCCAAGAGCCACCGCCTCCGCGGCTACCGTGCCACAACGTCTGTGTCGTGCCAGCGGCGTACCTGCGCTTTCCAGCGACCTTGTCACCGCCCCCGCGGCTACGTTCTGCCGCGCTTGCGGTTGTCTGCGTTCCGCCCCTGCGTCCTCAGATCACGCAGGTGCGTCTTGTCCCGGGACTACTTATGGTTAAGTAGTTCCTTTCCTTTCTAGTATGAGGGAACTAGTATCTTGCTAGGTATCGGTTTATAACGAGTATGATATAGATATGCCGGTTACGGCCTTGAGGTTACGAGTTGGATTTGATCCCTTATGGATCCCTTGGGTCTAGGTGTGACCCTTTGTATGTGATAGGATTGTGATATATATATATATATATATATATATATATATATATATATATATATATATATATATATATATATATATATATATATATATATATATATATATATATATATATATATATATATATATATATATATATATATATATGTGTGTGCCTTGTATAGGCTGTGTTATCCTCCAGTTGGAGTGGACGTTTTTGGGAATTGTTCGTAGCGAGACACTTCTGAGATTGAGGTAAGTCCATAAGACTTACTTAGCTACCGTCCTTATATTGGATGTGTGCTTGAGTGGTGTGTGTTATGTGCTTATTAGCATGCGATATGATTCATTACCGATCTATGTTATATTGACCGCCTATTGTAGTGGCTGTGACAACTTACCCTTTCATCCCGTAGTGGAGTCTGGGAAGTTCTCTGTACGGTAGCTAGACTTGGTATACGGAAAAGGTACTGATACCACTCCTTACGGTATACGGAAAGGTGCGCTGATACCACTCCAGCTAGCTATTGCACGCAGAGGCGAGGATTATATTCCTCGTGTCACCTATTTTCATATACTGATTTATATACTCTTGAGTGTTTAACGTTATAAAGATAATAAACCGGGTAAATGTGGGATATCATGTTGATGTGTTATCGTTTATATGATGTGTGGTTGTGCTCTTGCCTATCTTATATTTGTGTATGGTTATCTAACGGTTTTATACCGTGTTGTAGATCCTTTGCAGGTTAGGAGAACTGCAGAGTGATCCGGAGGGGTGATCTGCTGAGGGTTCCGTACACATGGACGATATCCGGGTTTCGGGTTATTTATGTTGTACGGAGTTGTGTTTTGACTTTTGTACTCAACAGTACTATGTATTACCTTTTGATCAGTATATATATACATCAATTTTATGTTTTGTTTTAATCTATTGGTGCCTTGTTGTAAGATTCAGTGAAGTTGTTGTCAGGCTAGGGCCAGGATCCATTGTGAGATCCTAGCCCAGTAGCACTTCGAGTCCTACGGATTCGGGGTGTTACAAAGTTGGTATCAGAGCATAAGATGCCTCGAGAGCAAGCGATTGCGAGCCTGACAGTTCAACATCAGTTGCAGAGAGATCTTATATGGTTAGAGTTGGACATCCAGTTTCCTGATGAGGATGGCCAGCTGCGTACATTAGAGGTTCTTCCTGATCTGTTGGATGAGATCCGACAGAAACAAGAGACCTGCCCGACTTTACAGAGGATCAGAGATAGGATGTCTCGGGATGAGGCACCATAGTTCCTGCTTGGAGCAGATGGAGTTTTGAGGCGCCATGGCCGCGTTTGTGTACCTGTTGATACAGAGCTGAGGCAGAGGATTTTGCAGGAGGCTCACTGTACACCTTACTCGGTACATCCAGGTACGAGTAAGATGTATCAGGATCTGAGACGTATATATTGGTGGGGAGGGTTGAAGCCCGATGTAGCCAGATTTGTAGCTTAGTGTGCGACCTTCTAGGAGGTCAAGATCGAGCATTTCCGACCTGGAGGTGAGCTCCATCCACTTCCTGTTCCACAGAGGAAGTGGGAGGACGTCACCATGGATTTTGTGACCGGACTGAGGCTGAGCCGGAGCTTTGATTCCATCTGGGTTATAGTAGACAGATTGACGAAGACGGCACGTTTCATTCCTATCAGAGAGACGTGGCTGGTGAGCAGATTAGCTGAGGAGTACACTAGGCAGATAGTGAGACTCCATGGTGTACCGAGGACGATCGTCTCAGACAGAGATGGGCGATTTACCACGAGATTCTGGCAACAGATTCAGACTGCCCTGGGGACGAGTTTGCACTTCACGACTGTGTTCCATCCTCAGACAGATGGTTATGAGCCCGGGATCCTCTTGGAAATAGGAAGATCTAGGATAGGCAACCAACCTCTTGGAGAAAGCGATGTGCATAGACCAGGTGAGTAAGGATGCAGCTCCGTGGACCGCTCGTTGGGTAGTTAGAGAGGACCATTCAGACCTTAGAGGATATCCTGCGAGCTTGTGTGTTGGATTGGGGACAGGTGTGGACGGATCATCTCTCACTTGTTGAGTTCTCCTACAACAACAGCTGGCATGCATCTATTGGGATGGCCCCATATGAGGCACTGTATATGGACAGAGATGTCGTACCCCGTTATGCTGGGATGAGCAGAGCAGTGTCAGTGGTTTAGCACCTGATCAGATTCAGGATGACATAGCTCGGGTAGCATTGATCAGAGAGCGTATGCTGACTGCGCAGAGCCGTCAGAAGTCTTATGCTGATAGGAGGCGTAGACCTCTAGAGTTCAGGGTTGGAGCCCATGTGTGGCTGAGAGTGTCCCCGACACGAGGTGTTAGGCGTTTTGGCATTAAGGGGAAGTTGAGTCCCCGATATGTCGGACCGTTCGAGATTCTGGATCGAGTTGGGAGCGCAGCTTACAGATTAGCCTTGCCTCCGAGATTAGAGGGTGTTCACCCTGTGTTTCACGTGTCTCAGCTGAGGGAGTATATACCAGATTCGAGGCACATCGTGAGTTATGAGGATTTGGTGGTTGAGCCGGACCACACGTTTGTAGAGCATCCTATTGCAGTCCTAGAGCGAGGTATGAGACGCCTGCGTTCGAAGGACATTCCTATGTTGAGGACACAGTGGTCGAGACGAGGACCCGAGGAGGCTACATGGGAGACTAAGGATAGTATCCAGAGGAACTATCCAGAGTTCTATGCCAAGATAGGTGCACCAGTAGGATCACCGAGTAGATCTTAGTACTAGCTTGGTGAGTCTTATATGCTTACATGCTTATATGCTATAATGTGTTCATTTTATGCTAGCTTTGATGTGATTATGATCTTATTAGATCTTGTTATGCTAGTATGATTCTTGTTTATAGCTGGAGATGGTTCTTTCCTCCATGCTATTGTGATACGATAGGTTTAGCTGGAGATGGTTCTTTCCTCCATGCTAGTTTGATGGACATAGTAGTGTTGGAGATGTATTTCCTCCATACCTTTCTGTTATGATTATGATACGGCTAGAGATGTGCTTCCTATATGCCTTGTGATATTTTTATGGTTTGGCTAGAGATGGTTTTCCTCTAGGCCCTGGATAGTATAGTTTACTGCTGGAGTTGATGATTCCCTCCATGCTTATGTTTGAGGTTATAGAGAGTGTACCTCGGCTTCCGAGTCTGAGTGTTTTCAAGATCTTGCAAGTTTCGGGACGAAACTTGTTTTTAGGGGGGTGAGATGTGAGAGCCCTTTTCTTTCGGACCGAGATCGGACCATAGCCGAGATTGGCCTTGCCGCACCCGCGGGCACGTATGCCGCCCCTGCGGGTTTCTGCCCCTGCGGCCCTGTGATCCGCCCCTGCGGTTTACGGCGGCTGCAGCCGGTTTTGTTGACTTCCTTGACCCGTGCTTTACCTTCTTACCTTTACCTTCTCTTAACTTGTTGAGCAAGGGTTTCACTTCTTCACTTCACTTCTCCAGCTCCTTACGTCCTTCTTGCTTCTTCTTCATTCCCTTTGATCTTGTTCTTGGTTCTTTCCTAAGTTTACTTTAGCTGGTGTGTGTGGTTGATGTTAGTTGATGATATGCTTTGATGCTGAGCTTGAAGCCAGCCTATGAGATCTTGGTTCTGTTCTTTCCTTGCTGAGCCACAACTGTGGTATGTCTTCCTTGCTTCTTCATTCTTTCTTATTCCTTGTTCTCCCTTCTTTAGCTTAGGATTAGTTGTATGGATCATAGGGTTAATGTTGGTATGTGTTGTACATGTTTGTGCCTGGTTTTGGCTGAGTGAAGACGTGATTTGATCACGTGAAGAGTGAAAGAAGACTCACGGATCTTGTTCTGCACTGTCGCCGCCCCCGCGGCCAAGAGCCACCGCCTCCGCGGCTACCGTGCCACAGCGTTTGCGTCGTGCCAGCGGCGTACCTGCGCTTTCCAGCGACCTTGTCACCGCCCCCGCGGCTACGTTCCGCCGCGCCTGCGGTTGTCTGCGTTCCGCCCCTGCGTCCTCAGATCACGCAGGTGCGTCTTGTCCCGGGACTACTTATGGTTAAGTAGTTCCTTTCCTTTCTAGTATGAGGGAACTAGTATCTTGCTAGGTATCGGTTTATAACGAGTATGACATAGATATGCCGGTTACGGCCTTGAGGTTACGAGTTGGATTTGATCCCTTATGGATCCCTTGGGTCTAGGTGTGACCCTTTGTATGTGATAGGATTGTGATATATATATATATGTGTGTGCCTTGTATAGGCTGTGTTATCCTCCAGTTGGAGTGGATGTTTTTGGGAATTGTTCGTAGCGAGACACTTATGTGATTGAGGTAAGTCCATAGGACTTACTTAGCTACCGTCCTTATATTGGATGTGTGCTTGAGTGGTGTGTGTTATGTGCTTATTAGCATGCGATATGATTCATTACCGATCTATGTTATATTGACTGCCCATTGTAGTGGCTGTGACAACTTACCCTTTCATCCCGTAGTGGAGTCTGGGAAGTTCTCTGTACGGTAGCTAGACTTGGTATACGGAAAAGGTACTGATACCACTCCTTACGGTATACGGAAAGGTGCGCTGATACCACTCCATCTAGCTATTGCACGCAGAGGCGAGGATTATATTCCTCGTGTCACCTATTTTCATATACTGATTTATATACTCTTGCGTGCTTAACGTTATAAAGATAATAAACCGGGTAAATGTGTGATATCATGTTGATGTGTTATCGTTTATATGATGTGTGGTTGTGCTCTTGCCTATCTTATATTTGTGTATGGTTAGCTAACGGTTTTATACCGTGTTGTAGATCCTTTGCAGGTTAGGAGAACTGCAGAGTGATCCGGAGGGGTGATCTGCTGAGGGTTCCGTACACAGGGACGATATCGGGGTTTCGGGTTATTTATGTTGTACGGAGTTGTGTTTTGACTTTTGTACTCAGCAGTACTTTGTATTACCTTTTGATCAATATATATATATACATCAGTTTTATGTTTTGTTTTAATCAATTGGTGCCTTGTTGTAAGATTCAGTGAAGTTGTTGTCAGGCTAGGGCCAGGATCCATTGTGAGATCCTAGCCCAGTAGCACTTCGAGTCCTACGGATTCGGGGTGTTACAGGTAGGACTTGATAGTAGTTAGTATTTCCGGAGGAAGGGAGTTAGCTAATTTGTAGTCCAATTTTTGTGAATCCTATTTGTTTTCACATATGTAGTTGCTAATTGTTTCTTCCTCATCAATAGCGATATTATTCTTGATTAATTTAATGAGAGGTTGATCCGACATACACTGGTTTTTTCAAAACTTTATAGTTTTTGCATCACCTACACTCCATCGGAAACCTAACTCAAATTCAAGTATGAGATTCATAAGTCTCTTCCATTTCCAAGAGGTATTTTTTTGTAGTTTTGTAATTCCATAAAAAAAAACATTTAAGGTATTTTTCATTTATGACCTTAACCCAAATATTATCATGTTCAACCATGATTTTCCACAATAGTTTCATTTGAAGGACCTTATTCATGTCCTCTGCTTTCCTAATACTCACTCCACCTCTTTGTTTAGCCTTACATATTTTATCTCAACTAATGAGATGGTGAAAATTAGACCCGTTGTTCCAAAAGAATGTTCAATTTATATGCTCTAGTTCCTTGTGAATACTTGTTGGGAGCATAAATGATAAAACTTTGCATAATGAAATTTTGTTGGCATTAAGGTTTGCTTTAATTATGGTTGTTCTTCTTTATTGGGAAAGCGTTGAAACCTTCCATTTAGTTAATTGTTGTCTAGATTTTGTTATCACATCTTCAAAGACACTCTTATTTACTCTACCGTTATTAATTGGACATCCAAGATATTTATCCAAACATTTTGTCATGGCTATTCCAGTATTTAATTGGATTTGTCTTCTTACCTCATTCCCAACATTTTTTGTAGTTTGAAAGGACGATTTATGGAAGTTAACTTTTGTCTTGAGATATGACAATAACCATTCAGGAGATCTAGAACCTTAATACTTGTCGTTATTGATGCTTTGAAAAAAATTATTATATCATCAACAAAGGTAATAAATGGGATCACATTCCCACCCCTACTTATTGGGAAGCCAATGATTTATTTATTTATTTTTTATTTATTCTGGTTACTTTGTTTTTGTAAGTTACGTGCAAGAACTTTCGCACCTAAGTTAAATAGCATAGCTGAAATTGGGTCATCCTGACGTAACCCTCTTTTGGTATATATTAGATCTGTAGATTTATCATTGATTAGAATAGAATAGGAAACTGTAGAACTACATTCCTTAATCCCATTGAAGAATTCCTTTTCAAAACCAAACTTCTCTAGCACGGCGAGGATAATGTAACACCCCAAATCTGTGGGACTCGGGATGCTACGGGCGAGACCTCACAATGGGTCCCGACCCTTAGCTTGACAACAATTTCACCGGACTTTTCCAACAAGGCAACAAATAAAGGCAAAAACTCAAACCGTTTTTAATGTATGCGAAAACCGAAATGTAAAGAATACAAAGCGGAAACTCAGTTGAGTCCTCAAAACGACCTAACTCCGATACTGCAATCTAAATCGTACAACGAAAACCACAAAGCAACAATACGAAAACATAACCCAAAACCGTCTCCGTCCTATAATGTACAGGGACCCCGGCTGTCCACTCCTCCACCTCACTCGGCGGCGTCCCTAACCTGCAAGTCATCTACACAAACGGTTTAAAACCGTTAGCTCATATTCGAAGCATTAGAAAAGAGGTGAAGGCACATACACATATATATCACATCACACATACATACTCCAAAACACACAAGTCCGGTGTATTATCTTTTTATTATTAAGTCGTATCCCGTTCTAATTCAACTTAGGTTTGTGACACGAGAACCACCGTGGTCTCGCCTCGGTTCCTACTTACCGGCAATGAATGGTACTGATGCATCCGACCATCTACCCGCACGGGCTAGTCGCCGAGAACCTCCTAGACTCTCGCAAGAGCTAGGCAGATGATGTCACCGCCCGTTATCATACACTTGGGCCAAAATAATATAAGGTCGGTGGTCCTATTTACCGGTTTAGTTGTTTATAACATAAACAATAACACAAACACACACCACCAACACACATCGATGCTAATACGTAAAATACGAGCTAAGTAAGTCCGGAGACTTACCTCGTCCCAAACGCTAACTCACACAACGCTCTCGCTTCCCTTGGGAAGAAGTATACAACCTGCTTACAACAAAATATCCATCAAAACCCGCTCAACTCAAGAAGTCTAAGACTTCTACACAAAGGATCTACGCAAGATCATTTGACTCTCATTCTAGGACCGCATCCTAGAATCTATCATACTCACATCTCACTCAACTCATGAGGAGATCTCTCAACAGCCTACTAACTCTCATATGATCATACTCAAAAGACAAGAACAACGTAAAAGCCTAGAAGGTCCATCATGCTCAACATTCTCATAACCATCACTACATCGAGCCTTAAGGGCTCCTAGGTTCACAACCACTAGGTGGCATTTCAATCTACTCTAGATCCATCCTAGGCATGCTACTAACATGATACAACTACAAACTAAGGAAGGAACGAAGAGGAAGGGAGAGGAGAAGCCTACTGTTGAAGAAACCGCAGCCGCGGAGTCAAGCTGGCGCCTTCTACGGAACAAGAAGCCGCCCCTGCGGAACCAGGAGCCACCCCTGCGCCTTGCTGCCACCCCCTGCGGTGCTGGAGCCGCACCCGCGATGGTCTGGAGTCGCGAGTCTGGTGCCACCCCTGCGGCCGTGCTGAGCCATCCCTGCGGCCTTGCTGAGCCGCACCTGCGGCTGGCCGCTCCCGCGGTCGGGATGATCCGCTCAAGCGGGTTCGGTGCAGAACGTCGTCTTCTTCTTTTTCGATCATGGATCCTTGGCTCCAAAGTCCTCCTTTTCTTGTTGTATCTTCTCCAAAAACCCACCACTGGTCTTAGACTCCTCTCCACGACCTAATCGAGCTAAGAACACATGCATGCAAAGGACTTGAGTGAAAACCTCTGAAAAGTTTCATCCATGGCCATGGATGAAGGAGGGAAGAAGAAAGGAATGAGCAGCCATGGAGAAGAAGGAAAGAAGGAAGGAAAGAGCTTACCACCCAGATATGGACTTCTTCTTCTGCAGTCCACACATGCAAGATCTTCAAGGAGAATGAAATGAGAGAAGAGAGAGCCAAGAGAGGAAGAGTGAAGGAAAAGAAACGTGAAAGAGCAAGATAGGAGAGAGAAAGGGGACAAGATGGCTGAAAAGGGGTGTGGGGATCAAGGGGTCAGCTGACCTCTTGTCCCTCACTACGGAACGAGGGGTCGGAAATGACCCCTTGTCACTTTAACCCGGAACGAAGGGTCGGAACGCGAAAAAAGGAAAAAACAACGAGTCGGCTCGGGATTTTTAGGAATAAATCCCGGCGCTCAGCATCTCGGGCCTACGGGAAGATCTACAAGGCGCTCTAAGTCCGGAATAAAATTTCCGGGCGTTACAGATAAAATGTCATTCTACCCTATCATAGGTTTTTTCCAAGTCGAGTTTAATGGCTATATAACCTTTTATTCCTCTTTAGTTTTGAAACCATGAAAAACTTCACGGGCAATAAGGATATTATAATGAATTGATATGCTTTGCATAAGGCACTTTGAAGAGGGTCAATTAATTTTGGTAAAAATTGACTTTAGTCGTGATGCTAAAAATTTGCAATGATTTTATATGTTGTTGAGCATAGGCTAATAATAGGTCTATAGTGGCTAGTTGAAGTTGGGTTATCGATCTTTGGGACTAGGGTGATGAAGGTATGGTTGATTTCCTTTAGTATTTTAACTGTACATAGAAGCTCTTTACCGCATGAATAACATTTGACCCAATTATATTCCAATATTTATGGAATAAATTAGCGGGCATTTCATCCGGACCCGGAGATTTATTGCTACCAATATCAAATACTGTTTTTTAATGTCCTCGTTTGAGAAATGTTTGGGCCGTTTATTCTTTGGAAAATTCTTTGGAAAATTCTTTGATGATTTCATCTTCAATATTCAGAGTTGGGCCGTTTATTCTTTCAATTGAGATTATTGATTTCCTATTCCTTCTTCCCGTGGCTTTCCTATGGTGTGGTATTTTGTATTGTTATCGCCATATTATAACGACTCTGATTTTACTCGTTGCATCCAATACTTTTTTTAGAACTCAATTAGACATTCTCTTTTCTTGTTTAGTCTATTCAATTTTTTATTTTTTTATTAGAAAACTCTGAAAGTTTAATTTATGGCGGTTCTCAATCGATGAGTCAATTTCACGGACTTACTTATTGATATTTCCAAATTTGAGTTTGCTCCAAACTTTAAGTTTGCTTTTGACGAGGTTAAATTTTTTAACTAAGTTGTTCATATGTGTCCCAGAGAATTGGGTTCTCCAAGTTTGCTCAATAATATGTTCACAATCTTTTTGATCGGTCTACATTAGTTCAAATCAGAATGGTTTGTTTTTAAAATTTTGCTTTGTATTATTCAAATCAATAGAGTTAGACAATGATCAGACGAGGTGAATGCGTGATTCAATACATGAAAGTTATAAGCATTAATCACCTCAAAATGGATCATTGCTCTATCTAGCTTCTCAAATGTATTATTATCACCATCCTTTCTTTTACGCCAATTGAACTCGTTTTCTTTTGAAATAAGATCCACGAGATTACACTTTTGCATAAGGTTTTGCAATTTTTGAAATCGTTTATTAGTATTATTAGCTCCTCCCAGTTTTTCAGATGAGCTAAGGATAGCATTGAAATCTCCCAAAATAAGAACCGGTTTATTCTGCGAGTTAATAACATTTGTGATCCTATTCCAAAAATCTTCTTTAAATCATTCGTTTAGAGGGGTGTATAATAAGAAGACACTTAGAATATCTCCAATTAATTCTTGTGTCTTTTTTTTGACAAGGATTCATATTTTTTGCTATCTTCATTAGCATAATATATGGTGGCGTTCATTGCAATTTCAACAAAGTGTGTTTTGGTGTTCTTAAAGTGGATTTTCATGTAAAAGAACAAGCTGAGAAAGATAAAGTGTATTAATTTTAAATTCGACATAGTTCAACATTCTTCTTGGGAATATAAGACATTTGCATGTGTTTTTATGTTTAGTTAGTGACCAAAGGTCAACCAAATTGTTCATGTAACGAAAGAGCACGCTTTGAGGTAGATTAGAATATTGTGACCACCTTCTCTGCCACAGTAAACAATCAGTGATGGTGTTTAACGAGCTCTTTTCAAACTACCTCCGGATCACCGTCTTTGAAAATCAGCAGGCTTTGATAACATTATTTATTGCCTTGCCACTAGAAGGGCTGATGGACTTTGTCTTCTATGGAAAGCTCACAAACTAAGAAACTAATCTATTAGTTGTACGTTCAAAAACGACAAATTCATTTGTGTTGAGTTTATTTGCAACAACCTTAACCACAAGACACAAGAATCTTCTAAGAATCAATTTTGGAACTCACTTTCCACATTCATATGGAATTCCAATACTCCTTTTGTTTTACTGGGACACCTTAATGAAATTTAAAAACATTCCGAAAAACAAGGAGGAGCTCCAATCAACTCAAATAAATTCAAAAGATTATTGAATTTTAAGAATTCCGCAATATGGAAGACATTCAATCTTATGGAAATATCTTCACATGAAGGAAAAGACGGGATGGTCCAAATAATATCCTTGAAAATTAGACCGTATTTTGGTGTATAATCAAATTATCCAATGGTACCCAAATTTAAAAACTAAAAATCACGCCTTTACTATGTCAGATCAATGCCAAATCTCTTTGGAGCTAGCAGATACGAAGAAGTTTACCCACATTCGTTTAAATTTGAAATGATGTGAACTAAATGGGAATCCTTTGAGAGTCACTAGTACAAAAACGTCCATTTATACGGAGACAATCATACCGGTTGTTAAACCGGAATCCGAGTCTTAACTCGGACACCGGTTATTTCAAAACACTGGAATAAAAGCACAAGATAGAACTTGGAGACCGATTATTTTTTAAGCGGTATAAATCCTAGTTTGAAACCGGTTGTGGGATACCGCTTATTTAAAACACCGGAATCCGATAAAAAATTTTATAAATATATATATTTATCATTCCAATGAAAACTTTAAACAGTTACTCTAAATCCCAGTCGAAACGAAATCCCTATAGCCTCGTGAACCTCTCGTTTGGAATCTCTCCTCAAGAACCCTAAATCGCGTTGTTGTTGTATGTCGCCGTCCGTGTGGAGAGGTCGATGTTGTTGTCGCCGTCGGTGAGTGGAAGGAAGCTCTTGTAATCGTCATGGGTGAGGGGAAGTTGGATAGATGTCGATGCCGTTTTGGAGAGGAAAGCCGCCGTTGTCATCGTCGTCTTGGAGGGGAGGTTGTTGTTATCGTCGCCGTCGGTGAGGATTGAACGGTACTTTAATCACTTCCATCTATAAAATCCCTCTTAATACATTGATCGAATAGCCCTAATTTGTTTCTGAATTGAGCAAGCACCAAATTTGTGTAAATATCAACTGTCATCATCAACTTCTTTTTTCTTAGGGAAATCATTATCGACTTCTCTGAGATTGAGTTTGAAACAAGCTTTTCTTGGTAGGTAAAAGGAGATAAAGTATTTACAAGGATAGATTTGAAGCTTTTTTCTACGCATATTTCGCTTCTAAATACCCTACAGGTAGCTCATGTAATAATTCTAAAACCCCTAAGTTGATTTCAGTTCAAATATACTTTCAATGGTGGCTTGAATTCAGATTTGTTGGAAATAATGGTACATTAAGACATTTGGCCTTGAGCAAGAGCCTTGCCAAGAGAGTTGACTGAATGTAGAAGAGATCAAATATAACTTAAAGAGGATCTTGCAGAACTTCTCAAGAAATGGTAAGTTTTAGAATTTATTCATATATAAGACCTATCTTATTAAATATGTGTCGCACATCATCACACATCTAGTGTTTAAATTCAGATGAAGTTGAGAGATCTTTATAAGCACTTGTATGTTTTGGAGTTATTTACTAGATGGTGAAGTTCAGCGGGATGCAGAATCTCCAGTTCATGTATTTCATTTCTTGGCCTAAAATTATAGGCTTATCTACATTCTTTTTCTTGTCTTTTTGGTGTGCAGCCTACACGCCTTAATAAGGTGCCGGACTAGTAAGCGAGGTCCGTTCTGTATGTGGCGTGCTTGGTTTGGATTTTCCTGAGACTGTTAGTGATGTGCATCCAAGCTTGCGATATTCAAACCCTGAACAACAAACATCAGTGACAAAACCTTACAAGGTTAGAGCAAATAATAACGTAATAATCTTGAATATGTGTTAGACATCAAGTGAAGTGGAGAGACTCAAAAAGCTGAAAAGGTTGTTGTTATATTTCTTCTGTATAATTGGATCCTGCATATTTGAAAATGATTTGCTTAGTCTAATCTAACAAGCCAGAAAGAACCATTGAGCCAGTTTTTATTGTGTTTGATTGATTTGTGTCTCAATTTTAGGATTAGTTGAGTGCTACTCGACCTAGTGAAGTTCAAAGTATAAACCTATTGTTTTTGGTATGTCCAGTTATATGGCTTATGCCTTGGTCTCGAGGATACTCAATGCCCAAAGGCTATATTATTGCTGCTTCTGAAATTCCAAGTCTTTGGGACTACAAATTACTGAACCCTGATCCTTTGGTAATTTTACCAGAATGAACTCGATCTTTATTGTATGCCCCTAACACCTCCCATCTATGGCTATCATTTGCACTCATAAATACAACCACGTAGAGCTCATAAAGACACTAAACAGTGTTGCAGCGGGAAAGATGATCTAATGTCGCACATCAGAATATTTCAATTTTATGCCTGATTCATAATGATTGTGATGTAGTGACTTTTTTGTTTGATGTAGATATATGTTGAAATTGAGAGGGTTCGGTTAGTTAAGATTCTTGCAAAGATCAAGGAAGAACAAGGAAGAACAAGGACATATAGCTGAAGCTGCTGATCTGATGCTTGAAATTGTTGTATGTGCCAATCATTCAATCTCTTAAAGTTTTCAAAATCTTCATTCCATGATTGATAGGGATTCTCTGTAGAGTATCGTCATAACATCCTTAAATGCTTACTATAATCATGGATATCACTCATGTTATTATCTACCTTGCTATAGTTGTGCCTAGTTAAATATTATCCACTGTTATGTTCTGATAATGATCAAGCCTTTGTAGTTTGTAGAATTTCCCAAAAATTACTCAGATCTTGCTATAGTTGTGCCTAGTTTTGCTTGTTTGTGGCGTTATAGTTGTGCCTAGTTTAATATTACCACGTAGCCATGATTGGTATGGATTTAATTTCATCTGATTGTGATGATCATGAGAAAACTAAAGACATGAGTGGGAGAATATCCCAAAAATTACTTAAATCTTCATGGATAAGCATGTAATATTTGGTTCGTTGTTTGTACATCTCTTTATGATTATATTGACACTTGCTTACCTTTGAGTTTGTTTTTATTTATGTAGAGAAACGCTAGGAAGAACTAGCATATCCCCTCTTCTTTTCTAAGTGAGGTTATTATTCCAAGGTAATATAATGCTTTGTGGAAGTATATAATGGTCAGTGAATGTTGAATGTATTGTATGATGATACTTGTGTAACTTCATGTTGAATATAGTGACACTTGCATAACATCATGTAGTTTGACTGCGTATGTTTATTTAGTTGGATTATGTATTATGTTTTGTACGACAACTGTCATTCAAATGTATTTTTTTGTTATTTTTATTAATTTTTGGCGGTGCATACCAGTTAAAACCACCGGTATGCAATGACCTTTTTTTTAATTAAAAAAATAAGTCGCATACCATTTATTTAAAATAACCGGTATGTGAGGTTTTTTCCGTATACCAGTGATTTAAAATAATCGGTATGTGAGTTTTTTTCGCATACCAGTGATTTAAAATAACTGGTATGTGATTTTTTTCGCATACCAATTATTTAAAATAACCGGTATGTGAGTTTTTTTCGCATACCGATTATTTAAAATAAGTGGCATGTGAGTTTTTTCGCATACCGGTTTTCATAAAACCAGTTTCCGACTCGTTTACTGCGGTCTACCTTACACCGCTCAAATAACCGGGATGCGACCTTATAAATAACTGGTATAAATCGACGTTTTTGTACTAGTGAGTATTGTTAAACAAACATGTCGGTCCAACTTTCATGGAAATGAAATGTTTAACCTTACAAGAAAAAACCAACTTCTAAAAACAAAAGTAAAAGAGTGGAGTAAAACTAATTTCGCAAATATTTCAAGCAATTACAAGATGTTGAGTCAAAACTACAAGAAATTTAAAGCAATCCAACTAATATGATGAACCAAAACCTCAAAAAATCCAAAGGAATCTCCTGACTAAACAAAATCGACTATTGTCTTTTCACCAAAGATATTGGGGACAAAGATCAAAAAACACTCATTTTAAAAATATGGACACAACTTCTAAATATTTCCACCGCATTGCTACTGGAAGAAGAAATAAAAAACATCTAAAAGAATTCACAACCAGAAAGGGAGCAAATGTAACTTCTGAAATTGAGATACGATTAGAAGTTAAAAAGGAATTACAAAGCAAATTTTCTAAAACACCAATAGACTAGTCTCTTCTTGAAGAGAAAATCCAACTCATCAAAAACCAAGTTAGTCCCAAGGATAACCTAATTCTTACAAAACCTCCAAAGAATGAAGAAATAAGAAATGCAACTTTCGAAATTGGGTGTGATAAATCTCCCGGGTTTGATGGCATGCCGGCCGTTTTTTAATCAAATATAATGGCATATTGTGGGAACTAACGTGTCAAAAGAGGTAAAAGGTTTTTTCAGAAGTGGAAAAATGCTCAAACAAATCAACCATAACTTTATAACCATGATCCTTAAAACGGACAATCTCACATCAATTAACCATTTTAGACCCATAAGTTTTTGCTCAACACTTTACAAAATCATAGCTAAAATATTAACAAAGAGAATGGAATCCATCATGCCTAGACTCATTCACCCTCTTCAAGGTGCTTTTGTGGCTAACAGGTCTATCCATGATAATATCCTCATTGTACATGAAATTTTTCATTCCTTTCGTTCTAAAAAGAGTAAAGAAGGATGAGCAGCCATTAACTCGATAAGGAAAAAGCTTATGATAAAGTCAATTGGGATTTTATGATTTGCATCCTTAAAATTTTGGATCAATGATAAATTTGTATGATGGATTAAAGAGTATTTCTACAGTCTATTTCTCTATTCTCGTTAATAACGGACCAACATATCAATTTTTACCGGGAAAAAGACTCAGACAAGGTGACCCCTTATCCCATATCTTTTCATTTTGGGAGTTGAAATTCTTACTCAAATGCTCCAAGATGATTATAACAATTATGATAATCATATTGGCTTTTCGGTATGTAGCTAGACAAGCAACACCTATCCCGTTCTTATCCTTTGTTGATGATATGATCATTTTTTCCAAAGTAAATGAAGCATCTTGCCAAAGAGCAATGCAAATACTGTAAATGTATTGTTCAATATCGGGCGAGAAAACTAACTTTTAAAAAGTCATCTTTTCAAACAACAAGAAACACTTTTAAAAGTAATATTAACCAATTAAAAAAATATGGTAAACATGTATCATACAACATCTCTTGATAAATATCTTGGAAGCTCAATCATAAATGGAAGAGTTACTAAGGAAACATTTGGTGAAACTAATCTTAAAGCTAAACATCAACTTTAAAAATAAAAAGCAAATTCTCTTTCACAAGAAGGCAATAATACTCTGATAAAATATAATCTGGCAACTAAACCGACATTTATCATGCAAAGCTTTATGCTTTCAACATATTATCCTTTAAGTGGTTCGAGCATCTTCAATCGATTGAGCCGTGGTTGTTTTGTCGACTACCTCTTTGTTTTCCGTTTTTCAATTGGATTTGATCGATCTACGACGTCAATTCTTGAAATTGATTTTTCCTTGGTTGAAAATTGTGTTTTTTATGGATCGTCTATTGAAGTTCTCACTGCCTATGTGTAGGTATTAATTCTCGTGAATCCTCAATTCAGTTAGAATGAAAGAGGTTATCAATATCAAAGTCTCGCCTTTTTTTCTTTGTAATTCAAAGTGATTTTTTTTTTGTTTTGATGTTTATAGAAGTTGCCAATTTGGTGATGTATGTGTTACAGTTCAAGATGTTTGTGATGAAGGAAGTTGAATTGAGGACAACAAAATGCTGCAAGTTCGGTTTGCATTTGTAGATCACTCTCACGGTACAACATCGTCGTATTGTTGCAAATTGCGGCCTTCAACCTAATACTTAAGATATTTTACGCAATATGTATTAAATTTATTATAATTATAGACCACCTCGCCTCACCTCAGAGTTGAGTGGCTGGAACCATAGAATACACATCTGCTTCATCAACATCTAGCAATCGGTATCAATCACCTTCCCTTGTATTAGTACTAATATCAACCTAGGAAAAACAAAATCATTTCTGACAAAGGTAGCGTGCATTTAATTATTCCCTTCACCCTTATTATGGATAAGCGTAGCTGGATGTGGGTCATTCGACGTGAGCATGGTATTCTCCAACCGAAACAACAAAAGATTGTATTTTTTTTTGTCAAAACAGAGGCCAAATTCAAAACTAAAAAGTAAGATTCAAGCATACAGGTCAAAAATCTTGTGCAAAAATACCGGTTACATGTTCAAAATTTGTGATCGTACCCAAAGCAAAAGGTTCATCCCCTTATTCAACTTAACAATTACATGGTGTCATGTCAACATCAGTCTTTCACAAATCAAATTTTGAAATCTTTTCGTTTCCGGGGATTAAGGGTATCGTCTTTGACTTGCAGTTGTGTTCGACGAGGAAAGAGAAGAAGGCATTGGGCGTGTGAAAGAGAGAGAATTGATATATTTGGTTGAGTGAATTAAAAATAAGGAAAGTATGTATTTTAATACGGTATTTATAAGGGTGTTTTGGTTAAATAGGTCTTTTTTGCCAAATATAGAATCGAGTAGGCTCTTTCTTTTTTTGACACTATAAGGTAAGGAATTTGGATGAATCAGTTCCTCGAAACTCTCCATCCAATAGCATTCTTCCGGATGAGTTCCTCCACACGCTTCAAGGAAGAACTAGGGACCATCTGATTCTCAAATCCGAGCTCCGCAAGAGAATCCGCCACCGTATTGAATTCCCTGAAAACGTGCCTAACACGAACCTGACCGAACCCCGCCAGAATGGAGGAAACATCTGACAGAGTGAGGTCAAGATCCCACGGAGGTTTCCAGATTCTATTGACTGAATTAATTAGAACCAGACAGTCCCCTTCAATTTCTATTTGTTTGAAACCCATATCATATGTTACTACAAGACCTTCTCTTAGTGCACATGCTTCGGCATGAAGGGCCGATATGTTACCACATCTCAGCCAAGAGAAATCTTATTAGCATCATGGTCTCGGAGTATGAATCCATAAGCAGAGTCCCCAAACTCTTTCCTTGTTCCATCAAAATTTAATTTTATAAATCCGTTTTCAGGTTTCTCCCATTTGATGTTTTTAGTTTTCCTTTCCTTTACCCTTTTTGTTTTTTTGTTCTTGTTCGCTTTTTCTTGTGTTGTATTCCAATTCATAATTTGGTTCCTAGCTTTAATGTCAATATTTTCTGGATCCTTATTGTTAAATTTTTTTTGATTCCTAGTAAACCATAAATACCACCAGAAATGTGCTAGATAGATAATTTATGTTTCGGACAGTTTAGTCCAAAGTCAAAAAATCTTTTCCGAAATTTTTTCACTTATCTCATTACTACACTCCATATAGTCCTTAATTGTTTGGTTAGTAAGGGAATTTTTTAGGAAATGACACTTAAAAAATAGATGTTCAACCGATTCATACTGGTGATTGCATAATCCACAAACCATAGGAACTGCAACCGTTGCTTTTCTAGGTTTTCTTTCATTGGTAATCCATTAATAGATAGTTTCCAGAGGAAGTTTTCGATTTTCGGCATCACTTTCAAATGCCAAATCCATTCGTTTTCATAATTTTTACTCCCACTTCTTAAGTATAAAGCATTCATAGCTGATTTTGTAGTATAACTCCCTTTCTCGTCTGGATTCCAATAGTCGGTCCCTAATAAAAGTTGTAGGTAGTTGGTAGGACGTGATTAATTTAACTAACTGCGAAAGGAAAGGGCTTACCAGTTCACCCAATTTGCCCACATCCCATTTGTTCTCCCATATAAAATTCTTTACAACATGTTCTAGGTTAATTGATTCTTTATTAGAGGCGAAATCAATCAGAGGTTCGTTAAGGAGCAACCTGTCTTTCCAGAAATTCACAGTGCTACCATCCCCCACATTCCATTTGAACCCTAATTCGAATTCATTCCTTAGTTTCATAAGGTTTTTCCATTGCCAGGAAGTGTTTTGTTTAGTCTTATACTTCCATAACATCGGTCCTTTAAGATATTTTTCATTTACAATCCTCACCCAGATATTATCAGGCTCATTCATAATTTTCCATAGAAGTTTCATTTGTAAAACTTTATTCATATCTTATGCTTTTCTTATTCCTGTTCCACCAAATTTTCTAGGTCTGCAAATTTTATCCCAGCTTATAAGAGGATGATATCCTGGTCCTTTATTACAAAAGAAATTTCGGTCAATTTGATCTAACTCCTTAAGCACACAAGAGGGAAGCATAAAACATTGCATGATGAAGTTTGGTTTGGCATTTAGATTAGCTTTAATTAGAGTAGTTCTTCCTTCTTGGGAAAGAGAAGAAGCCTTCCATTTTGTTAGTTGTTGTTTGGATTTTGTTATAACATCTGCAAAAACGCTTTTATTAACCCTGCCATTAATGATTGGACATCCCAGGTATTTTTCCAGACAAGAAGAATTTTCGATGCCTAAACATTTCTTAATGTTTCTATTTGTTCTATTATCTACATTTTTGACGTTTGGAAGGCTGATTTATGAAGATTAATTTTTTGCCCTGAGATCTTACAGTACTTGTTCAAGATTTCTAAAACTTTTGATCTTGCATCCACCGAAGCTTTAGCAAAGATAATCACATCATCAACAAAGGCTAGTAAAGGGATGATGATACCTTGTTTAGAGATTGGAAACCCAATTGTTTTTTTTTATTTAGATTACTGCCCTTTTAAATATTGCGAGCAAGGACCTCAGCCCAAAGATTAAAGAGCATGGGAGATATAGGGTTACCTTGTCTTAACTGTAACACCCCGAATCTGTAGGACTCGAGGTACTACTGGGCTATGATCTCACAGTGGATCCTCACCCTAGCCTGACAACAAGTTCACTGATCTTACAACAAGGCACAAATAGATTAAAACCAAAACATAAAAACTGGAATATATAACTCAAAAGGTTATACAGAATACTGCTGAGTACAATCAAAACATAGCATAACATATACATGATCAAAAGATCCCATATCCCACGAGGCCGACCTAGTGTACGGAGCCCTCAGCAGATCACCCTCTCTGGATCACCCTGCAGTTCAACTAACCTGCAAAGATCTACAACACGGTATAAAACCGTTAGCTAACCATACACATATATAGAATGAGCATAAGCACAATCACATATCAGAAATACTAAACACTTCATCATGATATCACACATTTACCCGGTTTATTATCTTTATATAAATGGTCCAACACGCAAATCGTATATATATATATATATATATATATATATATATATATATATATATATATATATATATATATATATATATATATATATATATATATATATATATATATATATATATATATATATATATATATATATGTATGTATGTATGTATGTATGTATGTATGTATGTATGTATGTATGTATGTATGTATGTATGTATGTATGTATGTATGTATGTATGTATGTATATGTATGTATATATATATATATATATATATATATATATATATATATATATATATATATATATATATAGAGAGAGAGAGAGAGAGAGAGTTGGATCATGTAGGAACCTCTCTTAGAGTAGGGAATAGGGACTTATAATAGTCGTTTGATTAATATGGATGAACGTCTAAGATTTAACATTGTTTATGGTAATAATTAATCAGAATATTATATTGCCTCTAATAGAATTATGATAAAAGTATTTTAGACCAAAATTTCTCTATAAAATATAATAATGACCAAATTATGGTAATACATTATTTTCATATTGGGTCGTTAAAATTTCATAGAGAAAAATTGGTGGTTAAAATGTCTTTTTTCATATTTTAACTACCAAAACAAATTTTAACGACCAATCCTAACAAATTTAACGATCAAATTAACGATCAAAAATTGGTGGTTAATTTAGAATTAATTCCAAATTAACGACTAAGTCCAAAATAATGTTAAAAATTAACAACTGCTTAAAATCAATTTTTAACTATTGATTAAAATCATATTTTAACGACTGAGATTGTTCAATTTTAACGACTGAAACTTAAAAAATATTTTAACGACTGGACAATACAAATCAAAAATTTTAACGAGTAGAAATTGAAAAAAAATTTAACGACTGAATGAAAGATCAAAAATTTTAACGAGTAGAAATTGAAAAAAATTTAACGACTGAATGAAAAATCGTATGAAACTAAAATTAACGACTGAATGAAAATCTTATGAAACTAAAATTAACGACTGAATGATATTCTTATGAAACTAAAATTTTAACGACAGAACATCAAAAATTTTATGATTTTAACGACTACACTAAAAATCATTTTTAACGACCCTTAGAATTTTAACGAGTGAATTGTTCATTTTTAACGACTGAAAATAAATAACGAAGATTAACCAAATGTAGCAGCATTTTTAACGACTAATATTATTAATCAAAAATTAACGATTGAAATTGAGAATAAAAATTACTAACCTTAATCTTGTTTAAAAAAACCTCAATAATTTTTCGTTTCCAGAAGAAGATGGCAGAGAGAGTTTCTTAACGATGTTAATGTTCAACAATTGTTTTACTGGTAAATGGGAATCAATTCACTCAACGTTTAATTTTGGGATAGCCCAAAAATAGTATATTTGTTTTCCTAATATGTATATTATTTAATGCTTTATTTGTGAAAATTGAACAATCATATGAATCTCACATATGGAAGCTTATTATGTACCTTCCATCATGTCCGTTCAAATTTTAATCCAACGGATCTTAGGGGTTCTTATTCCCTACTCTAAGGATGGTTCCTACCAGATCCTGACCCTATATATATATATATATATATATATATATATATATATATATATATATATATATATATATATATATATATCAATATGAACATATGTGACAAGAGGAATATAATCCTCGCCTCTGGGTTCTCTTGGCAGCTGGAGTGGCCCCTAGTCACACCCACCCGTGTACCCTAAGGGAATGGGAGGTGGCCAACCGTTTATCAAGTCTGACCCAACCACAGAGAACCGCCCAAACTCCTAAAGGGATGAAAGGGACAACTGTCAAGGCCCTACAATGGGCAATCCCTATACCATAGGTCGGTAATCATCATAATGCATGCTATCAAGCATAAACATACACCACTCATGCAACATCCAATATAGGGATGGCAACTAAGTAAGCCCTATGGACTTACCTCAATCTCTGAAGTAATTCCAATGATCAGCTCCAAACCTGGAGAATAGTACGGCCTATACAAGGTATAACGAGATATCAATCTCCTATCATCAAAGGGGTCACACCTAGACCCAAGGGATCCATAAGGATCATATCCAACCTATATATCTCGATAATAACTAAACCTCCAAGCCATAACCGGCATATCTCGATATAATTCTCATTAGCATTCTATTCTCATAAACAGGCCTAGCATGGTACTAATTCCCTCATACTAGGAAAGGAAAGGATCTACCCAACTCTAGGTAGACCCGGAATAAGACGCATCTGCGTGACGGAAAGACGCAGGGGCGGAAAAAGCAAACCGCAGGCGCGAGAACACACGGCCGCAGGCGCGGTGACCGTGGCCGCTGGCAAGCGCAGGCGTAGAAGAACGCGGGCGCTGGCGCTGGAGCTGTTGCCACAGGGGCGGCGTCTTCTGGCCGCGGGTGCGGTGACAAGGCACCCGTAGGGGCGGCTACGCTAAGGCGCAGGGGCGGCGACTCTGCAGAAAGTAGAGTCCCGTCTTCTCTTTCACTCTTCACGTGATCAACCACGTCTTCTCCCATCCAAAATCAAGCACATACATATACATACATAAACCAACATCAATATACCTTCACATACATCTAATCCTAAGCTAGAGGAAGATGAAATCAAGAAAAGGAAGAAGAAGAAGAATGAAGCTTACCACCCTTGTAGTCCTAAGCAGCAAGGAAGGACTAATAACACACTCTTAGCTGGCTTCTATGCTCAGCAACAACATCTATCTTCATCAACATCACAAACCATACATAAATCTCTTGAAATTCAAGGAGAATCAACACAAGATCAAGAAGAAGCAAGGGAGAAGCAAGAAGGACATGAGAAGCTGAAAATGGGAAGAAAACCCTTGTTCATCAGCCAAGGGAAGAACTTAAGGAAGAAGGAAAAGAAAGGGTAAAGCACGGGTCAAAGGTCAACAAAGCCGGCTGCAGCTGCCGGAAACCGCAGGGGCGGTTCCTTGGGCCGCAGGGGCGGAAACCCGCAGGAGCGGCACACAAGCCCGCGGGGGCGGCTAGGCCAAATCTCGTCCACAACCAATCTCGGCTAGAGTAAAGTCTCGGTCCAAAAACTAAGGCTCTTATATTAACCCTCTTTTCAGAAAAATCATCTCTGAGGGGTTATCATTGATAAGAATTGAATAAGACACAGTAGTGATGCATTCCATTATCTAGTTAGTAAATTTTTCATTAACTCCAAATCTCTCAAGGACGGTCCGTATAAAATTCCATTCGATTCTATCGTATGCTTTTTTCATGTCCAGTTTGATAGCCATGAAACCATCCTTTCCTTTTTTCGTTCTAAATCCATGAAAATCTCATGCACAATCAAGATATTATCCTGGATTGCTCTATTCTGGACAAATGCACTCTGTAGAGGATGGATTAGTTTTGGTAGAATAATCTTTAATCTAGAAGCGAGGATTTTAGCTATAATCTTATACACTGTAGAGCAAAGACTAATAGGTCTATAGTCATTAGTCGATTTCGGATTGTCGTTTTTTAGAATAAGCGTACTGAACGTATGGTTTATTTGTTTAAGCAGTTTGCCAGAATGGTAGAAGAATGGTAGAAGCTTTTAACTTCCCTACAAACATCCTTCCCGACAATGTCCCAGTGTTTTTGGAAGAAGCTTGCCGACATACCATCAGGTCCTAGAGATTTTTCGCTTCCTATATCAAAGATAGCTTTTTTAATATCTCCATTAGTAAATTGTTTAGTTAAAAGGTCATTATCCTGATCAGTGACTTCCTTGAAAATCACTAGAAGGAGGTCGTCGGACAAAGCATGGCAACCCTCCGATGCTTTGAATCTATTATTATATTCCTTAATAAGTTCCTTGTTAATATCCTCTTCCTTGCTAGCCCATTGACCATCACTACATTTGATTGAATTAATCGACTTTCTATTCCTTCTCCCAGTAGATTTTATGTGAAAGTACTTCGTGTTTTTGTCACCCTTTTCAAATTCTGTCGATTTAGCTCTTTGTCTCCAGTATTTCTGTTGATACTTAATTAGGCATTCCCTATTTTTCTTAAGTCTAATAATCTTCTCATTTCTTTCCTGGGTGTAGTTTCTATAATTTAAATTTTGAAGATTCTGAATATCGAGATCGACTTTCTTTACTTGTTTATTCACATTTCCAATGATATTCTCACTCCATATTTTTAGTTTTGTTTCGGTGATGTTAATTTTTTTACAAAGTTTGAACATAAGATTACCAGGGGCCAAGCTTGTTTGATAATACACTCACAATCTTTTCTATCATTCCACATAGTCTCGTATCTGAAAGGTTTATTTCTATATTTTTGTTTTGTTTGATACAAATTAATCGAGATCATGCAGTGATCAGATGATGTAAAGGCATGATTCCAAGTATGAATCTAGTTATATTTATTCATTATATCAAAGTGAACAAAAACTCTTTCGAGTTTTTCGAAGATATTATCGCTACCTTCTTTCCTTTTTCTCCAAGTATATTCATTACCTCTCGATGTTAAGTCCATCATATTACATTCTTGTATTACGTTATTCATTCTCTGAAATCTAGTGCCACTCGGGTAGCACCCCCCCAATTTTATCAGACTGGCAAACTAAATCATTGAAATCACCCATAATCAAAGAAGGATAATTAAGGCTTCTAACAATATTTACAATATTTTTCCAGAACTCGTCTTTGAATTTTTTCAAGGGAGGTGCATAAATAAAAATAATGTTACAATAAAAATTAATTTCGTTGTTCCAATGTTCCAGGACCAGATAACTCTCTCCCATTTGTGTTATTTCGATTTTTTCATTGATAAAATTGTAGTTTTTCCAAAGCAAGCAAAGACCACCAGTTTTACCAACCGATGGGATAAAGAAACAATTATCAAACCCTGCACTCCGCCACAGGAATTCAGCTGGTTCCTTGTTCGTTTTTATCTCTGCTAACATTATCACGTCAATATGTTCGTTTTGTATCGTTATCTTTAAATCAATTCAAAAATTCTTTTTCCCCATACCACGACAATTCCGAAAAGCGATCTTCATAAAACCCCGGGAAAGAAAGAAATTGTTCGCAATGTTCACTTTTGATTTTATTTTTTGCAATTTTGTTGTTCTTATTTCTTGGTCTAGGCCGCCATAAATTGAAAATAATCCAACAAGCAAGATTAAACCATCTAACTAGGTTCTTATTTTCTCCTAAACTTTCATTTGTAATTTTAATCAATTCATCGGTCCAATAAACAATACCGCGCACTTGATCCTATTCCCTTATCTTTATCTGAATCATGTAGAATAGCCTGCCACTTTTGATGTTGAATTACCAATTCATTCCAACCATTCACAAAATACAAAATATTATGGTGCCTACAATGCTAGATAGAGCACCAAAACCAAACCGGCATACCATAATTGATCACAGATCCCCTATATAGTGCATAGTACATTTTCTGAAAATGAAACCAAGTCCAAAATTCAACCTTAACCCTAAGAGGCATGAACCTTACTACCAAATGGCATTGATCACAATTCTGCAACAAAATATTACAATAGACCATGCTACTAACAGTTCTTTCAATATTAGTTCTAATTAAAGCTTCTGCTAAAGTCGGGACTGTAATCCACATGTACTTCCTCAGCCAAGCAGAAGTACATCCTGAATTGCAATAAGACATAGCACCAACACAAAGCCACCAAAAGCATATAGATCCAAGATTAAGAGTAACCTGTACATAGTAAAGCTTAAGGGAGTTAGTCTTGGGATTTAAGTTAGATGAATATATTATTTTTCCATCATTCACATCACAAAGGTTCAAGCAAATATACCTTAACTTGTACTCCAAAAGATTGTACTCCATTCTAAACATTTAGTTATTCATTTTCTTTGCTCCCTTCAAGACCGAGGAAGTTGTATCATCATCCAGTTCCATTACTTTTCTTTTGCTCGAATCAGAGTTGGTCAACTCATAGGTCTTAACCTCCATATTGTTCAGCAGCATGTTAACTGTGTTAAAGGACTGAAAAGAGTGTTCAGAGAAGAAGTCTTCATCCTCCTCCTCCACTCCCAGATCATCATTGACCATGAATTCTGCCAAGGCATCCTCTTCAATGAACTCAGGAGTATCTTTATCATTTGGGATCAAAAGATCCACAGGATCAGCAATTGGAATTGCATTTTCCACAAACTCATCACCCTCGAGCAAAGGAATCACATGGAAGGATTCAACAGAGTTCACATTATCTCTTTGGTCTCATCATTAGGGACATTGATCATCCCCTGTTCCTGACCTTGGATACTAGCTGTAACACCCCAAATCCGCAGGACTCGGAGTGCTACTGGGCTAGGATCTCACAATGGATCCTGACCCTAGCCTGGCAACAATTTCACTGATCTTACAACAAGGCACCGATAGATTAAACAAAACATGAAACTGATATATATATATATATATATATATATATATATATATATATATATAAATATATATAGATCAAAAGGTAATACAATATACCGCTGAGTACAAACAAACCAAACTGTACATCAAAATAACCCATATCCCCAATACCGCCCCAGTGTACGGAGCACTTAGCGGATCACCCACTCTGGATCACTCTGCAACTCTCCTATCCTGCAAAGTCTCTACAACACGGTATGAAACCGTTAGCTAACCATACACAAATATAGGAATATGCTAGAGCACAAACACACATCAGAAATCTTAACACATCATCATGCTTTCACACATTTACCCTGTTCATTATCTTTATAAAGTCCAGCAATCAACTCATATATAAATATCCATATAAACATAAGTGACACGAGGAATATAAACCTCGCCTCTGGGTCCAATAACCAGCTGAAATAGTGCCTGGAACACTACCCCGTGTACCCTAAGGGAATGGGAAGTGCCCGAACCGTTTACCAGGTCTGGCCTGCCTACAGAGAACCTCCCAGACTCCCAGCGGGATGAAAGGGCAAGTTATCACGGCCTTACAATGGGAAAGCAATATACCATAGGTCGGTGACCATCATAACACATGCTATAAACATATAACACACACACCACTCATGCACAACATCCTATAAAGGAATGACAACTAAGTAAGTCCCACGGACTTACCTCAACCTCGTAGTCGTCTCACTGGGTCAACCTCAACTCAGTCCACTCCAAACTGGAGGATAACACGGCCTATACAAGGCATACACAGATACCAAACTCCTATCATACAAAGGGTCACACCTAGACCCAAGGGATCCATAAGGGATCATATCCAACTCGTAAACCTCAAAGCCCCAACCGGCAATTCTGTATCATACTCATCAACATCCGAATCCTAGCATGGTACTAAGCTCCTCATACTAGAAAGGAAAGGATCTACCTAGCTTTAGGTAGACTCGGGACAAAGCGCACCTGCGTAACAAAGGGGCGCAAAGGCGGAGGCAAGCAACCGCGGGGGCGGTGACAAGGGACGCTGGCAAACACAGGCACGCCGCTGGCACGACGCGGGCGCTGTGACACGGTAACCGCGGGGGCGGCGACAGTGCAGAATGAAACCTCGCGGCTTCACTTTAACTCTTCACTTGATCAATCACGTCTAATCTCTTCCAGATTCATACATAGGTCACAACATACACATACATACATCAGTCCTACATTCAATCATCTAATCCTAAGCTAAGGAAGAAGAAGAACAAGAAAGGAAGAAGAAAGAATGAAGAAGCAAGGAGGAAGATGCTCACCACGGATGTGGTTAGCTCAGGTAATGATCACCAACAACTTACTGGCTTCCAAGCACAGCAGTACTCACCATCAACAACCACAAAAGCCACAACACATCCAAACTCTTCCAAACCAAAACAAGATCAAGAGGGAACAAGGGAGAAGCAAGAAGGACGTGAACTGGATTGGAAAATATGAGGAAACCCTTGCTCAGCAAGGTGGAACGAAGAAGGTAAAGAAGGGTAAAGCGTAGGTCAAAGAGTCAACAAAACCGGCTGCAGCCGCCGTAACCCGCAGGGGCGGATCACAGGGCCGCAGGGGCGGCATACGTGACCGCGGGTGCGGCTAGGCCAATCTCGGCCAAAGGAAATCTTGGCTAAGGACGGAACTCGGTCCGAAAGAAAAGGCTCTCACACCAGCAACCACATGAGGATGAACCTCACTGGAGGGCACCCGAGGAGGCACAGGTTCAGGAACTTCCTTCTTGTTGCAAATGGAGCCATCTTTTGAGTTTTTAAAGCTGTTAACCGAGCTATTAGGGGACTGACCAGACTTGAAGTTGATAGTAATCCCTCCTTTGCCTGACAAGTAGGGCCTAAACCCACCAGTGGAAATAGGATGATCACCACCACCCTTCATATTTTTGCTTTTGATTTCCAGCTTCCATCACCTTCTTGTGCTTGCATTTTCCCTTTGTCTTTTCTGTCACTCAAGTTTCTCTTAAAATTAATGTTCACCTTTTTGGAATGGTTTGCTCTCAAAGGACATTGGTCAAAGTAGTAATTCATCATCACAATGACCACATCATTTAGAGAAATCTTCAAACCAAATAGGATATTCTTGGAGGACATTGTGCTCATCAGGAATAGGCACTAAATCAATGATTATCTTTTTCTCATCAACATCAATGTTGATACAGATTCTATTATAGCTACCAATCTTGCCATTCATAGAAAATGGATCAAGTTTGATGAATGTACCAACCTTGTTCTCTTCAATGATTGTTTTGATTGCTTCCTTATTTGCAAACTTTGCTGAAAGCAGAGGGATTCTGACCCAAAGGTCTAGTTCAGTGACATATTTTGTCAAGGTGTTAAAGTTTGGTTTCCATGGTCTCAAGATCAGAAGCTGACCCAGAACATGGAAAGGCCTTTGGTCCCAAACCATTTTCTTGTCTACATGATTTGAAAAATTAATTCAAACCAATAGTTTCCTTTAGGTATCATACTAAGTTCACCTTTGATATTCTTCCATTCATAGATTAGCTTGTTTCTTATCTTAGGAAAGTCTATAGGATCACCAAAAATATGACCCATCAAACAAGAATCTTTTAGTTTTTGGAAATCTGTTCTCATCTTAGCCAACTTGTTCAGATAGCTCGATACATCAAGGTTGTTCTTATTGAAAGAACTAGGAACAACAGGGTAGGATCCTCTCCGAGAGCTACCCTCCTTCACCACAGCTTCTTCATTCTGTTTTCCATCTTCATCATTTTCATTTGGGTTAGAACATATCACATTCTTGAAAGATTGAGAAGAGGAGGCCATATCAGACCCACGGAGAAAGCTAAACAGTCTATCAGTCTTAGACAAAAGTTCAGAGATAAAACCAAGCTTCCAAAGGTGTAACGTCCGGAAATTTTATTCCGGACTTAGAGCGTTTTATAGATCTTTCCGCAGGCACGAGGTGCCGAGTGGCGGGATTTATTCCTAAAATCCCGAGCCGACTCGTCGTTTTTCCCTTTTTCCTGCGTTCCGACCCTTCGTTCCGAGTCGAAGTGACAAGGGGTCAATTCCGACCCCTCGTTCCGAGCAAATGTGACAAGATGGCTGCAGTCCCCTCTCCCTCTTGGCAGCCTTGTCCCCTCTCTCTCTCTCCTCTCTTCTCTTTCACGTTCTTTTTCCATCTCCCTCTTCCTCTTTTGGTTTCTCTTCTCTCCTTCCATTCTCCTTGAAGATCTTGCATGTGTGGACTGCAGAAGAAGAAGTCCAGATCTGGGTGGTAAGCTCCTTCCTTCCTTCATTCCTTCTTCTCCATGGCTGCTCATTCCTTTCTTCCTCCCTCCTTCATCCATGGCCATGGATGAAGCTTTTGAGAGGTTTTCACTCAAGTCCTTTGCATGCATGTGTTCTTAGCTCGATTAGGTCATGGAGAGGAGTCTAAGACCAGTGGTGGGTGTTTGGAGAAGATCCAGTAAGAAAAAGAGGACTTTGGAGCCAAGGATCCACGATCGAAAACGAAGAAGACGACGTTCTGCACCGAACCCGCGGGGGTGGATCACCACGACCGCGGGAGCGGCCAGTCGCAGGTGCGGCTCAACAAGGCCGCAGGGGCGGCTCAGCACGGCCGTAGGGGCGGCACCAAACTCGCGACTCTAGACCACCGCGGGTGCGGCTCCAGCACCGTAGGGGGCGGCTCCAGCACACCGCAGGGGGCGGCTCCAGGGCGGCAGCAAGGCGCAGGGGCGGCTCTTGGTTCTACAGGGGCGGCTTCTGTGTTCCGCAGGGGGCGCCAACTTGACTCCGCGACTGTGGTTTCTTCAACAGTAGGCTTCTCCTCTCCTTTCCTCTTCTTTCCTTCCTTAGTTTTATAGTTGTATCATGTTAGTAGCATGCTTAGGATGGATCAAGAGTAGCCTGAAATGCCACTTAGTGGTTGTGAACCTAGGAGCCCTTAAGGCTCGATGTAGTTGATGGTCACGAGTATGATGAGCATGATAGACCTAGTAGGCTTTGACTCGTTCTTGGGTTTTGAGTATGATCATATGAGAGTTAGTAGGCTGTTGAGATATCTCCTCATGCGTTGAGTGAGATGTGAGATGTGAGTATGAGAGATTCTAGGATGCGGTCCTAGAATGAGAGATCTCCTCATGCGTTGAGTGAGATGTGAGTGTGAGAGATTCTAGGATGCGGTCCTAGAATGAGAGTCAAATGATCTTGCGTAGATCATTTGTGTAGAAGTCTTAGACTTCTTGAGTTGAGCGGGTTTTGATCGTTATCTTGTTATGAGCAGGTTGTGTGCGTCTTTCCAAGGGAAGCAAGGGCGTTTTGTGAGTTAGCACTTGGGAGAGGTAAGTCTCCGGACTTACTTAGCTCGTATTTTACGTATTAGCATCGGTGTGTGTTTGTGGTGTGTGTTTATGTTATTGTTTATGTTATAAACAACCAAACCGGTAAATAGGACCACCGACCTTATATTTTGGCCCAAGTGTATGATAACGGGCGGTGACATCAGCTGCCTAGCTCTGCGTGAGTCTAGGAGGTTCTCGGCGACTATCCCGGCGGGTTAGATGGTCGGATGCATCAGTACCATTCCTTGCCGGTAAGTAGGGACCGAGGCGAGGCCACGGTGGTCTCTTGTCACAAACCTAAGTTGAATTAGAACGGGATACGACTTAATAATTAAAAGATAATAAACCGGACTTGTGTGTTTTGGAGTTTGTATGTGATGTATGTGATATCCGTGTGTTTGTGCCTTCACCCCTTTTCTAATGCTTCGAATATGAGCTAACGGTTTTAAACCGTGGTTGTAGATGCCTTGTAGGTTAGGAACGCCGCCGAGTGAGGTGGAGGAGTGGACAGCTGGGGTCTCCGTACATTATAGGACGGGGACGTTTTTGGGTTGTGTTTCGTTGAGGATTTATGTTGTACGGTTGTGGTTTCTACTTGGAGTTATGTTGTTTTGAGGACTCGGCTGAGTTTTCACTTTGTATTTTACTTTGCAGTCTCTCGCATACATTCTAAACGATTTTTAGTTTTTCCTTTATTTGTGCCTTGTTGGAAAGGTCCGGTGAAATTGTTGTCAGGCTAAGGGTCGGGACCCATTGTGAGGTCTCGCCCGTAGCATCCCGAGTCCCGTGGATTCGGGGTGTTACAAAAGGACAGCCCTAGGCAAGTATAAATAGATAGCAAATACTCTAAATAAAATTTCAAGATCAATTAGATTGCAATATCTCAATATGCAATAAGAGCTATATCTATTAAAGTTCAGAGAGTTGTTATTGGAAGGGCAAGGTATCGTACCTATGTAGAAAGGGTAGATAAGTAGGCATATGATTAGGAGTAACTTGAGAAAAGTCACATACCATCGGTTCACGCCGGAAAACGCCGGCTCAGGCACAATCCTTGACAAGACAAGGAGAGAAGTCCTACGATTGCTACCAACCATCGGTACCCTACTCGAACTTGAAAGGACAGAGGGAGTACACAACGTGACCCACCTCCCAATCGCGAGATATGTATTCCAGCTACTCCAAATCTTCCACACTCTAGCCGTCACAAGACGAAGCCGAGCCCTAGCCCCTCTATTCCACCAAAGAGAGAAAATCCACCAAATATTAGCAATTCCATCCTTCCATTGGTCTAGCCGAAGCCGCTCTTTGTTCTTACACACCTTATAGCACCCGGAGGGAACCAAAACGGCGGCATTAGTATCGAATTGGTAAGGGTTTGTGACTAGGGTTGGAGTTCCTACGAGAGGAAAGAGGAGCGCGTGAATATTAGCTAGAAGCGCGTTCTTTTTCATCGGGAGGGTTTTCAACTTTTTCTCTTTATCGAGTAGGCTCTTTTGTTTATTGGGTACAAATTAGACCCTTCTTATTTATTTATAAAGATTAATTGAAAGGACTATTTGGTAATTTTAATTTACAAAAACACAGATCCGAAGTCAATACAAGAGGCGTCATAGCCTGCCGCCTTGCTCAGATCCTCCGTCGAAGAGAGTTGTTGCCCATCATCTCTCGCTTCGACTCAATGCATTTAAGGCCTCGGCGACGACTTCGGCGATTCAATTTGGTGTCTGGGTTTTAGGGTTTACGAGATCTGAATGTGAAGACACATTATATAGGATTTGAATTTTTTTTACGTTTTTCTATCATGTCCCTCTAACTAATTATTTTTAAAAGTTTTATAGAAAAATAGAGGGATCTGGTTTGTATTTAGTATAAAAAAGGCTTTACAACCCCATTCTTCTCTATTTATAAAGGTACGGCGATAGAAGCGCATGGAGGATCCGGAAACCGTGACCGTCACGGTTACGCGTTGCGAATTCGCGTCACATTTATCACAGTTACGGATCGCAAATCCGTCACGGATCCGGAACCCGTAATCTTGACAATTTTTCTTTGTGAATTCTACAAAAATAGAGGAGGAAGAAAGAAACAGACTTACCTTAATCCTGTCACGGATTTGGAATCCATAACCGTGATGGTCACGGATGCCGGATTTTCCATACATTTATCAATTCTATCGCCGTGTAGTTAACATCGCTCTTTTAATGATTGGATTGATTAAACAGATTTGATGTTAAGATCCATTTCAATCTTAAAGCTTGAGTGTTACAAATAAGTAAACAAGTTTTCCATATGAATGGATCAAGATGCAGATGCATAGGCTTCAATAATGTATTGCAAAGCAGGAATCTTGATGAACTTGCATTAGGTAAAACCAGCATCTTACAGTAAGGTGGTCCATTCAATTTGAGTTCTTTCCTTTGCACCTAAGAAGTTCACCATCATGAGTAGATCAAATTTCAAAGTCTTATCATCGAACAATCCTCCGCCTTCTGATTCGACAACCATTTCGACAAGTATCAGCTTCCCCATCATCGTCTTTGAAAGCGCCCTTCTGCAATTTCTCAAGATCATCGTGCAATCTTCGTCACTCTAGTTGTGCAGCACAGACTACATCAAGTTAACATACCTAGACAGTTAGTTCACATAGACATCTATGCAGAGATTTGTGAACTAAACACTTGTTTATTTTATTAATCAAATATTGTTTATATAAACAAATATAAAGGTGTAAAACGATAAACGGGCAAATAAAGCGATAAGTCCAAATATACATCCCAAACTAATTTATATTACCTTGATAATGATTGCGTCGGCATTCGGGATAAGCTCCAACATGTCACCTCCAACATGAGTGACTCCGGGATACGTGGGTGCACTCTCGACAACATGTGACAGGTCAAAGTTGATTCCTTTAATTTGAGGCGAATTAGCCTTGACAATCTCCGACACCAAGTTGCCCTTACCTCCGGCCACGTCCACCAAGGCGTCGATTCCTTGGAAGTCGTCCTTGTAAGTCATGAGGATTGCATCGGCGATAAACTTGGCACACGTGTCTAGACCAGTGTTGAACAAATTGTTCAATTCTGGATTTTTCGAAACGAATTCCCAAAGTGACGATCCATAAGTCTTCTGGAACACAGTCTCGCGACTCTCGCCATCCTTGACGGCGACACTTAGCTGGTGCCATGGCTCCACCAACCACGGATGGGTGTTCATAAGGAAAAGGGGAGCCCTTGTCATATCAGAATCACGTAATAGCAACCTAATTAAAGAGTATGAAAAGGTTACATTACATATGATCAAATAAATACGTAGGCAATAATATAATTGTATTTACTCCCCTCAGTAATGGGCTCCGTTCACAAATAATTATCGTTTTAGCTTTTTGCACACTTATTAAGAAATCTATAAAATTTACCATTATACCCCTAATTATTCATTTACTTTTTGCTATTAAAAAATCACAACTAATTAAATACTAATGATTAGAAGGGTAAATGTGTAAAGTAAAGGGCAAAATAGGTCAAATGACAATTATTCCCTAATAAAATAGCTAAAATGATAATTATTTCCTAACAAAAGTGTAATGTTAAAACGACAATTATTTGTAAACAGAGGAAGTATTATTTACCTTGAGGAAAGGGTTAACTTGTAAAGAGTCTCTCCTGATTGTTCAAAAAATGCAATACTGAAGATTTTCTTGTAAGAAAGAAAACTCATGAGACGTGAAATGTAAGGGATATTAAGAGACGGCGATCCGATCATCTTGACAATTTCAGGTAATGACATCGGAGAGCCATGGGAGTGTATGATGTCTATGATGCCAAGCTCCAAGATGCACTTGAGAGCCATTGACTCTACAAAGGCTAACATGAGTCTCACAACCTCTTTTTGGGCCTGCACAATGTCTGCTACTTGGCCTTCCATGTAAAATTGCTCTTTTCTTGGAGATAGGTTAGCAATTATATATGGCCCCTCATTTATAATTGCATACTCAATCACCTGGGGATGTTGTTGCCCTTTGGTGTAATGGACATGAAACATATGGTGATGGAGTCCACACGTCCATGCTAGGCTAGAATACTCGATCAGGACTATTAGAAAATCAATATTTATTTTGTAACGACGACAGTTAGTAACAATAAGTGTCCGTTTAGTTGGAGCGGTGAAATAAAAACGGAATTGAATCGAATAAATGTAAATTTTATCATATATATATATATATATATATATATATATATATATATATATATATATATATTGTGACAACGTGTTATTAAATATGGTATGCCCAATTTTTACCCACAAGACATTCAACAAAAAAAAAAAGAAGTGAATTTCACCGATTACTTATTGTGTTGGTAAGCAATTATAAATGAGGAACTCAACAACCCTAATTCCTAAGTTAGGTTAATTAATAAGCTTTAGATTACTCTTCGTTTTACATATGAGGGGTAACCATTTCATAAATCTAAATTTGTAGGTGTATTCATTTTTTGGTGAAGACTCAAGAGATGTAGTTAAGCCACAAGCATTGTACATTTGTACGTATTTTATGCATCAACTAGTTTAATATTTATGGATTAACTACTTTATATCTCGTATTTTGTACAAGTTTTTTGAATATATATGTGTATATATATAGCTATAAATAATTTGAGCAAAAGTCATAACTATCTATATATATAAAACAAGTCTCAAATTTCATGATTAAATATACATAAATTCGGATTTCATGATTGATGTTCACTTATGCTGCACTTTATCTCTCAATATTAGTGATTTACATAACCTTTTATATAAGTTTGACATACGGTTTAAAATCACTAAAATTATTCTCGAAAATAAAACGACTTCAAATCATTCTTGAAAGTAAAATAATTATTTTTATTTGTTTTTTCCTTTAATCTTTTCATTATATCGCTCCAACTAAACAATCAAACGGAAACTACCTTTTCAAAAAAAAAAGCAAACGGTTACTGAACGTAAATGTGTATGATATTCAAAAATCAGATTTCATAATTGATATTCACTTATTGTCCATACTTCATCTCAAAGTTAAACCCTTACGTAACATGGATAAGAGCCGATAAAGCTATGAAGATGGAATATAAATGATACTCGGGTCTTGATAAATGATAATTGATAATTGTCACCACACATCATGTCCCCTTGGCCCTTGTTATTGTGGTTTCACTATAACTATGTACACCCTAATTGGAGGTTTGTATATCATTCTCAGTCTATTAGAGAAACGGGTAGATTGGAACAAAGGGTAAAGTTTAAGGCAGTCGAAAAGTCCAGTCCGTCTATCGACCGGGTTGGTTCAGTCAACCCAAAAAGCCCGTTTGGTCCGCTAGCTCAGTCCGGATTAATATAAAAAAAATTCATTATATAATTTACAATTTGACACTTTCTTATGTATAATTATAAAATGCTTAACATAACTATTGTAAATTAAATATACATATTTGACGTATATTAAGTACATTATAGTAATAAAAATGTAAATTAAAATAATTGCTGATACATTTTATATATATAAATAAATAAATAAATTTTAATAAAAGGACTTCTAGTCGGGTACCTGGCCCACTATTGGGCCATCTCACATCCAACCCGGATAAACAAGCTTGACTTTTAGTCCAAACCTGTCCAAATCCAGATTTAATAGGGCCCGGAAATTTCGGTCCGGTACAATCTTAGACTGTTATTGGGCCATCTCACATCCAACCCGGATAAACAAGCTTGACTTTTTGTCCAAACCTGTCCAAATCCAGATTTAATAGGGTCCGGAAATTTCAGTCCGGTACAATCTTAGACCGTTATTTTCAGATCAGATCTAGACTGTAATATTTTGATATTGGACCGTTATAATCCTTTTCACTATTTTTTTAAAAAAAGGAAATATTGATACTCCGGTCCAGGACCGTATTGAAACCATATGAAATATATTTCTTGAAAACAATTGAAGAGTTGGCCAACACAGTCCAGAACGTTATGATCTTGTCTGGCCCATGCCGTAGAAGTGTTGACGGACCAGACCGTTTGCACAACCCTATGATCTTGTCTGGTCCATGAACCATTAGCCGTAGAAGTGTTGACGGACCAGACCGTTTGCACAACCCTGTTTGAAGCATATAAGAGAGACTAGTTGTGTCTTGTGGTAATAAGGTCTTTTTAACCATCTTTGTGGCAACAAAATGACTACTAAAGTCTAAAACAATCCTCTCTTCCCGGGAATCATTTCCTTTAGGAAGTAGCCAAGGCTAGTTAATAATCCTTAGATAAGAATGATAGAAGGGATGCATTATAATTTATGCCATTTGACTCCTCAATAGTATATGAAATTGTACCAGTAGAACTAGTTGGCCTTGAAGCCACGTCAATTGGGTCACAAATCTAAAATTGGATAACAAAATTTATACCAGGAAGACAATACTAAGTACATTTAACAAAATTGATGGCAAATAAAACAGGGCAAGTCGTGAAAGAGGACTTAAATGAAAATTTCCCTACTAATGTGAAATAGTCTGAAAGCCAAAACGAGAGCCAATGATAGAATGTAAAACCAGGAACGTATAAAATGAAAGTTTAGCACCTCAGATGTAAATGGGAGCCAATGTACACAACAATGTCGCTCCTAAATTTAAAGCATCAACAAGCAATCCAGGGTGAAGCAGGTGTAAATTTCATACTTATTATGACAATTCACAATGAACAATGATACTCTTCTAGAAACTAGCACCAACATGTATAACTTGCTGCATTTTCACCAGTAAAATGATAAACTAAAACAGTAAAAGTTTTTCTGCATAAATAACAACCTGTGAGCTTTCCACCAAGTTTGTTCCCTCCTTTTAGTTGAAGCAGTTGTATGTCAAAGTCTGACCAACTTCTATGTCAGCTTACTCTTCCTTCCTAAAGCAAGGGAAAAGAAAAAAAAAGCTTTAAGATTTCAACTGGGCAAGAGAACTAGTACGCCTGAATCAACAGAGAATGATCTTCTCTAACAAAACTGATATGCAATGATGATATTATTCTTTAGCCTTTTTTTAGGGTGGCACTACAAATATTAAACCCAATGACAGCTTAGCAATTAGTTGCTAAAGATGGATGAAGAATAATATTATTCTTTACTTAAATGCAGAGTCAGGTTTTCTTGCAGGAGGAGACCTATATGCAGAATTGTATGGATTTTGCTCCCAGTAGGTGCTAAGATTTGGCTGCCACGAGTGGTTGTGCAATGACAGCTTAGCAATTAGCACGTGGGGGACAATATTATAAAGGGAGATTATACAAAAAAAAAAAACTAGGAAAAAAGACAATAAGGAATATTATAATATTTAGATGTTACATTTTACAAATTCTGAAAAAGATGATAACTCGGCATCTTAAAAACATCCCTTGGGACATATTAATTTTTAAAAACTCTGGTGGCTGAATAACTCCATTTACTTATGGGGGATTGGGTTGATCCATTTTTGTTGTTTGTGACCCAATTTAGCTCAAATTACCTAGTCAGACAGTAGTGGTCTAAAAAGCTATAATTTTCCAACCTAGTTCACTCGACTCCATCATAGGAATTCATTCCACAAACATTGTTTCTTTGTTTAGGGATGTAAGAAGGAGAATTTTAACCTTCCAAAACAAAACATGCATGTAAATCTAACTGCATTATATACCACATATGAGTACATGGCTATAAGGCCACACTTCAACGAGAAAATGGAACTGTATTTTGATATAGCTTTTTTACTTGTCTATATTTGTAGTAGTTTTTTCTTAATACAACCTATCCAAGAGAGTTTCCAAATACCAATATGTCTTTTAGCCATTGAATTTTGTATTTTTGGTGGGCTAATTTATGAACTGCAAGATAAAAGGAGAGATTTAGTTTACCTGTAGAGTTGAGATACAACATTTCTAATCCTATTTGAATCAGCACCTACTACTTCGGCAGCTTTCTTCCCATTGTTAAAGAAGTAGAGAGTTGGCTGCATGTGAAATTGATAAAGAAGCTCAGATAAAGCAGTAGAAGTATAAGTATCTTGCCAAGCCAATATAAAAAATATAGCCTGTGAACTCTAGGTTGAACTGCACTAAGAAAATTACTCATAAATACAAGTTTTCTTTATTAAGATAAGTGCACAAGTTAGATTGTCATTGCATATCACACCGTCAAAATACAAAATTGAAGTGCATATTGTCCAACTTCTTTAAAACAAATTAAACTCAAGCACAACTTATCCTTTTAAGCCCATCACTCCATTATAGAAAATAATTAATTGTTAAGTTGATCGTTGACAACATTCCAACAACCGCACAATCTACAAAGTCTACTAGCTTTGACCTTACTGAGTTATTGTTACACACTTTGTGTTCCTACAGAAATAGCCACTCTGGACAAGGTATTGCTCCATGCATCTAATATTCTAATGTCATTATGTCACCTACTATGCTTGATTAGATTATGCAGACCATAACTGGATATTGTTTCCAGTACGTTGACACAAATCTGCAAACAGTGTTTAGTGTTCACTGCTGAGTTAAACAAATATTTTTCATAGAAAGAATATGCAATTGAACTCGAAATAGGATTCAATCTTAATATAGACTACTATAAAAAATCCTATAATCTATGGTGAATTGGTGGATATGTGAAAGTGGATTGGAGGATAGATAAAAGTAGGCTCGTCCTTGACAGAACCTCTACCTAGGGTTATCGTATAAACCCTCTTGGTTTAACGTTAAGCCTCCTGATAATAATTCTGCTTCCCTCCTTTTTTATTGAATAATAAAAGCCCTATATCTAGGCTGTTGGAACAAGATAAGCCTATATCTAACAACAAGAAAATATAAATAAGCTAAGGAAAGATAATTTAACGATATACTAAAATATATCACAAGTATATTTAATGTAAACTATCATAAATCTAATAGATACAGTCTTTATTTCTGGAATATTATTTTCCCTTTCAATCAACAAGTCTCCCTAACTCAATATGAACAAACTGTATCAGAATAATTATTAAACTCTAAGAACCCTTTTTCCATGAAACAAAACATGCAAAATATCTAAACTTCAATCAAGATGTTATTGGATAATTAAATCAGATAATGTATAACTCCTTATATAGTGTCTTTTATATCCAGTTTATCGAATATTTTATATTATGACCAAACTTGTACAAGTATGGGAAAGACAGCCACGGGTCATAAGATTGGGTAGCTGGTTGGCTGCGCCTAGAAGGATCATTCTGTTCCGCCAGATGAAAAATTATAATTTCATACACACATCCTTCTCCTTATAAAAAGTGTTTCATATTCTAGATATATATCAACTCGAAACAATGATTCAATAGCCTACACCCTACAGATCAGTTTAATAGCTATACCCACATTCCACAAAGAAACTTCAAATTATATGTTGCAGCTGAAACAAAGAAACAAACACAAGAGATCACAACAGAGAAAAATGCCCTACAATTTTTGTTTAAACTGTGAAGCAAACTATTTCCATTTGATCTCCATATTTTCTATCTCGTGCATCCCAGATATCTACTTACAAGCAATCAACTTAGCAAGCAATTGGCCAAGTTCTGAGGAAGTCAACAAAGCCAGTGAAACTTGGTCAACGTTGGGGGACGATCTCTTTCCCAAACAGTTAAGAGGAATACAAGGACCTTCACTTTTTTTTTCCTCAACAGCGTTGCACATTACGTTGTTGAGGACAGCAGTTTCCGTCGATCACATAATCATGAGAGCATACACACTCTAGAAGGCTAGATTATGAAAGAGATCGTTCATATAGATCCTTGGGATGTTCTCCATGATTTTCCAACTCTCAGTCCATAACTTACCAGGAAAAACATATTCACAACATAATAAAATCCAGATCCTTACCTGACCCATGGTATATATACATACTCACATCCAGTTCAATAGTACAGATAAATTTAATTATCATCTTAGCATCAAGCAAGTAAACCAGGATCAATTATGGGGCATTCTCATGACATCAAAACAAAGAACACAATTAATGTATTCCCAAATTGGAAAGCATCTCAAAATAATAATTTGCATAAGTTATAAGGAAAAAGAACAAAGTTCCGTACCACAGAGGAAATATTTAACTTGCCTAGGAAATGTCCAAGCCCATCCTATAAGAAAGAAAAGGATGAGGATAAATCATAGCTTTCTATCATTGGTCAATAAGTGCAATACACAAACAAATATTTATTCAGATAAAAAAAGCAAGCCATGTAACAAGTATATGTTCAGTTAACAACATGCAAGCCAAGTTATATATATCCTGAAACCAAGAAAAAAGGTGAAGACGCAACAAAGACTGGAGTTTGTGACAAAAATTGAGCAAACTTTGGATGTCTCTACAAAATCAAGCCTTTATTTTTGCATCACACTTCACAGTGAATCCATTATTCTCTTCCACTCAACAAAGTCATTTTGCTCTTGGACATACGTAAAATCTCAAAACACTTGGGGGTTGACTGGTTTCTAGTTACTCGTTTCAGTCCCCTGACTTATCAATACTATGCTTAGTGGTCTTCATTTTCTGATGGAAAAACATACAAGTAAAACAAATCTAAGACATGCAGGAAAGGCTACACATGTTATATTCTAATATAAACTAAAAATGTAAGCACACTTAATATAAGTAAGAGTAGATCAGCAACTGCACTTCTATTCTTAGGGCATGTTTAGTATAAGAGTGAGTTTTAAGTTTTTAGTTTGAAGGATTTGCATTTTCTTATAATTATTATAATAATAACTTATATATATGCTACATTGTCATAGTCACCTTGAGAATCAAATTTGACAAAAAAAAAACAGAAGTGATCACAAAGATCAGTTTTTAATTTTGTAAAAAATTGGAAACTAGAAAGTAGAAACTGAACCAAACAAGCGCTTAACATTCAAATTCCATAAGGCCTCCACTATACAACTAAAAGCGACTATTACCAGATCAAATGATAAAGGGCATATATTCCTCTTCAAGTAACATATAACAATACACTATATTAAAAAAAAATTCTTACCAGATCAATATCGACCTTATAGATCTTTACATGACCAATTTCTTTACTCAATTCCTGTATACTAGGCCACAAAAAGCGACCTGCAACAAGGTATTTGCAGCTTTACTCACTCATAGTAGCCTAAAAGAAATAACCAAAACCTAAAACTATTAAGGGATGGACTTACAAGGGCCACACCACTCTGCAGTGAAGTAGAAGATTGTTGGCAATGAGTCATCTAAGTAAAAAGAAGAAATTAGTTAAAGTGTTAATCCCGCAAAGAATGTCATCTAAAAGAAATATTCAAGAATAGATGCTATAAAGACTACCTTCCGCCTTCTTGTAAACATCACTCAACTCCTTTTCAGACTTTATGACCACAATATTTGCAGGTAAATCTGAATCTGAGATCAATCACCAAGAAAAAATGAACCAGAATCATGTAATGCAGTTTACTAGCGAGCAAAAGTGTCATCTATATTCCATACTGTTACCAATACTAACAATAACGAAACAAATCAACTGCACTTCAGCCAGACATTGTGAAGCCTCTCCAACAATCCATAAATGCAATGGTCAAATTTGACAAATGATATCACAATTTGAATCCATCAACAATGTAACACTCGTTCCAAATAATCAATTGACACGAAAATAGTATTTCAACCTCGGTTCCGGTACAACAAAATACGAAAAAACGAACATAGAGTGGTACAAGAAGGGACCTGGACTAGAGGAAAAGCTCCTGTAAGGCGAGGAAGGAGAGTGAGAGCTGAAGAATGGTGAGAGACTAGGAAAAGGTGGAGGAGGAGCGGCGGAGGCCGGCGACGGAGCATAAAATACTGGAGTGAGTGCAAGACATGGAAGCGGGCTGCGATGGCGGACGAGAGAGCGTAGCAGCGAGTAGCAAATTGTGTTGCAATTCTTCGCCATCTCTCTGACTCTTTCTCTCAGGGAGAGTTGAATTTCAGACGAGGGTTTTTCTTTTGGCTAAAATAAACTTTGTCGGCCTCTATGGCGTTTGCTCATATTTAGAGCACCCGCACCCATACTTCCCCGTTTGCTCAAGCAAATCGATTCTATCTTTTATTAGCAAACTTTTTTTTAATCATTTCCTCGAAACTCTCCTCCCGGTAGCATCCTTTCAAATGAGTTCCTCAACTCTAGACATTGACGAGTTGGTTGCCGCCTGATCCAAAAAGCCCAGATCAGCAAGCAAATCAGCAACCCGTTGACCTCTCTGAAGACATGCAGTTCCCAGGGGGTTTCAGGTTTGCTTAATCGGATTAATAATCGAGAGATTATCTCCCTCGATCTCAATGTTTTTAATCCCCAAATCATATGTCTTAACAAGTCCCTCCCTAAGCGCATAAGTTTCGGCTTGCAGGACAGATATGTTGCCACATTGTCCAAAGTTTAGGGAGACTGTCAAAGATCACAAAGGATAAAGCCATAAGTTGAGTTCCCAAATACTTTCTTAGATGCATCAAAATTAAGTTTAATAAATTCTTTTTCAGGTCTAGTCCAGCAAATATTTTTTGTTTTCCTTCTTTGTTTATTTATCTTTTCTTTGCGTATTTTTGATTTTTTATTGAGTTGCTGTCAATCTTTAATTTGATTGCGGACATTATGTTCAATATCTTGAGGTTCTTTATTACTGGAAATTTTCTAGTTCCTATTGGTCCAAATGTTCCACCAGGTCATGATTAGGAAGTTAAAGTCGACACTCGAAATGTTCGTCCTCAACCGGTTAATCCTATCTAGTATCTTCATCCTACTTCTACCAGAAGTGTTTACCGCACATTTAATCCGTTGATTAGTCACATAGTCCATCAGGAGTTGGCACTTAAAGAACAAACGGTCAGCTGATTCAAAAGGGTGATCACAGAAATAGCACCCCATAAGGACAGGGACTTTTTGCTTTTCCAAATTTTCCTTCGTTGGAAGCCCATTGATAGATAATTTCCAGAGGAAGTTCTTGACTTTGGGAAGGAGATCCAAGTCCCAAATCCAGTCATTTTCATTAGAAGGGAGTTTACTTCTTTCATAGATAAAGTTAAAAGCGGATTTCGTTGTAAAATTACCACATTCAGAAGGGGCCAAATAGAGACAATCCCGTATAAAGAATTTCGGGAGTTGGTACGATTTGATCACTTTAATGATTTCAGATAGTAAACAATTATCAAGTTCATTATCAATTTTGTTCACATCCCATTTATTCTCATGGATGAAATGATTAACAACAATGTCATTAGGGATAACGTTTGGGTTATAACACAGTTTGTTGAGCGGTTTGTTGTCAATCTAGCAGTCTTTCCAGAACTTCACTGTACCACCATCACCTATATTCCATCTAAAGCCAAGGTAGAAATCAGCTCTTAGATTCATAAGCTTCTTCCACTGCCAAGGCGTATTCTGTCTAGCCTCGTAGTTCCATAAAATAGAGCCTTTCAGATATTTTTCCTCGACGATTTTAACCCAAATATTCTCAGGTGCGTTTAAGATTTTCCATAGCAATTTCATTTGGAGTGCTTTGTTCATGTCCTCAGTTTTTCTAATGCCAACACCACCAAATTTCCGAGGTCTACATATTTTGTCCCAGCTAATGAGAGGATGGAAATTTGTGCCTTTGTTCTAGAAAAAATTCTTGTTGATCTGGTCTAGCTCTTTATGGATGTTGCCGGTAGCATGAAGCTTTGCATTATAAAGTTGGGTTTGGCGTTTAGATTAGCCTTAATAAGTGTAGTTCTACCTTCTTGAGATAAGGTCGAGGCCTTCCATTTAGAGAGCTGAAGTTTAGATTTCGTGATTACATCCTCAAAGACCTTTTTATTTACTTTCCCATTAATGATTGGGCATCCAAGGTACTGTTCTAGGCTGCTAGAGCTTGGAATACCAAGGCACAGCTAGATTTGACGTTTGATAGCGTTTTCTACATTACTCGAAGTTTGGAAAGCGGATTTATGTAGGTTTATTTTTCGGCCCAAAATCTCACGGTACCCATTCAAGATTTCCAAAATCCTAGAGCTAGCATTAGTCGAAGCTTTGGTGAAAATTATGATATCATCCGCAAAGGCTAAGAAAGGGATGCAGGACCCCCTTCTCGAGATAGGGAAACCTATGCTCTTCTTATTTTGATCACTTTCTTTCTGAATATTTCGCATAAGGATTTCTGCTTCCAGATTAAAGATCAGAGGGGATATGGGATCCCCTTGACGAAGTCCTCTTTTAGGGGTTATCAGTTCAGAAGGTTTATCATTGATTAGGATGGAGTAAGAAACTGTCAATATGCATTCCATGATCCAATTGCAGAATTTGGGGTCAAATCCAAAATTATCGAGGACTGCTTTAATAAAAGACCATTCCATTCTATCATAATCCTTTTCCATATCTAACTTAATTGCCATTTATCCTTCTTTTCCTTTTTTGTTTTGAAACTGTGGAAAATTTCGTGCGCAATTAGTATATTATCCTAAATAGCTCTTTTTTGGACGAAGGCACTTTGAAGTGGGTGGATTAATTTTGTGAGGACATTCTTGATTCTATTAGCTAAGATTTTTGCAATTATTTTATAAGTTGTGGAGCACAGACTAATTGGCCTGAAGTCTTTTGTCGAAATCGGGTTATCGTTCTTTGGGATGAGAGTTATAAAGGTGTGATTTTTACTTGTTTCAATAATTTCCCCGAATGATAAAAGCTTTTCACAACTCTACATACGGCCGGGCCAACAATTTCCCAATGTTTCTAAAAGAAACCCGCCGGCATACCATCCGGCCCGGGGATTTCTCGCTTCCGATATCGAACACTGCATTCTGATATCACTATTTGAGAAGGGTTTAGTTAGGGCTATATTGTCTTCATTATTAAATTCTTTGGATATAACTTGGAGATAGCGATCACAGAGGATCATATCACTCGTTGTAGCACTGAATCTGTTTTTAAAATCAAAGTGGAATTCCCGAGAAATATCTTCATCTGTTTCTATCCATTGTCCATCCTTGTTCTTGATTTTATTAATTATTTTCCTATTCCTCTTGCCTGTTGCTTTTCTATGAAAATACTTCGTGTTCTTATCGCTTTTTCAAAAGAGTTCGCCTTTGCTCTTTGTTTCCAATACTTTTGTTGAAAATCTATCAGGCATTCTCTCTTCTTACTAAGCCTAGTTAGTTTATCATTGGTTTCTTGACAAAAATTTCTATAGTTATGATTTTGCAGTTTCTCAATATCACAATCGACTTTCTTCACTACTACATTAAGCCCCTATAGAAACGGTTAAATGTCGCTTCATAAACTCCAAAAAACGCTTCCTATTATGTAATGAAACGGTTTTATGCCGCTTCATCCCCTCGTGTTGCATTAGGCATATTGAAGCGTTTAATATAGGTTATTGCAACGGTTTATTCAAATCTAAAAAAAAGTGTTACATTAAATGAAGAAACCGCTTCAATTGCAATTTACATAATGCAACTACTTTACGCAACTATTGAAGCGCTTTTTACGTTTTTAAGGCAACAATATGTCACTGCTATTGAAGCGTTTTCTTACGTTTTTAAGGCAACACATATGTCACAACTATTGAAGCGCTTTCTAAGTTTTTAAGGCAACGTATATATGATTGATAAGGAAACGGTTTTGTAATATAAAAATACCATTTTCTGCATTAAAATAAGAAATATCAACCATAATATATAACACCTAGAACCTGCTTCACTGAGTATAATCAAATACCTATATATAAAATAAACAAATTAACTTCTGCTTGATTGCAAACACCAACTCCTAATGAATAATTGCTTGTTTACAAACATCAACACAACTAATTAAGCAATGTGTATATATGCTTGATAATGATCAAGTTAGACACATACATATAACTATTAATTCATGTCCAACCCATAGACATATTGCCAAAAAAACCAAAAACTCCATTTCACAAACATATATCTTGTCAATTCATATTCAAAATGGAAATGAAATAATACGCCACTGTGTTCCTAGCTACTTGTTCATCATCCTGCAAAATATCAACAAAAGAAGCCAATACTCCACAAATCTCTAGTTCACCAACATAGTCTAATCTAGCAATTCATATTTAAAATGGAAATGGAGCAAATATGGACGTACGTCTTAACAGAGCAAACTTAATCATTTTCTACCACTAGTTCATCATCTTGCACAAAAATAAGAATATAAATTTTTAATATAACTAAAAATTTAATAGTATTGGTATTAATATAAGAGAATTATCTAAAAAGAATTACCTTATCTAAACTAGTACTCCTATCTAAGTTAGAGGCTTCATTTGATGTACCAACTTGACCATTACCACTTGTTGTTGTGAAATGTGGAATGACAAGGTTAATTCCGGGGTTGACGGCTTGTAATTGAGACAAGATCTTTGATGTAATCTTTTGCTCCAAATGTTCTTCAATACTCTCCATGTACATTGCGGGAAGTACAAAAGGTGACTTCCCCTTGCTTTCCTTCAAATTGGTCTTAGTCACACATCGCCCATATAGACGCAAGCGTCCGCTGTGTTCCTCCTTAGTTATAACTTCATAATAAGGATCACGCTTGTCAGTACCTTCGCAATCATATGATCCTTCACAACATTCTTACGGTACCAATTACGAGAATAGCATGATCTACATGGACACCGAATTTCATCCCCTTGTGCTTTGGATCCAAATACTTTTTCTATATACTCATCAAACCCCTTTTCATATTCTTTACTCCATCGAGGTAACAACCACCAATTTGAACTTTTCATGTTCATGAACTACCAACCTAACATTAATTAATTCAAATGAAACTATTAACTTAAGTAAAATGTAGTATATTGTCTAAGAGAAGACATATGACTATAATGGTTTGATTTAAGAGAGTTAGCGAGCATTGCTTTTGTAAATCCTAATCACTAATAAGAATATCAGTTTTCATTAGTGGTATCCTAATCACTAATAAGAGTATCAGATTTCACAAATGAAGTATAATGAATTATTGACTGATAATTACCTTAAAAAAGATGGGCTTTTCAAGTGCCGTCCGATGTGTAATCCACACTGTTAGAAACCAAGAAAGAAGGGTCCAAGGATGACACAAAATTTTCCTACAAAGCAAGATCAATATAGATATTTTTTATTAGCTCATCGAAAAAAATAAAACTAAAAAAAATTACATAATAAGAATCAAGCACATAAGAAAATGTAGCCACAAGATGGATATAACTAGAAGTTTGAATCTTCTAACAAGACATTATACAAGGGCATGCAAGATCTTCCAATCTTAGAATAATCTACAAATATAACCATGCGACATTTTTGGTTGCTCACATATTTTGCCTACAGAGGATGACTACATAAGATTATACTTTGCTCATTTTTAGACTTGAAACTAAATGGACAAATAGTAAGTGTGTGAGTATTGAATAGTCAACCCACAATTTTTGTGAATTTTCTTAGCTTTATCAAGCCATTAGGCTTCTTCATAACCAGCATATGTTCAACACTTCTCTTAGGCAATACCATTAGCTTGGCAAGGTAACTGCATATGGTTTCTTCGTTTTTGACAGCAATTAACTAAATTTCTCACTAATCATACTCTTTTTTTTTAATGTTTTACATTATTTTGGGTGGGATTTTACTAATCTTAGGGCTTTACAGTTGTAAGAGCCGTAATCTTTCGGGCTGAGACCGGACCTTGACCGAGATTAGCTTTGGCCGAGGTTGGTCTTGCCGCCCCCGAGGTGAGTGGCGCCGCCCCTGCGGCTGCTTGGACCGCCCCCGCGGTTTCCGGCGGCTCAGCCGTCTTCTTTGACCTTGTTGACCCGTGCTTTACCCTTTACTTTGCTCCTTCTTACCTTTGGCTGATCAAGGGTATTTCTTCATCTTCTTTGCCAGCTTCTCTCCACGTTCTTTGCTTCCCTTACTCCCTTGGATCTTGTTCTTGAGTTGTGGAAGAGTTTTGTGAGAGTTTTGTGTGTGTGGTACCTTGTGTGAGTGTTGGTTGAGGTTATGCTGGGCTTGGAAGCCAGCCTTGGTGTATGTTGAGCTCTCCTGCAGTCTTAGACCACAAGTGTGGTAAGGATTCTTCTTCTCTCTTCTTCCTTTCTTGTTCTTCCTTCATAGCTTAGGTTTAGATGCTTGTCTAAGTGCGTTTTGATGTTGTATGTGTATATATGTGTATGGACTTGGCTTTGGATGAGAGAAGACGTGAAGAGATCACGTGAAGAACCGAAGGAGAATTACAGAATCACGTTCTGCGTTTCGCCGCCCCCGCGGCCAAGAGTCACTGCCCCCGCGGCGACAGTGTCCAGGCGCCAGCGGCGTGCCTGCAGCCGCCCACGTCCTGTGTCACCGCTCCCGCGGCCACGTCCCGCCGCGCCCGCGGCCACCTACTTTCGCCCCTACGTCCCCTGTGCCCCGCAGGTGCGTTTTGTTCCGGCTCTACCTAAAGCTAGGTAGATCCTTTCCTTTCCTAGTGTGAGTAGTAGTGGCATGCTAGGTACGAGTATGAGGTTAGAATGAGTTTGAGTACGGAACTGTTTATGCCGGTTACGGCCTTGAGGTTACGAGTTGGAATATGATCCGTATGGATCCCTTGGGTCTAGGTGTGACCCCTTGTATGGATATGTATATGATGTATGCGTTATACCTTGTTTAGGTTGAGTTGATCTCCAGAGCGGAGCCGAGTATTATGAGTCTGTGACTCCCGAGGTTGAGGTTAGTCCATAGGACTTACTTAGCTGTCATCCTTATATTGGATGTATGCTTGAGTGGTGTATGTGTTTATGCATATTAGCCCGTTTGTGATATTATTATTACCGACCTATGGTCTATTGATTGCCCATTGTAGGGTCGTGACAACTTATCCATTCATCCCGCTGGGAGTTTGGAGGTTCTCTTCGGGCAGGCCCGTATGGCTCAGTGGGCCGGCCACCTGCACCACTCCCATAGGGTACACGGGAGGTGGGACCGGATCCCCACTCCAGCTGGCACTATTCCCGAGAGGCGAGGGTTATATTCCTCGTGTCACATACGTTCATATTGAGTTATTATTTATACGCTGTATGCGCCGGACTATTATTATAAGATAATAAAATGGGTAAATGTGTGACATCATGTTTATATGTTTAAGTTCTGACGTGTGCATGTGCTCTAGCATCTTCTTATATATGTGTATGTTAGCTAACGGTTTTATACCGTGTTGTAGATTCCTTTGCAGGATAGGAGAGCTGCAGGGTGATTCAGAGAGGGCGATCTGCTGAGGGCTCCGTACACTGGGGGTCGTACTCGTGGGATGGGACTTTATGATATGTATATGTGTTCTGTTTTATTGTACTCAGCAGTTTGTATAAACCTTTTGGATACTTTTATAACAGTTTGATGTTTTGGTTTAATTCTATCAGTGTCTTGTTGTAAGATTCATTGAACTTAACTGATATATAAACATGTCAAAGGTTTATACTACTGCTGAGTACAACAAAAAATATCATATATATACATACATATATATATATATATATATATATATATATATATATATATATATATATATATATATATATATATATATCCAAAATACCCATCCACGAGTATAACCCCAGTGTACGGAGCCCTCAGCAGATCGCCCCGTCTGGATCACTCTGCAGTGTCCTAACCTGCAAAGTCTACAACACGGCATTACACCGTTAGCTAACCAAACACATACAAAGAAAGATGCTTGAGCACATGCACACGTCAGAACTTAAACATATAAACATGTTGTCACACATTTACCCATTTTATTATCTTATAATAATAGTCCGGCCCATACAACGTATAAATAATAACTCAATATGAACGTATGTGACACGAGGAATATAACCCTCGCCTCTCGGGAATAGTGCCAGCTGGAGTGGGGATCCGGTACCACCTCCCGTGTACCCTATGGGAGGGGACAGGTGGCCGGCCCACTGAGCCATAGTGGCCTGCCCGTAGAGAACCTCCAGACTCCCAGCGGGATGAAAGGACAAGTTGTCACGGCCCTACAATGGGCAATCAATAGACCATAGGTCGGTAATAATAATATCACAAACGGGTTAATATGCATAAACACATACACCACTCAAGCATACATCCAATATAAGGATGACAGCTAAGTAAGTCCTATGGACTTACCTCAACCTCGGGAGTCACAGACTCATAATACTCGGCTCCGCTCTGGAGATCAACTCAACCTAAACAAGGTATAACGCATACATCACAGACTCATAATACTCGGCTCCGCGGGAGCGGTGACACGGGACGTGGGCGGCCGCAGGCACGCCGCTGGCGCAACGCTGGCGCCTGGACACTGTCGCCGCGGGGCGGTGACTCTTGGCCGCGGGGGCGGCGAAACGCAGAACGCGATTCTGCAATTCTCCTTCGGTTCTTCACGTGATCTCTTCACGTCTTCTCTCATCCAAAGCCAAGCCCATACACATATATACACATACAACATCAAAACGCACTTAGACAAGCATCTAAACCTAAGCTATGAAGGAAGAACAAGAAAGGAAGAAAAGAGCAGAAGAATCCTTACCACACTTGTGGTCTAAGACTGCAGGAGAGCTCAACATACACCAAGGCTGGCTTCCAAGCCCAGCATAACCTCAGCCAACACTCACACAAGGTACCACACACACAAAACTCTCACAAAACTCTTCAACAACTCAAGAACAAGATCCAAGGGAGCAAGGGAAGCAAAGAACGTGGAGAGAAGCTGGAGAAGAAGATGAAGAAAAACCCTTGATCAGCCAAAGGTAAGAATGGGTGAAGTAAAGGGTAAAGCAAGGTCAACAAAGGTCAACAAAAACGACTGCAGCCGCCGGAAACCGCGGGGGAGGTCCAAGCAGCCGCAGGGGCGGCGCCACTCACCGCGGGGGCGGCAAGACCAACCTCGGCCAAAGATAATCTCGGCCAAGGTCCGGTCTCGGCCCGAAAGACTACGGCTCTTACATCTCTCCCCCCTAAAAACAAGTTTCGTCCCGAAACATGCATAAACCTCGAAAGCACATAACCTCAAAATCGGGATACACTCTCTATCATAGAGGTATCATATCACATACCTGGCCTCAACCATACGCTATAACCTCAACACGGGCGTGGAAACCATACGCTATAACCTCAACACGGGCGTGGAGAAACATTATCTCCCGCAAAAGATCTCAATCCTATCCGGGGCATAGAGAGAAAGCGTCTCTAACCAAACCAACATCGGGCATGGAGAAGATATCTCCATCCAATCCTACATATCTCGAGATAGCATGGAGGTAAGAAACTCCACCTATACCTATCGGTCGTACTAGCACACAGGATCTGTAACATATCATACACACATCACAGCTAGCACGAAATAAACACAGTATGGCATATAAGCACATAAACACATAAGCATATAACACTCCCGAGGTAATACTAAGATCGCGATCCCACTGGTATCTCTATCCCAGCATAGAACTCTGGATAGTTCCTCTGGATACTATCCTCAGCTCCCAAGTAGCCTCCTCAGGTCCACGTCTCGACCACTGTATCCTCAACATAGTAATGTCCTTCGAACGCAGGCGTCTCATACCTCGCTCTAGGACTGCAATAGGATGCTCAGCAAACGTGTGGTCCGGCTCAACCATTCATTAACTCACAATGTGTCTCGGGTATATATCTACCCTCCAGCTGAGACACGTGAACACAAGGTGAACACCCTCTAATCTCGGAGGCAAAGCCAATCTGTAGGTTGCGCTCCCAACCCGATCCAGAATCTCGAATGGTCCGACATATCGGCTCAACTTCCCCTTAATGCCGAATCTCCTCACACCTCGTGTCGGGGACACTCTCAGCCACACATGGGCTCCAACTTGGAACTCTAGAGGTCTGCGCCTCCTGTCTGCATATGACTTTTTGACGGCTCTGAGCCGTCAGCAGTCGCTCTCTAATCAGGGTTACTCGGGCCACATCATCCTGAATCTGATCAAGGGCTATACCGCTGACACTACTCTGCTCATCCCAGCATAACGGAGTCCGACATCTCTGTCCATACAGTGCCTCATATGGGGTCATCCCAATAGATGCATGCCAGCTGTTGTTGTATGAGAACTCAACTAGTGGGAGGGTGATCCGTCCACACCTGTCCCCAATCCAACACACAAGCTCGCATCATATCCTTCAGCGTCTGAATGGTCCTCTCTGACTGACCATCGGTCTGAGGATGAAACGCCGTCGTGAAATGTAAACTCGTCCCCAGGGCAGTCTGAATCTGCTGGCCAAAACCTCGAGGTAAATCGCCCATCTCTGTAAGAGACGATCGTCCTCGGCACCCCATGGAGTCTCACTATCTGCCTAGTGTACTCCACAGCCAGTCTGCTCACCGGCGCACGTCTCCCTGATCGGAACAAAACGTGCCGTCTTCGTCAATCTGTCCACAATGACCCAAATAGCATCATACCCGGCTCAATCTCAATCCGGGTCACAAAATCCATGGTGACGTCTTCCCACTTCCTCTGTGGAACAGGAAGTGGATGAAGCTCGCCCCCAGGTCTGAAAGATCTTGACCTGCTGGTAGGTCGCACACTGTGCACAAATCTAGCCACATCGGGCTTCAGCCCACCCCACCAGTATATACGTCTCAAATCCTGATACATCTTACTCGTACCTGGATGTACCGAGTAAGGTGTACAGTGAGCCTCCTGTAGAATCCTCTGACGTAAATCTGCGTCAGCAGGTACACAGACGCGATCTCGGCGTCTCAACACTCCATCTGCCCCAGAAGGAACTGTGGTGCCTCATCTCGAGACATCCTCTCCCGTGTCCTCAGCAACATCGGGCAGGTCTCCTGCTTCTGTTGGATCTCCCCCAATAGATCATGTAGAACCTCTAAGATACTCAGGGGTGTGACACCTGATCAGATTCAGGATGATATGGCTCGAGTAGCACTGATTCGAGAATGTATGCTGACTGCGCAAAGCCGTCAGAGGTCGTATACAGATAAGAGGCGTAGACCTCTAGAGTTAGAATTGGAGCCCATGTGTGGCTGAGAGTTTCCCCAACACGAGGAGTGAGGCGATTTGGCAGTAAGGGGAAGTTGAGCCCCGATATGTCGGACCGTTCGAGATTCTGGATCGGATTGGGAGTGCAGCTTACAGATTAGCCTTGCCTCCTAGATTAGAGGGTGTTCACCCTGTGTTTCACGTGTCTCAGTTGAGGGAGTACATACCAGATCCGAGACATATTGTGAGTTATGATGATTTGGTGGTTGAGCCGGACCACACGTTTGCTGAGCATCCTATTGCAGTCCTAGAGCTAGGTATGAGACGCCTGCGTTCGAAGGACATTCCTATGTTGACTATACAGTGGTCGAGACGTGGACCTGAGGAGGCTACTTGGGAGACTGAGGATAGTATCCAGAGGAACTATCCAGAGTTTTATGCTGGGATAGAGGTACTAGTGGGATCGCCGGGTAGATCTTAGTATTACCTCGGTGAGTGTTATATGCTTATGTGTTTATGTGCTTATATGTCATACTGTGTTTATTTCGTGCTAGTTGTGATGTGTGTATGATCTGTTACAGATCCTATTGTGCTAGTACGACCGATAGGTATTGCTGGAGATGGTTCTTACCTCCATGTTATCTCGAGATATGTAGGATTGGATGGAGATATCTTCTCCATGACCCGATGTTGGTTTGGCTAGAGACGCTTCTCTCTATGCCCCGGATAGGATTGTGATCTTTTGCGGGAGATGATGTTTCTCCACGCCCGTGTTGAGGTTATAGCGTATGGTTGAGGCCAGGTATGTGTTATGATACCTCTATGATAGAGAGTGTATCCGGTTTTGAGGTTATGTGCTTTCGAGGTTTATGCAAGTTTCGGGACGAAAACTTGTTTTTAGGGGGGAGAGATGTAAGAGCCGTAGTCTTTCGGGCCGAGACCGGACCTTGGCCGAGATTAGCTTTGGCCGAGGTTGGTCTTGCCGCCCCGCGCGGTGAGTGGCGCCGCTCATGCGGCTGCTTGGACGCCCCCGCGGTTTCGGCGGCTGCAGCCGTCTTCTTTGACCTTGTTGACCCGTGTTTACCCTTTACTTTGCTCCTTCTTACCTTTGGCTAATCAAGGTATTTCTTCATCTTCTTCTCCACCTTCTCTCCACATTCTTTGCTTCCCTTGCTCCCTTGGATCTTGTTCTTGAGTTGTGGAAGAGTTTTGTGAGAGTTTTGTGTGTGTGGTACCTTGTGTGAGTGTTGGCTGAGGTTATGCTGGGCTTGGAAGCCAGCCTTGGTGTATGTTGAGCTCTCCTGCAGTCTTAGACCACAAGTGTGGTAAGGATTCTTCTGCTCTTTTCTTCCTTTCTTGTTCTTCCTTCATAGCTTAGGTTTAGATGCTTGTCTAAGTGCGTTTTGATGTTGTATGTGTATATATGTGTATGGGCTTGGCTTTGGATGAGAGAATACGTGAAGAGATCACGTGAAGAACCGAAGGAGAATTGCAGAATCGCGTTCTGCGTTTCGCCGCCCCGCGGCCAAGAGTCACCGCCCCCCGGCGAGTGTCCAGGCGCCAGCGGCGTGCCTGCGGCCGCCCACGTCCCGTGTCACCGCTCCCGCGGCCACGTCCCGCCGCGCCGCGGCCACGTCCCGCCGCGCCGCGGCCACCTACTTTCGCCCTACGTCCCCTGTGCCCCGCAGGTGCGTTTTGTTCCGGCTCACCTAAAGCTAGGTAGATCCTTTCCTTTCCTGGTGTGAGCAGTAGTGGCATGCTATGTACGAGTATGAGGTTAGAATGAGTTTGAGTACGGAATTGTTTATGCCGGTTACGGCCTTGAGGTTACGAGTTGGAATATGATCCGTATGGATCCCTTGGGTCTAGGTGTGACCCCTTGTTATGGATAGGGTTGTGATGTTGTGTTATACCTTGCTTAGGCTGTGTTGATCTCCAGAGCGGGGATGATTGTGTTTGAGTCTGAGACTCCCGAGTTGAGGTAAGTCCATAGGACTTACTTAGGTGCCCATCCTTATATTGGATGTATGCTTGAGTGGTGTGTGTGTTTATGCTTATTAGCCCGTTTGTGATATTATTATTACCGACCTATGGTCTATTGATTGCCCATTGTAGGGCCGTGACAACTTGTCCTTTCATCCCGCTGGGAGTCTGGAGGTTCTCTACGGGCAGGCCAGTATGGCTCAGTGGGCCGGACACCTGTCCCTCCCATAGGGTACACGGGAGGTGGTACCGGATCCCCACTCCAGCTGGCACTATTCCCGAGAGGCGAGGGTTATATTCCTCGTGTCACATACGTTCATATTGAGTTATTATTTATACGCTGTATGCGCCGGACTATTATTATAAGATAATAAAATGGGTAAATGTGTGACAACATGTTTATATGTTTAAGTTCTGACGTGTGCATGTGCTCAAGCATCTTCTTATATATGTGTATGTTAGCTAACGGTTTTATACCGTGTTGTAGATTCCTTGCAAGATAGGAGAGCTGCAGGGTGATTCAGAGAGGGCGATCTGCTGAGGGCTCCGTTAACTGGGGGTCGTACTCGTGGGATGGGACTTTATGATATGTATATGTGTTCTGTTTTATTGTACTCAACAGTTTGTATAAACCTTTTGGATACTTTTATAACAGTTTGATGTTTTGGTTTTAATCTATTAGTGCCTTGTTGTAAGATCGGTGAAATTGTTGTCAGGCTAGGGTCAGGATTCATTGTGAGATCCTAGCCCGGTAGCACCTCGAGTCCCGCGGATTCGGGGTGTTACAACAGTGTCCTATGGGGAAAGATCAAGGATCAAGCAAGCAGTTCAACCATTACCAAACCCGTGTCCAGTGTTCAAAATTATGTTTAGCTAAATGTTGTCATAATTTTCAACTATCAACATTTATGGTTTCCTCTGCACCATTTTACCTAACATACTAATTGTTACAATACAGCTGAATCAAACACTGTAAGTAGAAATCAATCCTCAATGAGAAACTTTTAGCATTAAATCCCAACTACAAATGCACAAGAATCACTAAAAAATCATACTACAAAAGATTTACTTTTAACATTAAATCCCAATGAGAAATTGTTTCGTATAAGTGAATCGGCTTTTACCCACTCCAGATTTGCAAGATACATGGCTGCATGCTGCAACCAATGAACAATCTCATTGAAAAATTACATAAGTTTTGATGAGAACCGAAGAACAAAATCCGGTATATGCAACAAGCAGCTAAAAATTCCAACAATAAAAGGAAAAAGCAATTGAATAAGCAATCTAATAGGAAACATATCACGTTTTTCCATACTACTAGTATATGACATGTGCATACAAAGTCAGCCAACCTAAGCAATAACATCGAAGAAATGATGTCAACACACAAAAATACCCACTCTTTTGCAGTAGGTACATGGCAGTTAACCAAGGAACCATTAATCTGAAAAATTACAGGAACAATACGTCCTTCCAATTCTATTTTTGTTTGTTATCTGTTTGTTTTCTTATCTTTTTAAGATGGGTATAGGTTGACTACTTACTTATTGAGGACTATGTCGTGTACAAAGCAAATAACCTAAAATATATTTTTTTTCTATGCTACATTACATAAGTTCTAACAAAAACCCAACATAAAGTTGACATGCTTGCAGCAGCTCTACTATCTTGGCCTCTCTCTTCAATGGGAGAACTGATGCCCAGTCATAGATGGAAAGCAAAAACTAAGAGATCGATCATAAGGTCCACGTTTAGTAGCAATACGATGGGTGAGAGTCGATGGGTGAGAGTGAAAAAGCCCATCATGTTACTTCCATATAATGACTATCACTCTATAAGTTGAGAGTTTTGGGTTTCTTTCAATCTCACAGTAAATTCCGGTTGCATTCTTAGATTCTAGTAAAGTGAGGTAAAATTCACAAAAGCATTAACAGAAAATGATGGAATTTAGAACCACGGATAATTTTTTACAGAACAAGGTTGAGATTCACCTTGAATATTACTTTAAATCAAATGCTTGAAGCAAAAGATTTTAGAGATGTTGAGACCTTCAAAAGTGGAAAGCCCCAAATTTAACTTGTATGCTTAGACCTTCAACAAGAGATGAAATTGATGCGGCTGCCGTTCGTCGGGGCTACGGTCTCCCCTGCGATCAAGTCATCGAAACTTCTATGAAAGATTTGGGAAGAAAGGGTAGAGATTGATGAAACTTTTGAGAGAGATTGGACAAATTCCACGGGCAAGTAAACCTTTTTTTTTTTTTTGAAAATGGAAAGCGGTTAAATTGGCCTACCTCCTAGAGGTAGTCCAACCTAAAGCATCCTTGCGGATGAGAACACGTAGTTCGGGATCTTCAGAAAAATTGGTGTTGGGGGTCGAGATTCCCAGATGGGTCAATCGGTCAGCAACACAGTTTATCTCTCTGTAAATATGCCTAACACAGATCTCATCAAAGAAACGAAGATCCAGTCTGGAGTCGAATATAATCATCCCGACCTCCCACGGACAACTCCACAAACCTTGGAGTGCTTTGATTACACATAGGTTATCACCTTCGATTTCGATCTTTTTAATTTGTAGTCTGATTGCCTCTTATAACCCAGTTTTGAGGGCAAAAGCTTCGGCTTTTAAGACCGAATTGAAATTTTTATTTTTTGCGTCGAGGCTTACAATATCGCCATTGTGGTTCCGAATAACATATCCAATAGGATTCCCGAATCGAGTTTTGATCCATCAAGTTAAGTTTAAAGAAGCCGGGTTTTGGTTTTTCCCATTTAATATTGTGTTTTTTCCGTTTGTTTGATATATAACTTTTTGGTTGTTGTTTTATGTTGTAATCATCCTCATCAGTTATGTTAGTTTTCCAGTTATGAATTTGGTTTTTGATGAAAGTAATAACCTTATTATCAAGGCCCATAGGTTCATTACTAAAGATAATTTTGTTCCTGAAGAACCATATACTCCACCATACAATTGCGAGATGCGCAAATTTATTTGTTCCTAATTTGTTTTTAATTTCTTGTAGAATGACATGAGCTTTTTTATTTTGGAGGTTAATTTTGTTAAGTTCGGTTAAAATTGTTCTATCAATTTTAGCGATAACTTGTTTAGTGCGATGGCATTCCAAGAGCAGGTGTAATAGGTCCTCAAGATGATGGTTGCAAAGTTCACAATGCCTTGTTACAACAATTTTTCTTTCGTCAAGTTTTGCTTTTGTTGGAAGTCCATTAACAGAAATTTTTCAAATAAAGTTTTTAATTTTGGGTTGGGTATCCAGTTTCCAAATCCATTCACAAAAACGGTTTGGTTGGATATTTGATTCCTCTTCAATCATGTCATAAGCCGATTTTGTAGAAAACCATCCATTTTTACTACATCTCCAATATAGTCTATCTTGGATCTCGTTTTTCGGGATGATTGATTCCTTTATCTTTCTCAAAATATCCGGGTTTATGAGATTTTGAAGCTCATTATCAATTTTATTATTATCCCACTCTTTTGCGTTATTTATGAAATGGCTAACTTTAGTGCTTGTATCAATTTGGTTGGTATTTTGGACCATTTTTATTAGGGGTATCGTTGTTACCCAACTACCGTGCCAAAAGTTGATGGTTTTTCCGTTTCCGATCTGCCAGATGATACCTCTTTTGAACTCGGTTTTGAGTTTCATAAGATTGTTCCATTGCCACGAAGCTCCACCTTTCAAATGGTAATGGAGAATGTTCTTATTTTTTAAGTATTTCTCATTTATAATTTTAACCCATATATTGTTTGGTTCTGCTAGAATTTTTCACAAGAGTTTCATTTGTAACGCTTTGTTTGAAATTACAGATTTTCTTATCCCAAGGCCACCATTCTTTTTTGATTTACAAATTGTGTCCCAACTAATAATAGGTATGTGTTGGTCTCCTTTATTCCAGAAGAATTTTTTGTAAGTTTTATCCAGCTCTTCCAAGTTATAGCTTGGGAGCATAAAGCTTTGCATGGTAAATGTAGGTTTAGTTGCAAGGTTGTGTTTTATGAGTGTGTTTCTACCTTCTTGTGAAAGGGAGTTTGCTTTCCATTTTAGGAGTTGTTGTTTAGCTCTAAGGTTAGTTTCACCAAAAGTTTCTTTTGTCACTCTTCCATTTATGATTGGACATCCAAGATATTTGTCAAGGGATGTGGTGTGACACATATTTAGAGCATTTTTTAATTGATTGATATTACTATCGTTGGTATTTCTTGTTGTTTGGAAAGCCGATTTTTGGAAGTTAATTTTTTGACCAGAAATAGAGCAATACATTTCTAGTATTTGCTTTACCCTTAGACAAGAGGCAACGTTTGCTTTAGCAAAAATGATCATATCATCAACAAAGGATAAAAAGGGGATAGGTGTAGCTTGTCTACAAACAGAGAAGCCAATATGGTTATCGTAATTGTTGCAATCGTTTTGAAGCATTTGTGTAAGATTTTCCGCTCCCAGAATAAAAAGGTAAGGGGATAAGGGGTCACCTTGTCTTAGTCCTTTCTCGGGAAAGAATTGCTCTGTTGGTCCATTATTCACGAGGACAGAGAAAGACACCGTAGAGATACATTCCTTAATCCATCTGACGAATTTATCATTGAACCCAAACTTTTTGAGTATAAGAATGATGAAATTCCAATTAACTTGGTCATAAGCTTTTTCCCTATCAAGCTTTATGGCTGTCCATCCTTCTTTACTCTTTTTGGAATGGAAAGAGTGGAAAATTTCATGAGCAATAAGGATATTGTCATGAATAGACCTGTTAGCCACAAAAGCTCCTTGAAGCGGATGTATGAGTTTAGACATGATGGATTCCATTCTTTTTGTTAAAATTTTACCTATGATCTTGTAAATTGTTGAGCAAAGGCTTATAGGTCTAAAATGGTTAATTGATGTGGGATTATCCGTTTTTGGAATCATAGTTATAAAAGTATGGTTGATTTGTTTCAGAATTTTTCCACTTCTAAAAAAACCTTTCACTGCTTTGGACACATCTGTTCCCACAATATGCCAGTATTTTTGAAAAAAGCCAGCCGGCATACCATCAGGCCCGGGTGATTTGTCACACCCAATTTCGAAAATTGCGTTTCTAATTTCTTCGTTATTTGGGGGTTTTGCTAGGAGAAGGTTGTCGTCCAAGCTTACTTTTTTTTGTATGAGTTGTAGTTTTTCGTTGAGAAGAGGTTGGTCTATTGGAGTATTTGAAAATTTGTTTTGGAATTCTTTTTTAACTTCTAATCGGATCTCAGTTTCAGAGGTCAGAACCTCTCCAATTCTGGTTGTAAATTCTTTTAGATGTTTTCGATTTCTTCTTCCCGTAGCAATGCAATGGAAGTATTTGGAATTTGTGTCCAAAATTTTCAAATGGGTGTTTTTTGATCTTTGTCTCCAATATCTTTGGTGAAAGGATAGTAGATGATTTTGTTTAGTTAGGAGATTTTTTTGGATATTTTCGAGGTTTTAATTTAACGTGTTAGTTGGATTGCTTTGAATTTCTTGTAGTTTCGATTCAACATCTTTTAATTGTTTGAAAATATTTCCGAAGTTAGTTTTATTCCACTCTTTTGCTTTTGTTTTCAGAAGTTGGGTTTTTCTTGTAAGGTTAAACATTTCATTTCCATTATATTTGGATCGCCAAGTTTGTTTAACAATGTTCTCAAAGGATTTCCTTTTAGTCCACATCATTTCAAATTTAAACGGATGTGGGGTGAACGTCTCCGCACCAGCTAGCTCCAAAGAAATTTGGCAGTGATCCGAAATAGTAAATGCGTGGTTTTTAGTTTTTAAATTTGGGTACCATTGGATAATCTGGTTGTGGACCAGAGCTCTATCTAATTTTTCCAAAATATTATTTGGACCATCACGTCTTTTTCTCCAGGTAAAAGCATTGCCTGTAGTTTGAATCTCTTCTAGATTACAATCGTTCTTGAAGTTTATTAGTCTATTAAATCTGTTGGAGTTAGTTCGAGCCCTACCTTGTTTTTCGGAATGTTGCTGGATTTCATTCAGATCTCCAATTAAAATGCAAGGGATAGTAGACTCCCGAATGAAAGCGGACAGTGAATTCCAAAATTGGTTATTTGTAGCTTCTTGTGGAGGAGCATAGGCAAAGATGATGTTCATCTTATAATTAAGGATGTTGCAAGCAAACTCAACACAAATGAACCTACCATTTTTGAAGGTAAATTTAATAGTTTGGTTTCTTAATTGGTGAGCTTTCCATAGGAGACATAAACCTCCTGCCCGTCCATTGGCAGGGCAGTAAACAATGTTGTCAAATCCTGCCGATTTCCAGAGGCGTTCTTCCGGTTGTGATTCAGATTTTGTTTCTGCTAAAGCTATAATGTTGATCTTGTGGATTTTACAAACAACATCGAGGTTTGTCTAGAGATTACACCGGCCCATTCCTCTAATATTCCAGAAGCTTACTATCATTTAATACAGGTTGTGGGGTCGAACATTAGGTGAAGCCAACAACCCTGTAGCCCTAATACTCGAGAAAATTGGTAGCTGGGTAAAGGATTATTAATTTTAATTTTGTTATTAAAATGATTCATGTTGTATAGAGTCACAACACAACGACCCTGAATCACTGCGGAAAAGCATATTGGTGTGAAAAAGAGAACAAGATGGTTTACCAAATAAAGACATTCTTTACTGCACTATGACCACAAAGCGTGAACACTTATGGGAACAATGTTTGTGTCGATTTTATTGGGTTGTAGCCCTGAAAAAGTAGGTTGTAACCCAAGAGAAGAAGAATTCTCAATTTTTTTGCATCTTATTATTACAGCAGTCCTTGTCGGCAAGATCACTAGTAAAGTCGAATTACAACAACATGCAAAAACACGGAAACATCCAAAGAGGAGCGTGAAAGAATTGCAACTCCTTTTCAGGTATTTCCTTTTATCCGATTGTGTGTTATTGCCATATTTTCTCCCCTATATCTCAATCAAGAGAGTATGGTGGTTGTATTTTAGATGGTCACATTTGTTGATCAGCAAGATCATAAGATCCTTATGGAAATCCTGAAGAGACAACAAAAACATCAAGTAATAAAAATAGTGTAGGTACACATCACAAGAGTAGCAAGCGTGAAGAGTCATCACAAAGAACCAAGTCGAGCCATCAAGCCCTTTTAGATCAAGGGCTAAAATCGTTAGACATAATAAAAGCATAGTACCTTCCTGAGCAATCATATGGTAAGGGGGATTAGATTGGTTAAAAACAAATTGGTCTAATCCATAACAAGCACTTGTAATGTGGTAAGTCAACAAATAGTTTATGCAAGAGAAGAAAAGTCTAGCCAAGAGTAAAAACCCAAGATTAGAATTTAAAGGCCATAGAACATCCAAAACAAGCATGGAACTGGAGCATATGGCATAAATGCTGTTCTGTAGACCATAAGCCAAGAAAACAACCCACTGTAAAGAAGACAAAATCTCCAATTGGTTCGAAGGGAAGTTTCTGCTCCGGTTATAGTTAGACAATAAAGTGCCCTCTAAGGCATAGTGCAGACAACAAGATCGCACATGGAAGAGTTTAAGCTCAAAAGCATGGTCAGCATCAAGACACAAGAAATAGCAGTGAATCCCATTGCAGGGAAAGCAATGTATTTTCGTAAAAGAAAAGACCAAAATCAACCAGTAATATAAGAACACTACATCCCTGTAAAAAGTAAAGTGTAAGTACTTGTTGATGTATTGTTTCAACTTAACTAGATCGAGCAGGAAGTCGAAACAATCAAAGCATGATTTTGCATTTTTTATAGAGAACGGGCTTGTAAAGCATAAGTGTACATATATTCTCTTAATCCAACAACTAATCCAAAGCAGATGAATCATATTGGGAGGGCTCAAACAACACATCACGGGGGCTGTAAGCCAAAATTTGAAAGGGGTAAGAAGATAGAAGGGTAGATTGTATAGATCTTTCACGGCAGAAACAAGGCCCACCAACGGCCAGAGGAAAAAAACCGAGAAAATCATACACGACGACCACCATCCGAGGAAGATCTCAGCCCGAATCACTTCCACACTTTTTCCTTCAATCATCATAATATTTCCCGATTTAGTCATCCACCCGAACCGAGCCGTGACGCGAAAAGGAGAAAAGAGATCCGAGAGACCCCTCTTTCTTTTGCAAAATGTTTGTGAAATAGCCCACCTCCCTCTCTTATTGGCATAGTTTAACAACACAATCAGGCGAGGGTAAAAAATCAGAGTGAAAGACATCCGTTTCCGAAAGCATAGCCTCACGGGAATGCACCATAGATTCCATTTCACGTCAGGAAAAGTCCACCGGAAACTCGACGATTTTGAGATTTTCTTCAAGAGCTTCAAGGCGGGAAAATCCCGTTTTTGATGATGGATCCATCGCTGATAGGGGTTTTGTGTTTTGAGAGACATATCCAAGGGCGGAGCTCGAAGGGTTTGGCATGGAGAGATCCAAGTGGGCTTTGTCGGCGATGGAAGAGGGCGTTCTCCACACTGGTTAGGGTTTCTGATTTTGTTTTGTTGAAGCAGGGAGGTGGTAGCGCGTTAAGCGCGTTCTCCTTGGGGGAAAAAGGGTTTCTCATATTTGTCACACGGTCAAGTAAACTTTTGATCGAGCGAGTTAAGAAAATAGGATTTCATCTAGAATCAATTTGTCTGAAATTGGGGTTTTTTTTAGTCTTTTAGATAATATTAAGAGCGCGCGGTGAAATAATTTTAGCGGGCATATATGCCCTTTTTTTGAAGCGGGTTTTTATAACCGCTTCAATATTAAAAAAAACCGCTAAAAAAAACGCTTCATTTATATAAACCGCTTTAATATTAAAAAACCGCTACAAAAAACCGTTTCATTTTCTCGTTGCATATACCGATTTTTTTAAAACCGTTTCTTAAAACGCTTCAAAAAGTTTGACCGTTTCATTAAACCGTTTCATTATATGTGACTGTTACCATGAACCGTTTCAATAGTGCCTTAATGTAGTAGTGAGCTTGACTTGTTTATTAATGTTTCCGAATTTTTCCTTACTCCATTGTTTAATTTTAACCTTTGCTAGATGGATTTTCTTTACTAGTTTAAACATATTCGTGCCTGGAAAATGGGCACGCCGTGCTTGTTTAATGATATTTGCACAATCTTGCCTATCATTCCACATAAGTTCATATCTGAACGGTTTATTTCTGAATTTTTGTTTAGCTAGGTTGAGGTTGATAGAAATCATTCAGTGGTCGGAGGAAGCAAATGCATGATTCCAAACGTTCACTTGGTTATACTGGTTTAAAACCTCGAAGTGGGCCAACACTCTGTCAAGTTTCTCAAATGTATTATTGTCTCCATCTTTTTTCCGTCTCCAGGTGAATTCGTTACCCCTTGTATCAAGATCCACAAGGTTGCAATTTTGAATAATGTTATTTATTCTATGGAATCTGTTTTTGTTAGGATAAACCCCACCCAATTTATCGGAAGGGCAACTGATTTCGTTGAAATCGCCCATGATTAACGATGAAAGATTTAGATTAAGAACCAAGTTCGTCAACAACGCCCAAAATGTAAGAGCCTTAGTTTTGGAGCCACTTTGGCCTTAGCCGCCCCTGCGGGTTAGTGGAGCCGCCCCTGCGGCTAGTGTAGTGATCCGCCCCTGCGGCCAGGAAATTCCGCCCCTGCGGTTTCCTGCGGCTGCAGCCGGCTTCGGTGACTCTTTGACTCGTGCTTTACTCTTCTTTTCCTTACCTTCTTCTTACCTTGTTGAGCAAGGGTTTCATCTCACTTCCTTTCCCAGCTTCCTTATGTCCTTCTTGCTTCTCCCTTCTTGCTCCTTGATCTTGTTCTTGGTTCCTTGAGTTTGGAAGAGTGTTAGTGTGGCTTTGTTGTTGCTGGATGTTGTTTGATGTGTTGCTGAACTTGGGAGCTAGCAGAGAGTGTGGTGTTGATCTTCTTTGCAGCCTAGGACCACAGCTGTAGTAAGCATCTTGCTTCTTCTTCTTCTTCTTCTTCTTCTTCTTCTTCCTTGATTCCTTTGCTTAGCTTAGGATTAGATGTATGTGGATGTAGATTGATGTTGGAATGTGTATCTGTATGTATGTGTGTGGCTTTGGAATGGAGAAGACGTGATTTGATCACGTGAAGAGTGAAAGAGAAGTCGGGACTCTACGTTCTGCACTGTCGCCGCCCCCGCGCCTAGAAGCCGCCGCCCCTGCGGGAGCCGTGTCACAGCGCCTGCGCCGTGCTTGCGTTGCATGCGGCCACTGTCACCGCGCCTGCGGCCGAGCCTTGCCGCGCCCGCGGTTTGCCTTGTTCCGCCCCTGCGTCTTTCCGTTCCGCGGGTGCGTTTTGAGGTTTATGAGTTAGGATATGATCCTTATGGATCCCTTGAGTCCCTTAGGTACGTGTTTGAGGTTAGAATGATGATGAGTATGATATCGTTTATGCCGGTTATGGATTTGAGGTTTTTGAGTTAGGATATGATCCTTATGGATCCCTTGGGTCTAGGTGTGACCCCTTTGATGGATAGGAATTTGATATCTTGTTATGCCTTGTTATTAGGTAGTGTTGTCCTCCAGATTGGAGTGGACCGTGTTTGAGAGTTGATCGTGGTTGAGACTACTTCGAGGTTCAGGTAAGTCCATATGACTTACTTAGCTGTCATCCTTATATTGGATGTATGCATGAGTGTTGTGTGGTATATGCTTGATAGCATGTGTTATTGATTATTACCGACCTATGGTATATTGATTGCCCATTGTAGGGCCGTGATAACCTTTCCCATTTCATCCCGCTGGGAGTCTGGGAGGTTCTCTGTAGTTAGGCCAGATCTACTATACGGGATGGACTCCTTCATCACTCCCATAGGGTATACGGGGAGGAGTGTCGGAGCCACACCAGCTGGCTAATAGCGATCAGAGGCGAGGATGATATACTCCTCGTGTCATATATGTTCATATACATATATTTATACGGTTTGAGTGTTGGACTTTATAAAGATAATTAACCGGGTAAATGTGTGATAGCATGATGATGTGTTTATTATTCCTGACGTGTGATTGTGCTTACACGACTACTAGCTAAAGGCGAATGTCGAGGCTTTTCAAGTATGATTGGAAGCATCGATTGTATGCATTGGGAATGGAAGAATTGTCCAACCGCCTATCAAGGTGCATACTCTGGGAAAAAGGGTCGCCCGCCAATTATTGTAGAGGCGGTGGCTTCGTACGATACATGTATATGGCACAATTTATTTGGTTGTCCGGGATCTAAAAATGACATAAACGTTCTTCACCTGTCGAATGTGTTCTCAGAGATTCTTGTCTTAATAGGCCCAATTGCCGTCTACGAAGTCCATGGAAAGAGGTACTCAACTCCTTATTATTTGGCTGACGGAATATATCCAAGGTATTCTCCGTTTGTCAAAACAATTCCCAAGCGCTCCAAGACAAGCTCTTTGCAGCAAAACAAGAAGCTTATCGAAAAGATTTTGAGAGGCCCTTTGGTATCTTGCAATTTCGATGGGCAATTATACGCCATAGTTGCACATTGCACCACAAATCGGTAATAACTACCACCATGTTAGCTTTCATTATATTACATAATATGATTGTTGAGGAAGAGTAACGGGAGGATGAGGATGAAGAGGACGTGGAAAAAGAAGATATGCAAAATCCATCAAGTGCTTTTTGTGTTTACGATGGACCGGTAGATGTACATGGGAATCAAATTCCTTTTGAGTCAATTAGTAGAGATGGATCCAATATACAACGGTTTCACGATCGTGTTGCCGATCTCGGAAACATTTATATCCACAGAGAGCTCCAACGAGCTTGGTGAAGCACATTTGGAGGATGAAAATGGGTGAAATACTCTAAATTTGTTTAATTATGTGTTTTATGATGCGTGTGTTTATTTATGACGGGTGTATTTAATATGATGTTTGTGCTTGATTATGTATTGCTTGAAAACTAAAACATCATAAAATTTAAAGTGCAAGAAATTAAGATTACATTAAGTTTAAATGACATAAAGTTAAAGTTACAAAACTATCACGGAAATATCACGCGTTTTGGTCCAAGACTTATAAAATCGTTTGAATATGTTTGATCGGTAGGTTAATCTTGACTAGCTTCTCCTTTATTGAGGATTTCTAATTTCCTCTTGGTAAAATACTTTTTTGACATTGGGGCCATAGCCTCCAAATTCATTGTCATGATCTTCATCTCGTTCTCTTGTTTCTTCATTTGTAATTCTTCTTCCACTCTTGCTTCCTTCCGTTTTTGAATTTCTATGTACGCCGCGTAATACCTAATTTCACTTTCATAATGTGCTTACCTCTTGACATGCCATGATGCTTGATCACTTGCAATGGCACTCAAAACCTCAACACGTTGCTCAATAGGAGTTTTGCTTGCTTCTATGCAAGACGTCTAGTTTCCTTGCCGCTTTTTTCCATCGGTCTAAGCGGGCTCGAGGAAGTTACATTGATGCTTTCCGGTGTCTCATTTACTTGGTCGTCATTCACTTGATCATCATCCAAATTGATGGTCGGAGATGATTCGGTTGTGCATGGAGTGACGTAAACCGGTGGAGTAGTAGGTATCACTTTTGCGAAAGACGGATGATCCTTCACTACTTCCCAACATTCAAAGTATGTAAACCTTTTCTTTTTAGCATTGTTTTAAATGATTGAGCTTGTCTTTCCTATCAAAAGAAATTAAACAAAGTAGATGTATACAATCAAAATTTATAACAAATCGTTAATTAGAAATATATATATATATATATATATATATATATATATATGTAATCGAATAAATTTTAGATAAATAATCGATAACAACGAGAACTTACTTCATCCATTAACGAAGTGCCACTAGCTACATGTTGTCTTCCCGCCGCCAAAAACTCACCCCATTTTTGCAAGAGGAGCTTGAACTTGTTGTAGTGTGAAGCAAGTGTGATCCGAGTTCTCGGCTCCTTCGGAGGATTCTCACCCAGTGCTAGCACTCAATTTTCTACAAAATCAGCATATATTGTTTCCCACAATTTATCCCTCTTTTGTTTGTTACCGTGATATTCATCAATACTATGACGAACAAAAGAGATACACATTTGCAAATCTTCGGAATGAAGCCAATGATTACCCATTATTGAGAAAAAAGAAGTTAAACAAAATAAGAGAGGAGATGAAGAAAGATGAAATTTTTTTGTGTGAGTTGATCATGAGGTGATGTATTATTTATTTGGATTTTGATTTTTTAACATTGATATTTCTCTCAAATTTTCTACCGTTGGAGATTTGAAGGCATTTCATTTTTGCTAATGCTAGAATAGTCACCGCCACATGTCAATTATTAATTGGTAAGCGTTTCCTTTTTTATATTGTAACAGTCATTAATCTATTAAAAAAAAAAGTTGAACCCATAATGTATGACATCAATCATATTCTTTTCCTTTAGCTTGTTTCACAAAAAAAATAATTAAAGACTAAAATTTGTGTACCCTACTCCATTTGCTCCACCAATCACTCAAGCAAAGGTTGATCAACCAATTGATCAATCAAAATTTATCCGGCTTTTGCTCAACCAATATGAGAATACTTTTTCCCAATGCAAATAAAAAATAACCTCTTTACTCAAGCAAATCTTGAGGGACCCACGATTTGCTCAAGCAAATTACCCTTCATTTGCTTGGCAGTGCAGATGCTCTTAGACAAATCGTTCCGAAGCGTATTTAGACATTCCGGTTGATGGCGTAAGAACTTTTTTTTATAGATATTTTAAAATTACTATTTCAAGATAAAACGCTTACACAAATATTGGAAGAATCAATTAAGAAAAAATTTGTAGGATAATTGATATAAATTCTGAAATTAAGAGTATATATTTGTATATTAGAAACTGTTATAAAAATTTGTAGTCTATTAAAAAAAATGAAACTCACAAATCTTTTATCCTGGTCAAAACAAATGGACTCGCGAATTGATTAAAAATTCTATTATCGAGTAGGATTTGATTCATGAGTAGTTTTAGATGTAACACCCCGAATCCGTAGGACTCAAAGTACTACTGGGCTAGGATCTCACAATGGATCTTGACCCTAGCTTGACAACAAGTTCACTGAATCTTACAACAAGGCACTGCTAGATTAAAACAAAACATAAAACTGATGTATATATATATATATATATATATATATATATACATACATATCAAAAGGTAATACAGAGTACTGCTGAGTACAAAGTCAAAACATGAATCCGTACAACGTAAATAACCCATATCCCACGAATACGCCCAGTGTACGGAACCCTCAGCAGATCACCCCTCTGGATCACTCTGCAGCTCTCCTAACCAACAAAGGATCTACAACACGGTATAAAACCGTTAGCTAACTATACACATATATAAGAAGATGCTAGAGCACAAACACACATCAATAATATTATCACATCATCATGATATCACACATTTATCCGGTTTATTATCTTTAATAAGTCCAACACTCAATCGTATAATAAATGTATATGAATATACGTGACACGAGGAATGTATATATAACCCTCGCCTCTGCGTGCAATAGCTAGCTGGAGTGGTATCAGCGCACTTTCCCGTATACCATATGGAGTGGTAGGTTCCCTTCCCGTATACCAGAACTAACTAGCTTACAGAGAACTTCCCAGACTCCACTACTGTAACACCCCAAATCCGCGAGACTCGGGGCGCTACGGGTGAGACCGCACAATGGGTCCCGACCCTTAGCCTGACAACAAGTTCACTGGACCTTTCAACAATAGCACAGAATAAAGGCGAAAACTTAAATACGTTTTTAATGTATGCGGAAACGAAATGTAAAGTACAACTGGGAAACTCAGCCGAGTCCTCAAAACAACGTAATACGGTACAAAACTAAAATCCGAAAACCTCCATAACATAAACCATTACTCAAAATAACCCCATCTTAAGATGTACGAGGACCCCGGCTGTCCACTCCTCCACCTTATGCGGCGGCGTCCCTAAGCTGCAAAACATCTACATGTACGGTTTAAAACCGTTAGCTAGCATTCTAAGCATTAGAATAATGGGAAAGGCACAAACACACATAAGGATCACAAAACATAAATCACGCAAGTCCGGTTTATTATCTTTATTTATTATCTCATATCCTGTTCTAGTTCAACTTATGGTTGTGACACGAGAACCACTTTGGTCTCGCCTCGGTCCCCCCACCGGCAAAGAATGGCACGGATGCCTCCGTCCATCTAACCCGCCGGGCAAGTCGCCGAGAATCCCTAGACCCATGCCGGGCTAGGCAGTATTGTCACCGCCCGTTATCATACACTTGGGCCAAACAATATTACATGGTCGGTGGTCCTATTTACCGGTTTCATAATTATAACATATATTTAAACAAACACCACCCAACACGCATCATGATAATACGTAAAATACTCGCTAAGTAAGTCCGGGGACTTACCTCGTCCCAATGCTAACTCACAAACGCTCCTGCTTCCCTCGGGAAGAACACAAAACCTACTCATAGCAAGATATCGATCAAAACTCGCTCAACTCGAGAAGCCTAGGACTTCTACACAAATGATCTACGTAAGATCATTTGATTCCCAATCTAGAACCTCATCCTAGAATCTATCATGCTCACAGTCCAAAGCTTCATAACAGTCCACGGGGTCTAGCACGTCTATCACGTTTTCCTAAAGTCCGAAAATCTAACTTTAAGGAAATTACGGTTTTGACCCCGAATTTCCTTAAAATCCTAAAATGGTCAAACGGGTCTCTAAACTTCCGGAAAAAAAATCTAACTACATTTATTATCTATTAAACGACTCTAAAAGGTTACTAAAGATTTCCGAACTTCCGATTCAAGATGAAAATCCTTAAAGAAGGCATTCCACCTCACCTAGATTTCGCAATACTTTGACCTCGATTAAACCACGTCAAACGTTCCTCAAAAATTCCGAAACAATTCTTACGCATACTAGGCCACGACTACAACATACGGGAAGCATCAGTACTTCCCAAATCCACAACAACTAATCTGCACAAAATCATCAAGGTCTCAATCCTAACATGCGAGTTCAATGAAACCGATTTTCTTCTAACTTTCCAAGGTCATAACTATTGATCCAACCGTTGGATCGTCTTAGAATTTTAACATGTTATAAATTGCTATGCCATCTACAATATATCCGAAAATCAACCGTTGAATGCGATAAAAACGTACCGAAACAAGGTTGTGGGGATTCGCACACGAGGAAAACTCGAGATCCGGGCTCGATCTCAAACAGCCACACGGCTGCTCCAGCTCGCGGCGGCGGCGGCAGGGAGGCACGGTGCAGCTCCGGCCTGGACAGCAGGGTCTCGGCCGAGATGTTGACGGCTCGGCCGAGATGTTGACGGCTCGGCCGAGATTCAGGCGGCTCGGCCGAGATGCTGTTCGGCCGACCGGGATGCAGAGGCGGGGATGCAGAGGGTATCCCGGCCGAGGAAAGAAGAGAGCGAGGTGAGGTGGGGCTTCCCTGGTCTCGCTGAGGCTGCATTGGGTGGCGGAAGGCGGTTCCGGCGGTGGCGAGGCAGCAGCGTAGGCAAGCAGCCTCGACGTGAGTCTGGGCAAGGGTGCAGGTGCTGGTGGCCCAGCAGGTTGCGCAGGGAAGGCGCAGCGACGGCCTTGCTTCGCGACGGGCTGGCGGCGGTGGTGAGGAGAGCCGTTGTTCTCCTGGCTTACTCGATGGGTGTCCAGAAGAGAGGAAAAGAGAGGGGTGGCTGGACGTGAGTGAGGAAGAGATGGAGAAGTGAGGGAGTGAAGGGGGAAGAGTGTTCCTGCGGGGAGGGAGAGCTGGAGGAGTTGCAGGTGGCCGTGGGTCGAGGGGTCGGGCTAGGGTAGCTGCAGCCGTTTGCGTGGGAGGAGGACAAAGCAGGTGCAGGGGAGCAGGCTAGAGCAGCTAGCTGGGCGGCACGGGCTCCTCGCGTGGAGAAGCTGACAAAGCAGGTGGGCCCCACGTGGAAAGGAATTAAAAAGGGAAGGAAGAAAGAAGGAATAAAGGTCGGGATCGAATCCCGTAAAATAATTCCGTTACGGGCGTTACGGTCGAAAAAATTCCCGGACATTTCCGTAAAAATAATTTACGGGTTACGGGTCGGAAATATTTTCCGAACATTTATGTGGAATAAATTACGGAAAGAGAAATAAAAAGATAATTTATTTCTAAAATTCTCGATCATTGTTATATTTTTATTTTTAAATTTTCCGGACTTTACAACTACGGGATGAAAGGTAAGTTGTCACAGCCACTACAATGGGCGGTCAATATAACATAGGTCAGTGACCATAATAACACATGCTATAAAGCATATAACACACACCACTCAAGCATACATCCAATATACGGATAATAGCTAAGTAAGTCCTATGGACTTACCTCAATCTCAGGAGTAACTCAACTGTAACACCCCAAATCTGTAGGACTCGGAGTGCAACTGGGCTAGGATCTCACAATGGATCCTGACCCTAGCTTGACAACAATTTCACTAATCTTACAACAAGGCACCAATAGATTAAAACAAAACATGAAACTGATATATATATATATATATATCAAAAAGATAATACAATGTACCGCTGAGTAGAAACAAAACCATACTATACATCAAAAGAACCCATATCCCTGATAACGCCCCAGTGTACGGAGCCCTCAGCGGATCACCCCCTATGAATCACTCTATAGCTCTCCTATGCTGCAAAGTGTCTACTACACGGTATGAAACCGTTAGCTAACCATACACAACTATAGGAAGATGTTAGAGCACAAACACACATCAGAAATCTTAACACATCATCATGCTTTCACACATTTACCCGGTTCATTATCTTTATAAAGTCCAGCAATCAACTCATATATAATATACATATAAACATATGTGACACGAGGAATATAAACCTCGCCTCTAGGTCCAATAGCCAGTTGGAATGGTGCTTCGAACACTACCCCGTGTACCTTAAGGGAAAGGGAAGTGCCCGAACCGTTTACCAGGTTTGGCCTGCCTACAGAGAACCTCCCAGACTCCCAGCGGGATGAAAGGGCAAGTTATCACGACCCTACAATGGGCAAGCAATATACCATAGGTCGGTGACCATCATAACACATGCTATAAACATATAATACACACCACTCATGCACAACATCTTATAAAGAAATGACAACTAAGTAAGTCCCACGGACTTACCTCAACCTCGTAGTCGTCTCACTGGATCAACATCAACTCAGTTCACTCCAAACTGGAGGATAACACGGCCTATACAAGGCATACATAAATATCAAACTCCTATCACACAAAGGGTCACACCTAGACCCAAGGGATCATATCCAACTCGTAAACCTCAAAGCCCTAACCGGCAATTCCATATCATACTCGTCAACATCCGAATCCTAGCATGGTACTAAGTTCCTCATACTAGAAAGGAAAGGAACTACCTAACTATAGGTAGTCCCGGGACAAGACGCACCTGCGTGAACTAAGGACGCAGGGGCGGAGGAGATCACCCGCAGGCGCGGCAGGTAAAATCCGCAGGGGCGGTGACAAGGAACGCAGGCCCGCCGCTGGCACGACGCAGGCGCTGCGACACGGTAGCCGCGGGGCGGCGACAGTGCAGAATGAAACCTCGCGGCTTCTCTTTAGCCCTTCACGTGATCAAATCACGTCTACTCTCTTCCAGATTCATACATATGCCACAACATACACATACAAACATCAATCCTACATTCAATCATCTAATCCTAAGCTAAGGAAGAAGATGAACAAGAAAGGAAGAAGAGAAAACTAGAAGATCCTTACCACACTTGTGGTCTAAGACTGCAGGGGAAGATCACACACACACTAGCTGACCTCAAGCCCCTAACCAACAACCATCAGCATCCATAGCATCAAAGCCATCTCAAACTCTCTTGTAAACTTCAAGAGAAACTCATACACAAGATCAAACTCAAGGGAAGAAGAAGGAGAAGCAAGAAGGACGTGAAACTGGATTAGAAATGTGATGAAACCCTTGCTCAGCAAGGTGAAACGAAGGAGGTAAAGAAAGGTAAAGCACAAGTCAAAAGAGTCAACAAAACCGGCTGCAACCGCCGGAAACCGCAGGGGCAGTCCCATGAGCCGCAGGGGCGGCCAAAATGCCCGCGGGTGCGGAAAATTCTAAGCTCGGCCAAAGCCAATCTCGGCCATGGCCCGATCTCGGTCCGGAAGAGTAGGGGTCTCACATCAACTACGATCAACTCTCCGACTGGTCCACTCCAAACTGGAGGACAACACGGCCTATACAAGGCATATATATATATCAAACTCCTATCACACAAAGGGGTCACACCTAGACCCAAGGGATCCATAAGGATCATATCCAACTCGTAAACCTCAAGGCCGTAACCAGCATATCTATATCATACTCATCATAAACCGATACCTAGCATGGTACTAGTTCCCTCATACTAGGAAAAGAAAGGAGCTACCCAACTATGGGTAATCCCGGGACAAGACGCACCTGCGTGATCAAAGGACGCAAGGGCGGAATGGATAACCCGCAGGCGCGGCAGGGAGCAGCCGCAGGCGCGGTGACTAGGAACGCATGCGACGCAGGCAAGGCGCTGACGCTGGCGTGGGCGCTGCGACACGACTTCTGCTGGGGCGGTGGTTTCTATGCGCGGGGGCGGCGGCAGTGCAGAGCGAGACCCCGCGAGTTGTCTTTCACTCTTCACGTGATTAATTCACGTCTCCTCTCTTCTAGATTCCCATCCATACATATACATACACAAGTTAACATCATCCTATGATCAATACAACTAATCCTAAGCTAAGGAAGGAAGAATCAAGCAAAGAGAAGAAGAACAAAGGATAGGAAGCTTACCACAGTTGTGGTTAGCTAAGGAGTTGATCACCAACAATCTTACTGGCTTCCAAGCACATCAGCACTCATCAAAAGCAGCAGCATCAGCAAAGCCACAACAACTCTCTTCTAAAACCAAGGAGAATCAAGAACAAGATCAAAGAAGATGAAGGAGAAGCAAGAAGGACGTGAGGAAAGATGGAACATGGAATGAAATGGAACCCTTGCTCAGCAAGGTAAAGCGAAGAAGTAAGGGTGAAAGGTAAAGCACGGTCAAGGGAGTCAACAAAACCGGCTGCAGCCGCCGGAAACCGCAGGGGCGGCAGTCAGGCCCGCGGGTGCGGAAAGGCCAATCTCGGCCAAGCCAATCTCGCTAAGGATCAAGACTCGGTCCGAAAGAATAGGGCTCTCACATTAGATGCATGGTTCTAAGAGTAAACTAGGTATACAATTTATTTCATGTGAAAAAAGAAACAACCTTTTAACTAGTCATGACAATTGGACTCACAAATTTGATTGAAAATTTCGATTTCAAATAAGATTTGATTCGTAAGCAACTTTAGATGCATATGTTTACTTAAGTTGAGTAGGACATAATTTCTCAAATCTTGGTTTCTTTATTCCGTTTTTATATCTGAAAAGCGGTCCTCTAGTTCTTCAAATCTATATACCTTTTAAGTAAGCGACGTTGATGCTGACGTGATGGCCTCACGATTTTTCTTGGCATATTTTTTTTACTAAATCACTAATTAAGACGATAAATCTTTTTTTAAAATTAAAACTAGATTCTAAAAAATTATTGTGCCGATTATCCTTGTAATGTATCGTATAGATTTGATCAATAACAATCTTGTTGAGAAAGCCCTAATTGTTGTGAATCGATTGATCACTCACGTTCCTATAAGCAAAAATCAGAAATCATTTTCATTATTCTAGGTAAACATTCAATCTCTTCTTTTTAATGTTTTAGTATTTTTAGGATGTGAGACCATAAACAAAATTCAGATGTCAATTTCATAGGACATCCTCAGGAATGGAAAGATTTCATCAACATACATAAATTTCAAATCTTTTCTTAACAAATTACGTACTCGTGCAAATTGCAAAGAAGTTTAGGGATATTGAGAAGGTGTTATGCCTTGTTGAATAATTCAAGAATTCAGATGTGGAAAGTATAGAGATGTAAAGAATGGATGATATATATATTGATGATGATAAGAGACGATATTTATAGTCTTATACAAGAGAGAGAGATGGGAGATATATGAGATACTAACTAACCATAGATATCCTCTAACGATACTTATATAATATCTTTACTAACATGATCCCTCAAGTGAGGCGGTCTTGTGAGATATAACTTTTTGAGTAACGAGTGAAAAATGAGATCGTAGTAACGGTTTAGTGAGTATATCAGCTAGCTGATCATCAGTGGATATATGGCTAACTCGCAGGTGACCTTTTTGTACTTGTTCTTGAACGAAATGGTAATTCAATGCAATATGCTTCATCCTCGAGCGGAACACTAGATTTACATTGAGGCTTGTAGCTCCCAGGTTATCACAATACACAACATCCATTGTAATGACATGGAAGTGAAGCTCAATGAGCAAAATTTTCACCCAAAGAAGCTATGAGCTAGTGTCAAAAATGCCCTTGTACTCGGCTTTTGTGGAGGATCGAGCAATCGATCGTTGTTTCTTGGAGCTCCATGAAATGGGATTGCGGCCAAAGTAGAGAATGTAACATGTTGACATGAAGTCAGACTTATCCCCAACCCAATCAACATAAGATAACGCATGAAGAGATGAGGACAGTGAGACAGTGATATTGATCCCCAAAGCTGTTGTGCCAGAGAGGTATTTGGTGAGACGTTTTAGTGCATTCTAGTGAGTGGTAGTTGGCATGTGCATATACTGAGACAATTTATTAACTAAATAACCAATATCAGGTCTTGTTAAACCGAGATAATGAAGACTCCATACCAGGGTTCGATAGTCACGAGGTGTAGGCAGAGATGAGTCTGTTATATTTTATGTCAATGTTAAGCATGTATGATATTATGAGTCATGAATTAATAAAGTGAGATGTAAGGTCATTCCATAGGTGTAGATTTCATGTAGATGAGTCGTACCAAATATTAAAGAATGCTTGTACATTTTTAATAGGTGGTGTATGTCATTACAATAATAGAAACAAATATTTTATCATGCGACACAAGAAATCATACGGATAAATAAGAGTTACTAGAACAAGGAATTTAAACCAGATAATTTTAACCTCTTTAATCTCCATCCATCCATTTTACTTTCTTCCACCATCCTTATCATCTTCCTCCTTTTATTCATCTGCTAGTTACTAATAATAATCGGTTTTTAATCGAGCCTTTCATTTATCTTGTTTTATTTACATCATCATCATTTTCATAAATATTATGTTGGTGGGAAAAACTTCGTTCGTAATCCAAGAGGTGAAAGCAAGAAAATTAATGTGGGTCTTTGTCAAAAGAGTTAAGCAAAACTCAATTTTGTTTGTTTCTTAGCATAAATCCAAAAAACATAATTTTATTTTGACAAATTTATTTTAGATCTCATGTTAAAATAACGAGTTTTTGGTATAGAAGTTCCCGATTTGGACAACTACAGAGCATACTCATCGGATTAAGTTAAATTTCCAAAAACTTGAGTTTCTGATGTAGAAGATCCCATAAAGGGCAACTACAGAGGATATTCCTCAAGTAGATTTTCGTGTATAGTTTTTGTGTAATGAAAGACTAAGAAAATGTTTAAGAAACATACTCTTAATAGCAAATCTCAATTGTAACTTAGAATCCTTCGTGTTGATAACGTGTTATGAAATGATTGTTTTGAATTTATTTCTTTACTTAAACTTTGTGGAATGTGTTCAAGAACACTTAGAATGAAGCTATAAGAGAGGAGAGAACAATAAGAGTAGATTTCTAACTTGCTCTTGGTGCATCTCGTTACAATGAGAATGATCTCTATTTATAGATCAAAACTAGGAGGGGTTATTAACAAAATGAGTTAGTATAGGAGGAGTTACAATAAAAGTAATTTACTTCGTTTCTTGACCAATTTCATAACAATATAGTATTTATTTTATTAATTTTCGGTTGAATTACTGTCGTTTCTAGTATTTCGAAGTACCACGCATAATGATTCCAAAAAATTCCCATTAATGAAATGCCACTGCCAATATATTGTCCCTTAAATCGTTCATCCGCTTAAGATTATACATACATACAATTAGAAACATGTAAGCAGTAGGAAAATGGTGTTACACTCGTTTAAAGATTGGTCGTGCTAACAGTAACAATGTATCACACGAATCATACAGTAGCTGGAACCTTGAGAGCATCGAGTATCTTATCATCTAACTCAAACTTTATCGATTTCTTGTCTCTTCCAATCTTAACATACTCTTCAAACCTCTCTTTCAAATCCTCAGGAAGATTTGTAGTACTTTCCCACCCCAATACATCCTTCGCCGCCCTCGGCTCCGCATAGAAATGCTGCTCAACAAAATTCACCAAAAATGAGCCAAAGATTCATCATAAAACTTTCAAATATATATCTTTACCATGTTTCGAAACGGAAACGCTTTCTTCGCATCTACTCCAACAGCCTTTGGATCATAATGCACGATCTTGAGAGGAAGCCCAGCAGCCTGAGCACAAAGCTTAGCAATTCCGTTAAGTGTAACAGCTCTGTCACTCACAGAGTTAAAGATGGTTCCACTTGCTGCAGTTGGGTTCTCTACTGCAAGAGTAAGCATTGACGATAAGTCCCTCACGTGTGCTATGTTCGTTAGCTGCATTCCTGACCCTGGGATGGGAACTGGCCTGCCTCGTACAATGCCTTTGAATTTTCAAGGATATGATTCAATGTTTTGAGCTGATTTGTGTAATAGAATTATCAGATGAGGAGAGGAGAAGCTTACGATCAAAGAACCATTCCTCGCAGTCTTTGTTGTTGCCGGAACCAATCATGTATTGGGGACGGAATACTGCAAAGCTGGTAAAGACCTCGGAAATGTACTGCTCTACGCCTACATGACCTGCATCCGCTTTCACAGCATCCTGTGAACAAGAATTTGTTCAGAGATGAAGATAAATGTTTATCTGCAAATGTTGATTGATTGTACCCCTTCAACATGAGGTGGCTCATCGGTTGGTTTGTAGATCCCGGCACTGCTTATGAACAAAAACTGTTCTGCGCCGCTGCTCTTGGCCCAGTCAATCACTGGCCTGATTTTGGAATATTTGTGTAACGTAAGTGCGCAATGTTATCACTCAATTCAACATTTGATGAATTCAACAGAATATTCTACTATAATCGCTATTCAAGAATTTAATGTTTTACCATTGACGAGTATGAGTGCTTCTGAGTTTAAATCAAGTAAGAGAAATTTGCAGAAGGCGGGAAGTTAACCTGACAGTGTCAAGATCCTTGCCGTTGTTATCCAAAACGACGTCGTATACTTCGTTTCCAACAACCTTCGCCACATCCGCTGGATCTCCCCAAACTGTTTTCCCACCAGCCCCAACGATTTCCTGATCCAATAGAATAGAATTAATAGGATAATCAGAACACAAAATCTGAATCAGCCAAACAAGAAGTAACAGATTCATACGGAGAATCTGCTGAAAGGGGGCTTTTTCATCTTGTCAGAAGCCTCATCGCCGACTGTGAAAACGGTGACCTGATGGCCGTTAGCTAGAAGCTCTTTGGCGAAGTAGAATCCGATGACGGCGTGACCGCCTCCGTTAGTGTTGATTATGAGGACTTTCTTCTTCTCTGAAGTCGCCATTGATCGAATTGAAGATGCATTGCTGTGAGTTCTTGATCGATTTCTGGAAATTGAGGTTAGGGATTTGAGGGATGAATGGGAGATATGGAGGGAGGAGGAGTGGAAGTGAGAGGAAGAGGAGAGTGAGTGGGAAGGGAGGATAGAAAGAGAAGGACGAGCGGAGGTTGAAGATGAAGGAGGAAGAATGGAGAGGGAAGATGAGGAGAGAAGAGCAGCCATGGCCACAGCTTGGAGTTCGTTTGTGTGGGTTGGGCCACTGGTTCAGTGGGTCTTATTATGTGATATCATCTCTTGACAGCCAACGGCTTTCAATTTGGAAGAGGATAACATATATAGTTTTCAGTCCTCACATTTTATGGTCCTTTTTTTTTCCAAAAAAAACAAGATCAGTTGTATATTAGTATGTCTCGAGCTTGCATGGGAACTTACTACTTAGGTTTGTGCATCTTTAGACTGGACTATAAGAGATCGTTTAGTTTTAACTCCGGAAGCGAAAACGAAATGAAAACGAATATAGTTCATACGTATACCCTTATTCATGAAGATTTTGGAAATCCGTTCTTATGGTTTGAAGTAGTTGTAATATAATTCGTTTAGTTTTGATACCATATAGGATAATAAAATGGGAGAAAACAGGTGCATTTTGCATGAAACCTCATGAAATTATTACATGAATAAGGTACAAATGTGGACTAGATTCATTTTCAATTCATTTCCGGATGTAAACCTAATCGTAATCAATTACGGCTCGGTACCTGATCGTAATGGGAAAAAACACCATTCCCTCATTTCAAGCTCATATTGTTAGATCCCACCAAAAAATCTCATATTGTCGGGTTCAATATGAATTTTTTTTAAAGTTTCTTACATTGTAAGAAAAAACCTATATTTCTTGAGTTTGTATAAATTTAAAAAGGATATAATTTAATATATATATATATATATATATATATATATATATAGGAATAGGATCATGTGAGAACCAAAGTTACGGTAAGAAATGAGAACGAATTTAGACCGCATGATCTAATCACCGGTAATTTTTTATACAAATTTAATTAATCACCGGTAATTTTTTATTAACAAAATCTTCTATTAATCACCGGTAATTTTTAACAAAATATCGTCAATTATTAACAAAATCTTCTATTAATCACCGGTAATTTTTTATTCAATATAGGGAGGATATTGCACGACTAGGTTATTACAAACATAAATTATACACGTCTCCAAAATGTTGTTTATATTACACCAAATAATGTTAATTATATGTGGGATCATGCATCTATTATAACTGCATGCCAGCTATAAAGTATATATGCACTATACGTGCATGGTGTTATTTGTGCACACACCTTAAAGCACAACACTAGCACGAATATTAAAGTATGCACTAAACGTGCACAAGTACATACGGAGACAACTAGAAACATATTCGATAGACAAAACGTGTAGAAATACTATATATTTAACACAACTGAGATTTAATTAAATTGTTTTACATTATTATATGAAGCACGAATTAGACTTTATCGATGCACGACTAAAAATAGTGAGAAATTCAATAAAATATATCTACTAACACGAATACAAAACATTATTAAAATTATACTACATATAGAAAAAGAATTTTGCTTGCAAACTAGAAAATATTATATCGTCTAATCGTGCATAGTGAAATGTATTCTAAATAATATTTGGTTGTCATTATGGTATATAGTTCATAGTTACCATATAAAAATTTTCTACATTATTATGCATTAATATTTTCATATATGATCGATTAATCATAGACGTTGATCATTTCATTTGACGATTTGTATGGGTTCTCATTTCTTACCGTAACAATGGTTCTTACTTGATCCTGACCCTATATATATATAATAATTTTCGTTATGAGTTGGGATCATTACAAGAGTTTCAACTATAATTTGACAAAAAGTACTAATCTTATAACAAGTAACAAGGGAGTTGTAAAGTTGTTCAAGTAAAATATATTTGTACAGTCCGATAATGCAGAAAATGAACTAAGTGTTTGTAAAATATCAACGACTACTTAATTAAGTACGAACCATTAGTTTTAGTTTAAAAATAAATTATTAGTGGATAAAAAAGAACTAAACTAGCTTATATAGAAAGTATGAATTATTATGAGGGTAAATTATGTCATTGATTCCTAAACTTTGAAACGTTATCTTACTAGTTTCTAAAGTTTAAACTTCACTTATTGAGTCCTTAAACATTGAAACGTTTTTCTTACTAGTTCCTAAAGTTTAAACTTCGCTTACTAATTCCTAAACTTTGAAACGCTTTTCTTACTAGTCCTTAAAGTTTAAACTCCTCTTACTAAATCCCTAAACTAATTAATGTTTTGCGTTCATGGCCCTTCCGTCACTCCAAATTGACATGGCAAATGACATGTAAAAAACCATTTAATAATTTGGAATTATTTACATTTCTTTTTTATAAAATAAAAAAAACACATTTATATTGATAAACATTAAGGTGTAAGAGGATAAAAAATAAAGTAGGGTTTAAGGTAATAATCTATTACGATTGAATATTTGATGTTAATCGTGAAATCTATTGTTGTTTGATGTTAATCGTTATAAACTTATAAGAAATTTATAAATTTCTTATAAATTTATAACGTGTAACATCAAATAGCACTAGTCTACTAGAAAAACAAAATAAAAGCTTAACATCATCGAATAGCAATAGGTTTATATATCTTAAACCCTAATTTGTAACAATATATTTATATATACACCAAATTTGCGTATGGCTTGCTGATGTGACACGCTAAGAATCTAGAATTTAAGCCAAATAATCATATATTACTTAAATGTCACTCCTCTAAAAATGTTTGTTTTATGCCTATTTTTATTTTTACTAACAATGATAACAAAAGCCATCAAAATTTGTGATTTTTAGTCTTAATTAAGGGTATAAATACTCACTAACAATTTTCATTCTTTATCCAATATGGTTGTTTTGTTTTATATTTAAATTTTAAAATTTCGATGTTTATAAGACATATATATCAGATTTGGTGATTTTCAAATTTAAAATTTTCACTTTTAAATTTTATTTATTTTTAAGGGTATAAATATTCACTAACAATTTCAATTATTTAATTTTTAGTTGTTATTTTGTAATTGACGTGCTTTAAGTTTATAATGATTCAAAATTATTTATAATATTTTGATATTAAATATATTTATAGACGGGACAGGATTGATTTTTTTATGAAATTCCGTCGAGATTGAGGTGAGATCTAGACCGGGATATGATCGGGATTTGCGGGATTTATTTTCACCCTTTTTATGTGTATTAAAGTACTCATGCACATCACGAGTCCTAAAGTAGTTAACATCAAACATTCAATCACAATATATTATTAACTTAAACCTTCTTTTTTATTCTCTTAAACCATGACGTTGATCAATATAGATGTCTATATTTTTTTATCAAAAAAAAAGAAGAAAGAAATATAAATAATGTCAAATCATTAAATGATTTTCACATGTTATATGTCACGTCAATTTAGAGTAACGGAAGTGTCATGAGCGTAAAATATTCATTAGTTTAGAGCTTAGTAAGAGAAGTTTAAACTTAAAGGACTAATTAGAAAGACGTTTAAGAGTTTAGGGACTTAGTATGTGAAGTTTAAACTTTAGGGACCGGTAAGAAAAATGTTTTAAAGTTTAGGGACTTAGTAAGCGAAGTTTAAACTTTAGGGACTGGTAATAAAAACGTTTCAAAGTTTAGGGACCAATGACGTAATTTACCCATTATTATGATAATAAACTAAAATTTATGAGATAATGACTAAAATAAGCGAAATAGGTTTAAAAATTTTCTAAAATAAGAAATACCAATTCATATTTTATCATCTAATCGCTCATATTTTTAAAAGTGTAAAAATCAAAATCATTAAACAATATAATGTTACACAAAATTGTATTCAACTCCCATCATATTTTTAAGCTGATTTGTTAATCTCTTCGAATTGCCTTCTTTAGTAAATGAGGAGTTCTTATAATAAAATATAACATTTTTTTTTCTTTAATCTGCTTTAAAAACTTAGGAATTTATATATATTTGTACAAAAATGTATAACCTTCAAGGTTTATCGTCAAAAGGATTTTCTACTACAAAATCTTCATCATTAGTAAATGAACTACATGTTTGGGATCTATATATAAACTTATACACACCAAAATTTGATAACAAGTAACTCAAATTTTTTTTTTTCCATGAACTTAAATATGGAATATATGAACTTTAACAACGTTACCTTTCAATTAGTTAGCAAGTGTCCCATTTTACAAGCATGAAAATGCTTCTAGTGTATCAGTATGACGCTTTATACAATGTGCGATCTCGAAAGTAGTAATAAAAGCACAAACTACTAGAATGTTACTAAAAACTTTACAGAATGTGAGAAAATTGTCAAAAATCTTCCAATATTAAAGAACATCAAATTCAATATTAGGAGAGGTTCGACCATCTTCAATATAAGTTTTTTTTTACTCAGCCTTCACATACATCGCATTATCCTTATTTGTAGAACTACTGACCACATGAGTAACTCTACTTATAAGAGATATAGTCTTTCTAGTAGTAGAATCATTAGACCGTTGACCTTTGCATGCAAAACTTAACGCGGAGCACAATTCTTATCACCTAAGCAATTATATCTCTGTATGTCCACCCATAAGATCTTCCAATAATGTTCTAACCGTCTCAACCTCAACTTCACACAATTCACCACAAATCTCGCTGAAGTAGAAGATCACACAAATCAACTTGGTTTGAGGATTTAAAACAACTACAACGAAAATTACTTGTCAAATTGAAGTAACATACTTACATCCACATCCCTAACAAGTTTTTCAGTCCTTTGAAGTCCGTTATTCATCAGGAAGTTCAAAGTTTGGGTTTTGTAAGCTCAAACTCAACTTAGAAAACACATCCGTATACGATAAATTACTTTTGACGAATCCAAACTAAGTAGCTACGTATATATTTTTCTCATGAGTAACATGATTCAATACATAGAGTACCAATTCAACCACTCGAACTAACACGATTGCCTAAGTAACAAATTTCCTACCAGGGCATTTATACTTAACCTCGCACGATGAATCCACAGAGACAGTATAAGAATGAACCGGTTTAGAAAGAAAAACCGGCAAATAAACCAACAAATCACAGACGCATTTATCATCCACTGCATGCAGCCACCTACAACACTCTTTCTGCGCCTCAGTTTCCGGCACCACCTTCACGTGGTGGCCTTGTTCTGGGTGGCTTTGGTTGTGGTGGTGTTCCTGGTGGTGGACCTGGTGGTGTTCCTGGTGATGTTCCTGGTGACGTTCCTCGTAATGTTCCTGGTGGCGATGTGGGCTATTGGATTTGGCGAGCGAGGGGCCCATCTGAGGAGGCGGAGGTGGTGGGCCCACTAACGGCGGTGGGAACAAGGGAGCTGTAGGGATGGAGGCGCATGCGTGGTTGACGAGAGCGAACTGCGATATGCAAAGAGGCTGAGGATTTGGTGGGTTTGGGGGTACTGGGCTGCTATGACTACTTTGAAGAAAAAGTGTGGTTATAAGAATAGTGAGTATGAGGTAAGTTGAGTTGACGTTGAACATTTTCATTTTGGATGAATATGAAGGAGTGAGGAGGAAGATGGAGTTTGGATGAAATTAGGTTAAATACAAGAGGGGTGTGTCATGTGTTTGTTGCTATATGCAAAGATTTAGGTGACTCGATGCTTTCTTTAATTGATAAGAAATGCAAGTGCAACTAGTACGTGACCACAATTAACAAACACGATTGTGATTTGTGTATTGCTGATTAGTAAGTGCATTTGTTTCGTGTGAGCAAAGGTTATAAACTCATAATCTTGGTCCTTTTATATTGGTTGTTTTAGCTTATAAGTTACTTCTTCTTTGTGCAACGTGAGATAGCTTGTGTGATAGGCTAGGTTATGTTAAATGATTCATGTTCTAAGTATAACAAGAAGTGTAACGAGTTGTGTATGACATGCTAGTAGGTACATGATTAGAATTTAGATTAATTAGTAGATCGTAGGCTAGGTTATGTTACCAGCCTTGCTAAAGGTAAGGTTTAGACAACTAAAGTGATAGAGAATAATAGATGTATTATGTGGTAGATGATCTAACTTAGCATTATAAGAGAGATTTTTTTTGTATTCTATTGGGGTATGTTAACATATAATAAGCATACAAACTAAAATTATAAAATAATGGTGAAGGATGTATATAATATTTTAGCTCACATCCATGTTTTTTCAAAGTTGTGTTGCAAACACAACACATATCCTTTTATAACTTTTGATTGATCGATGTTTATTCTTTTTCTAGAGTGAGTAAGCGTCTCATCAATTCCGTGTTAAAAAATAACATGAAAACGGTGTAGTGAGAGGTATATATTTGGTTGTTTGTTTATGTTATTAGGAAATACATTCGTTGTCATCAACAACAACACAAGCACAAAGAACAATGTTGCTTGTTCTGTCAACACCAATTCAAAGCAGTAGAAAACAATGATATGATGCTTATGCTGTCAACAATACTACAAACACAAGACAATGTTACTTGTGTTACGTACAAACAACACCGCAAACATCCACATAGTGTTGTTGGTGTTGTCAACAACAATCAATATACCATATAACAAAGTTATAGTACAATTTTTTTTTAAAATAAAACATAACTTCATTCATATGAATCATCAACTATACTCACCTTAAGTAAATCCTCCAAAAAAAAAAGAACATAAATCATATCGCACCACCGAAGTTGGCACCTAGCTTGCCAAGTAGAGAGCCACTCCATTTCCATTCCGGTGGACGAAGGACCAAGAGCACTTATCGAATTCCCTTCTTAATCTTCGCAGCGTATCCAGAACACCCCAGTCTCCCACGTTGCGGAGTCTGATTCCGAAGCCGATATCAAAGAAGAAGAACCAGACTCGCAAACAACCACTCTCTATCCCTTTGCCCATGCCAACTCTACTGCTCAGATCATCACCTCCCCCTCAACAACTATAACATCATGAGTTCGAGGAAGTATCTTGGCCACTGCAAACAGAACCATGCCGAAACAATTTCGAGCCACCACACATACACTACACACCATCAACTTTGATGGAAGCATCACAATTTAACTTTATAATAAAACCCTCAGGTCTAATCCATCTTGATCCACTGTTCTCCACTTGTTCCACATGAGCATCCAAAGACGAAGACACATCACAACACTCCTCTATAGTTGTACTAAACTCACCGGCAATACCGTTAGCCGTAGTAAAATTGCCCTCGAAAATCCACTTGTTCCTTGCACGCCATATAGTCCACATCGTTACCATCCACTGTTGGATCTCTCCCACAATGGCTTTGCCTCTAGCCTCATCAAACCACTGTAAAACTGACGTTGCATACCTACTTCCCCGAGTAAATTTAGAGAGCGACTCCCAAGAGCCCGAAATCCCCAAACAAGTCGCTAGAACATGCATCGATGTTTCTAATCTTCCATAAAAGTCGCACCATGGCTCGACTTCTACCTTTTGTAAACACAACTTCTCTCTACATGGAAGCGAATCAGCACACGCACTCCACACAAAATCCTTAATAAATTGATGATTGTTTACCTTCCACAATGCCTTCCAAGCTCCATTCCACTAGTCTTAGACAAATATCATGTTCCATCCTTGCTGATCTCTTTCCCTCATTGCCACTTGGTACCCAAATTTTACATAATATATATCATTATTGGAAAAATACCAAATGACCTCATCCGGAATGTCACTGCGCAACAAAGGCATTTTGAGAATCTCTTTACAATCTTCCTCATCCGTTATCTGGTATAAAGAGAGGTTTAAACAATATGGCCTCGGTATCCACTTATCCATCCATACCAAAAGCGAGTTACCATTGCCAACATTCCAACAAATACCATTAGAAAAAACCTCTTTTCTCTTCAAAATGCTCCTCCATGTTTAACTTGGCCTATACCCAACATTCGCCTTAAGAAAAGAGCCATTAGGGAATTACCTCGATTTAAGGAGGTGGGCGCTCAAATATTCTGGGTTAGTGAGAATACGCCTCCCTTGCTTTGCAAGAAGAGTAATGTTGAATGCTCTCATATCCCGTAAACCCCTTCCACCCGTCTCCTTTGATCTACACATCTTGGACAATCCAATCTAGTGAATTTTTCGATTGCCTTCGGTGGTGCCCCGCCCACCAAAACTAACTCATCATACGTTTAATATCTTACACACTCCTACCGGCATTTCAAAGCATGAAATTGTGTATGAAGGGGTTGCTTGCACCACCGAATTTAGTAACACCTCCTTTCCTGCCCTACTCAACACCGACTCGTTCCATCCCTTTGACTTCTTCCACACATGTTCCTTAACATTGGAAAATATGACTTTCTTTGATCTACCAACCATAGTTGGTAGTCCTAGATACTTCTCATACTAACTAACTTCTTTAATTCCCACCAGTGATTGGATCTCAACCTACAATCCAATACTCACATTGTTGCTAAAAGAAAGCTATGATTTTGCAAGGTTTACTTGTTGTCAGGATGCTACCCCGGCCTATTCACGTAGAATTTTGTCAATCTCATTGCCTTGTTGACAAGATGCCTTTGCAAAGACTACATTGTCATTTGCAAAAAAAAACGTGAGAGATTTTGGGAGTCGACGGAACAATCCTGATACCCTGAATACCACCATTATTCCCACTTGCCCTTATCATATTAGATAAACCCTCAACACATAAAAGGAAAAGGAAAGAGGAAAAGGGATCCCCTTGACGTAGTCTGGTGTAGGTCTGGTTTGGGCAACCTCAACACATTCGGGTATTTATCTCTCACATTTTTCATACTCCTTTACTTACTAAAAAATTACTTTTAGTCAATCGATTTTGTATCGATAATGACGCTTACTTTGAATTTTACTCTACCTTCTTTGATGGTGAAGGATTCCAAGATGCACACATCTCTTCTTCACGGCCCCATTGATGGTGGTTTGTTTGTGCTTCCAACTGCTTTTGGTTCATCTCATCCATCGTCGCTCGTTCACACCACCATCACTTAATAATCGGACCTTTTGGCACCGTCCAGGTCACGTTTCATGGCCCATCATTAGTTGTGTTAACTCCCAGCCGGATTATAAGTCCATCACCATTTTCCAATATGCACAAAGGCTCATGCGTCTCCGGCCTAATTATGGGCCAAGGAACACTTCCTTCCTCATTACACTAGTCCCTCAAAAAGTAATCGGGTTCGTCAACTTTTGTTTATGGATGTTTTGGGGTCTACCCCACACCTTATATTGTTAAGGGAACAAGTATTATGTCTCAATAATGGATGATATTTCTAAGTTTGTTTGGTTATTTCCCCTTCCATCAAAGTCCTCCATTATACATGCACGTGATAACGAATTTTATCAAACTCATAACTAATCTTTTATCCACAACAATTATCTCCATTCAAACAAATGGTGGTTCCGAATTAAAGCCCCTTATTCCACTTTTTCAAAATTTGGGTACTGGCCATCGCTTAACTTGTCCCTATTCACATCCACAAAAAGGAACCGTTGAAACCCGTCACCATCGTATTGTGGACATGGGACTAACCCTTCTTAAACATTCCTTTCTACCCCTCAAATTTTGGGATTTTGCATTTGAGCCATCGGTATACATTTTGAATAGATTACCTACTCACATTCTAAATTACAAATGTCCCTTTGAGATTCTCTTCAACAATGCCCCTGAATACAAATTTCTTCGAGTTTTTGGATGTATAGTCTTTCTCCATTTAATGCCCTACGATCTGCACAAACTCAACTTCCGTTCTCAACCTATAATATTTTTTGGGGTATTCTTCCGACCATTAGGGTTATATTTTCTGCGATTGGACCAATGAAAAATTCTATGTCTCACGGGATGTTATCTTTCGTGAGCATATTTTCTCTTTCACCAAATCATCACCTATTGTCTCAGACAATGAGCTCTATTGTATCCTATTCTTCCAATCACCTCAAACTCGACCCATTCCCAATCCAACCCATTAAGGGCCTGTTTACTTGCCGATTGGTTTATTTTTGGGTTTATAAACTAACTAGTGTATTACCCGTGTCTTGCATGAGATTGAATTTTGATAAATTGTAAATAATAACTCATTATTAAAAACACGTTGAAAGATAAGGAGGTAGAGAATTAAATTACATTTATTAATATACTTTTCATTTCTTCCTCAAGTGTCTCTTAAAATGGTTTGAACATTAAGTACTTTAATTTAAGGTGTTTCTAGACTTGATTTCATTATCTTTCTTTATAAATATATATATATATATATATATATATATATATATATATATATATATATATATATATATATATATATATATATATATATATATATATATATGCAAAAATAAGATAGTGCTTCTGGAATTGACTTGTTAAGTAGTTCCAACATAGTCTATATAAACTAATTGAACATTAAGGACTTATTTGAACATTAAGGACTTTAATGTGCTTCTGGACTTGATTTGTCAAGTAGTTGTAACTGTAATAACCGGAAAATTCTAAAAAAAAATTCTGGTTATTTTAATACGTGTTTTGTTAATATCTTTAAATAAATAAAATAAAAACTCAATCCATACTCGAATCGATATTGGAGAATTAATATAAATGAATTCCAAACCAAGCTTAGCTTTGAACCAAACCAGCTGTGGATTCATGCTAATTAATTGGACCTCACGGCCCACCTATTTTGCACGGATCTTGGGCCTTGCTGACGCCACTAGACTTCTCCTCTGGGCCGAACTGGGCAGAAGACACACGGATGTCTTCCTCCTCTGGCCACACGAGACGTTCCAGTCAAAGGAGTTACACCATTAGAAGACGCTTCAATGCCGGCCGTTTAAACGCAGCCATTGAAGACCACTTTCAGTTACTCACCTTTGCACGTAGACTACGACCGACCCTACTCTCCGTTTCTCCCCCTCTGCTCACCAGATTTCCGAGCCCGCCCGCGTGAACTCCGGCTACTGCCGTGGTGAACTGACCGCCTTCCCTCTTCATTTAACTTTCCCAACCACCACTGTCGTCGGTCTCTGCAACCACTCCGTCACCTGGGAGCACCACTGCTACTGTCGTCGCTCGCTACCCTGCCGCTAGCGCCCTCCCTCTCTCCGCTGAAGACGTCGACCACCGATCGACAGTTGCCTACACCAACTCTCGCACGTTGATCCCGGGAGCCAACTACTCCTCCCAACGTCAGGGTCGAAACTGCGGTGTCCAAGAGCCGTCCTTCGTCGCCGCATACTTCGCCGGGGAGGTGAGTTTGGTCAGGGCTCGGTCCGTCTTCTAGTAAGGCTAAGAATGCAACGGAAGTGATGATGAGTGTGAATTTTTGTCTGTACAAGTGGAGAGCGGATTCGAAGAGTCAGCCGTCGTCCGGGTCCACCATAAGCGATGTTGTTGGTATGCCTCGAATCCGAGACCACATCGAACCGGGACTTTCGAACCGATTGTAATTTAATAAACGTGATACTTGTGCAATGTAGGAATCGAAACCGTGACACGAAAGAAGCTAGCGTATAACTGAGTTGTGGTGGGGTTACCCACTAGATTCGAAATTCCTGACTTTGCCGACACCACCGTAGACCGTTAAACTTGCTACAACCCAATACTAGTTAGACCCGCTTTCAACCCCTATGCTACCATAATTCCGTTAATTTAAATCATGTTAGAAATTAACCATGATTTGTTTAAATAAATAATAGACCTTATATGATAATACTATAGTAACATTACCATGTCGTTGCGAGATAGTTAGAAGTCGGAAATATTATTAGAATGCCGGGATTATGAAAAGGGTAACATTTGCGTGAACTAAAATATTAGAAGAAACAAGTTAGAACCGGAAATAATTTAATGGTTGAAATGTTAAATGGGAAGTACGAATTTCTTAACCGAGGAAACTTAAGTGAAATGTTATTTCGTATGAAGAGAATGTGGAATGGACGCGTAGGGTCCCCAAATCTAAACTGCATGAAAAAGGTGAGTTCGTAGGACTCACTTATATTAAGAAGAACGATAAGTCGATTTATATTAAGAAGAACGAATTCTAAGGTTGATAAATGTAATCAGGGTAATCGGATCTCTGACTGGCGAGATTGCGAGACGAGGAGACCAGTACTGAAAAGGTGAGTTCGTAGGACTCACTTAGTTATTGTTTAATACTGAGTGTGCATTTGAGTGGTGTGTGCTTTATTCATGGGAAATAAAATGAACGGATTAGATCACGCTACTTTATTTGTTAAGTAAGGCACAAGTGTATGATAACGTGCCGTAACCGTCGGTCCGGGTCGATGGTTCCGGAGGATTGCCCCGCGACCAGTCCAGTAGGTATACGGGAAGAGGTACATACACCAGCCCTACTGGTTTACGGGGACGGGGGCAAGAGTTGGGAGACTCTTGTGTTACAAGATAAGATGGAAAATAAAATGGATCAAATCACGTAATGAAAAGATAATAAACCGGGATTTGTGTGTGCATGCTGAGTGATTTATTGTATATGCCCTTGTGTGTGTTTGTGCTCTAGTGACACTTTAGTATTAGAATTGTAGCTAACGGTTTTTACCGTGTTGTTAGATGATGCAGGTTAGATTTCTACCGAGAGATCGAGAGTGAAGTGGCCAGCCGGGTTTCCATACTAGGATCGGGTGTTATGGTTATTTATTTCGGTTATTTATTTCTGCAGATTACTTTTATCGTTAGAATTACTCGTCCTAGAGATTGGTTGTTGTTATGTTTAGTAGTGTCGTTATACGTTGAGTACTTAATTTAAAGATTTCATGTTTTAATATTTGTGCCTTGTTGCAAGGTCCGTTGTGATTGTTGTCAAACTAAGGCCGGGACCCACTGTGAGGTCCTAGCCAGTAACGCTCTGGATTCCCAGAATTTGGGATGTTACAACATTGTATCAGAGCTCTAGGTTGACAACAATGGCACTCAAAACCTTCTAAAAGGTCAAGTATAAACAGAACCCGAAAAGGGATCTGGTTTTAAAAATGAATTTAAAGTTAAAAGTTTTGCTGAGTCGGGTTGGGTAGTAGTACGGAAACCACCGCTCCACTCTGCAGATCTCGGTAGTAGTAAGTTAGTGTGACTTTTACTTAGAGATTTTGATGTTAGTTATAGTCGTCTGTCTCGTATAGACGGAACACACTAGGATAGTAACCGTGTCGGGTTGGGGTAAAGGTAATTACCTTTCCACCCTTTCCGCACGGAGTAGAATAGATAAGGCGCTATAGATCAAGCACGCGAGTGGAGGGATAAAAGCTTTCCAAAGACGAGAGAACGGAGCGTGAGACTGTTTAAAGTATGATCCAACGGTACTAGAAATTCGAAGATATGACCAACCAATAAGGTCACGCCTCGAAGAAAGCCAAGGTTCACATAATGATTTCGGACTGCAGAGATATAACTGTCGTGATTTTTCCAAGTATACAAATATAACAAACGTAATCACAATAACTACAATTACATCAAGTTTACATAAGAAGAAGCATCAAGTGTACATGAGAGGAAGATCAAGTGAAACGATGCAGAAAAGGCGCGAGAGCCAATAAAGGCGTCCTTGGGATAAGGACTAGAGACGTCAACGTCAAGGGATATTCCCAAGAAACCGGAAACATGAAAAGAGAGTATCACAGTGCTTAGAGGAACGCGAGAATAAGTTATCACACGGTGTCATGAAGTGCAATCACGTCGGATGGAAGGCGAGGAGAAGTGGAGAAGCGGGATCGCTTATTAGGAAGTCAAACTTGTATTAGTAAGAGAACAACCCCGGTTAGGGTACGAAGAAGAACGCAAGCAACAAAATTTAAGAAACCGAAGAAAGGGATACTTGGACCGACACGTTGAGTTAAGAAAAAGGGGAGTAAGAACAGTGACATATCCCGATGAACGGTACCGCCACCATCTACTGTAAAGGAACTAGTAGGAATGTGTGAGGATACATAAGCCACAAGGAATGAAAATAAGTCCGTGGGAAGCGGTCAAGATGCCACCATGGCTAAGGGGCGACTGATTAGACAAAGGATAATGATTGAAGAATACAGTTGGATATAAGAAGACCCGAGATGAGTGAGAAAAAGAGAATCATTTCTTAGTATAGAACTCGCTAAGAGTGTGAAGTGGCATGGTCACGCCTACACATCCACCTTAGATGGATTCTTTGAGATCAAGTGGACAAGAGAGGAGAATACCAAATAACGGAAAATGAACGGTCAAAGAGTAAAAACGTCCAAAGAGTACCGTTGGCGTGCGATAGCCACTACCGTTATGGAAGTGATAGTCAGGAATACAAATGACCCGAGACACAATATCACCGGGAAATAGCAAGGATGAGACCGATAAGACAACCCGTGGACTGGGACGATCAAAGGGAAACAATACCATTCAAACAGAAACCAGAGAATAATGGACATATGTAGGCAAATACGCCCTAACCGAAGGGCAGTAATGCGCTCAGAGTTTTACCGGTAGCAATTAAAATATCAGTTAATTAAGTCAGAAGGTGAGATATCACACGGAGTGAGAATGCTTGCAATGAGACTTTTTGGAACAAGGTTAGATTGGAAGAGTTAATGTTAACCTAATAAATGAGAGGGTGAAGAGACATTAACCAGGGAAAGGAACAATGAAAATCTGAGTGACAACTTCACTGGTGAGTTAAGAGCGACATTGAAGTATAAATTGAGAAACCAATCCGATACCAAGAAGATCAGCTCGAGAAGGAAAGAAAATTGACCGCCCTCTTGTCTGCGGAGTAAGACTAACTACCGTGTGTGATCTGGACTAGATCAAGAGAGCTCGATGAGGAAAGGGTCCAAGGCTAGAGGGCGTACCAGTAGTGAGTGCATGAAGGTGTTTCGGGTTGACTTCCCCCAACCTAACTCCACAACGGAGCGTAGATTTCAGCATTGAGTTGGAACTTGGCACGAGACCGATCTCGAAAGCTCCCTACCGGATGGCCCCATTGAGATGGAAGATATAAAGAAACAGTTAGAGGAGTAGCAGAGAAAAGGGTTCATCCGACCTAGTGTCTCTCCTTGAGGTGCCTCGGTAGTGTACGTGCGGAAGATGGACAAATCTATGAAGATTACAGATAGTTGAACCGGGTAACGATCAAGAACAAGTAACCGTTACCCCATAATGACGACTTGCTAAACCAATTGCGGAGAGCCTCAGTCTTCTCCAAGATTGACTTGAGGTCAGGATATCGATCACCAGCTGAGGGTGAGGGATCAGGACATCCCTAAGACGGCATATATACGGTCATTATGAGTTTGTGGTGATGCCATACGGGCTCACCAACGTGCCGGCCGTGTTTATGAAGTTGATGAATGAAATATTCATCGACTACTTGGATCAGTTCGTGGTAGTCTTCATTGACGACATCTTAGTGTACTCCCGGAATCGAGATGAACATGCTGGGCATTTGAGGACAGTTTTGCAGGTCCTACTGGACAACAAACTCTATGCTAAGTTGTCCAAGTGCGAGTTCTAGATGACAGAGGTAGCCTTTTTGGGGCATGTGGTGACGGCCGAGGGGATCAAGGTGGATCCGGCCAAGATTGAGTCCGTTTCGCCATGGCAACCTCCTAGGAATGTTAAGGAGGTGCGCATCTTCCTGTGGTTAGCTATATACTACAGACGGTTTGTGGAAGGGTTCTCAGTCATTGCCCGACCACTTACTGGTCTACTGAGGAAGACCACCCGCTTTGTGGTCTGAGTCCTACCAAAGGAGTTCTGAGGAGCTGAAGAGGAGGTTGACTTCTGCTCCGATCCTAGCCCAGCTAGAGGACACAAAGGACTTTGTGGTGTACAACGATACATCCAAGCTAGGCTTTGGGTGCGTGTTGATGCAGAGGGGTAAGGTGATCGCATATGCGTCTCGCCAGTTGAAGACGTACGAAGAGAACTACCCCAATCATGACTTAGAGTTAGCAGCAGTAGTGCACGCCCTTAAGATCTGGCATCACTACTTGTACGGGATTACTTGTCAGATCTTCACAGACCATAAGAGTCTGAAGTATATATTCACTCAGCGAGAGTTGAATAACCGAATGAGGAGATGGAGTGATGAGACGCCAAGGGCGTGTTTGTGTCTCTGTTGATGAGGAGCTGAGGCAACGAATCCTACAGGAGGATTATGCTACACCTTACTCGTTACACCCAAGTGCGAGTAAGATGTATAGAGACATCAGACGTTCCTACTGGTGGAGCAGTCTGAAACCGGATGTGAGTAAGTTTGTGGCCGGTGTGTGACCTGATAGTAGGTCAAGATCAAGCATCACCGACCAGAAGGGGAGCTCCACCCACTGCCAGTTCCGTAGTAGAAGTGGGAGGATATATCGATGGACTTCATCATAGGGTTGAGACCGAGCCAGAGTTTTGACGCCATTTGGGTGGTGGTGGACCGACTCATCAAGACCGCACGTTTCATTCCCATTAAGGAAACGTGGCCGGTGAGTCCATTAGCAGAGGAGTTTATGAGACATATCGTGAGACTGCATGGAGTGCCCCGGACCATCGTCTCGGATAGGGATGGACGGTTCACTTCGAGGTTTTGGGTGCAGGTGCATACCGCTTTGGGGACCAGCCTACCGCTTATCACCCGCAGTCAGATGGTCAGTCAGAGAGGACCATCTAGACCTTGGAGGACATGCTTAGGGTATGTGTATTGGATTGGGGATAGGTATGGCCCGATCACCTTCCTCTAGTGGAGTTCTCATACAACAATAGTTATCACTCGTCTATTGGTATGGCTCCTTATGAGGCGTTATACGGTCGGATGTGTCGTACACCACTATGTTGGGAGAATGCTAGTGAGGCCGGAGGGGTCGCTCCGGAGCAAATCCAAAATGACATGGCTCGGGTAGCCTTGATCCGAGAGCGCATGCTAGCCGCTCAGAGTCGCCAGAAGTCTTATGCTGATAAGAGGCGCAGACCGCTAGAGTTCCGGGTCGATTCACACGTATGGCTGAGAATATCACCGACTCGAGGGGTTAGGCGTTTCGGCATGAAGGGGAAGTTAAGTCCCGATATGTCGACCCTTTGAAATACTGGAGCGGGTCGGGGAGGTCGCCTACCAATTAGCCCTTCCACCTTCCTTAGAGAACGTACATCCGGTATTCCATGTATCCCAACTCACGGAATACATACCCGACCCACGACACGTGGTCAGTCACGAGGACTTGACGATTGAGCCGGACCATACTTTTGCGGAGTGTCCGGTAGCTATTTTTGAGAGGAGTGTTAGACGACTACGGTCGAAGGAGATCCCCATGCTTAAGATTCAGTGGTCCCGACGGGGAATAGACGAGGCTACATGGGAGATAGAGGATAGCATTAGGAGCTCGTACCCGGAGCAGTATACTGAGCTAGTGTCGACTTTCCTCGCAACGAGTTAGTTGAGGATCATTTATGTGTTATTCATTTATCTTGTTACTGTGTGTGAACCTGAGTGATTATTGATGTACTAATAAGTGTTCTCGAGATGCGTGTGATATTGATTGACCGGGTGTAATTGTAATAACCGGAAAATTTTAATAATTTTTCTGGTTATTTTAAATTTTTATTTATTATATTTATTTAGGTTATGTTATTTAAAACGAGAACCCGAATCAAATACGAATAAATAAGTCAAACGGATCTAAACCGCAATAACCAAACCGGTTCCTTCGTATTTTATTCTAAACAAAACTGAACCAGCTTTGCTTTAAAACGAAACCGAGCTTGTATACATATCTACAAATGAACCGCATAGCCTGCCCACCTAGTGCCAGGCCCAATGGTTGATTTCATTCAATCTCGTCCCGTATGCATTATCAAACAGCTCGGCGGCCCATTCCTCTTCTCCCCTTCATGGTCACGACTAGTTACCCGCTCAGGACCAACGAAAGGAACGAACGACGTCGTTCACTTCACCTTCGTCTCTACCGATTCCTCCCTCCTCGTGAATGGCCGTTTCTTCGAGCTGGAAAGAACTTGAATAGCATATTAAATATGACGGTTACCGACAACGTTGATGAGGGATTTTAATGCCAGAACGAGTTCCGCAGAAACGACGAAATTGAACCCTTCCCTCTCCCCGTTCAACTCGCCTCTACTCCAACCATCTCTGGTTCGCCCTTCTTCTCCCTTATCGTTCACGACCACAGTTCCGCCCGCCCTAGCCTTCCTCTCCCTTTTACCCTGCTTTACTGTCGGTACACCTGGCCGCGCCGACGGAAATCACGGAGACCAGAAGCTCATGTAGAGAAGATCGCGAGACGTTGAGACCAGTACTGATAAGGTGAGTTTGTAGGACTCACTTAGCTACCTTTTTATACTGAGTGTGCACTAGAGTAATGTGTGTTATTCTTGTGAAATAAAATGAACGAACTAGATCACCGTATATTATTTCTTAATATAGGCACAAGTGTATGATAACGTGCCGTAACCGTCGGTCCGGGCCGATGGTGCTGGAGGATTTCCCCGCGACCAGTCCAGTAGTGTATACGGGGGAGATGCATCAAAACCAGTCCTACTGGTAAACGGGGACGGGGGCAAGAGTCGGGAGACTCCTGTATTACAAGGAAAAGTTGGAAAATAGAATGACTCGATTCACGTAATGAAGGATAATGAACTGGGACATTGTGTGTTGCATGCTGAGTGATTTACAGTACTTCCTTATGTGTGTGTGTGCGCTTTAGTGACCTTAGTATTAGAATTGTAGCTAACGGTTTTACCGTGTTGTTAGGTATTTGAAGGATAGATCTCTATTGAGGAACCGGGAGTGGAGTGACCAGCCGGTTTTCCGTACTAGGAGTTTGGGTGTTTGGTTGATATATAATATGTTTATGCATTTTATTACAGTAGAGTTATTTAATTACCAGTTGGCTGATGTACGAGTCAGAGTCTGTCTGAGTTAAATACTTATTTGTGAAACGATTTGATTTAAAATATTTGTGTCTTGTTGCAAGATCCGACGTTATTGACGTCAACCTAAGGTCGGGACCCACTGTGAGGTCCTAGCCAGTAACGCTCCGAGTTCCCAGAATTCGGGGTGTTACAACGTAGTCTTATTAGAATGATCATTTATAACTCGGGAATCTCGATTTTGGTTTGACCGTACGTCACCATAAGTTTCGGGACGAAACTTATTTTAAGGGGGGACTGATGTAATAACCGGAAAATTCTAATAAAATTTTCTGGTTATTTTAATACGTGTTTTGTTAATATATTTAAATAAATAAATAAATAAATAAAAATCAATCCGTACTCGAATCGATATTTGAGAATTAATATAAATGAATTCCAAAACCAAGCTTAGCTTTGAACCAAACCAAATGTGGATTCATGTTACTTAATTGCGCCCCACAGCCCACCTATTTTGCACGGATCTTGGGCCTTGCTGACGCCACTAGACTTCTCCTCTGGGGCCGAACTGGGCAGAAGACACACGGCTGTCTTCCTCCTCTGGCCACGCGAGACGTTCCAGTCAAAGGAGTTACTCCATTAAAAGACGCTTCAATGCCGGCCGTTTAAACGCAGCCATTGAAGACCACTTTCAGTCACTCGCCTTTGCACGTAGACTATGACCAACCCTACTCTCCGTTTCTCCTCCTCTGCTCACCAGATTTCCGAGCCCGCCGGTGTGAACTCCGGCTACTGCCGTAGTGAACTGACCGCCTTCCCTCTTCATTTAACTTCCCCAATCACCACCGCCGTCGGTCTCTGCAACCACTCCGTCACCTGGGAGAACCACTGCTACCATCGTCGCTCGCTGCCTGCCGCTAGCGCCCTCCCTCTCACCGTTGAAGACGTCGACCACCAATCTGTGAGAGCCCTTTTCTTTCGGACCGAGATCGGACCATAGCCGAGATTGGCTTTGGCCGAGATTGGCTTTTCCGCACCCGCGGGCTTGACCGCCGCCCCTGCGGGTTCCCGCCCCTGCGGCTCATGGGACCACCCCTGCGGTTTCCGGCGGCTGCAGCCGGTTTTGTTGACTCCTTTGACCCGTGTTTTACCCTTAGCTTTACTTCTTCCTTCTCCTTGCTGAGCAAGGGCTTCTTTTGCAAAGTCCTTGCTGAGCAAGGACTTTGCAAAGGAGTTGTGGTGTGGCTTTGCTGAGATTGTTCTTATGTATGTTGTTGAGCTTGTGATGCCAGCTGAGAGTGTGTTGTGCTTCCCTTGAGTGATTCCAGCAGTTGAGGTGAGCATCTTGCTTCTCCTTCCTTTCTTTCTTTCTTGTTCTTCCTTCCTTATCTTAGGATTAGATGAATGAATCATAGAGTGATGTTGGAATATGTATGTGTGTGTATGTATGTGACTATGGAAGAGGGTAGACGTGAGTTGATCACGTGAAGAGCCAAAGAGAAGCCGCGAGGTTTCATTCTGCACTGTCGCCGCCCCCGCGGCCAGAAGTCACCGCCCCTACGGAAGACGTGCCGCAGCGCCTGCGCCGTGCCTGCGTTGCCAGCAATCCTTGTCACCGCCTCGGCGGCTGAGCGTCACCGCGCCTGCGGTTGCCTGCATTCCGCCCCTGCGTCCTTAGATCACGCAGGTGCGTTTTGTCCCGGGCTGCCTATAGTTAGGTAGTTCCTTTCCTTTCTAGTATGAGGGAACTAGTATCATGCTAGGTATCGGTTTATGACGAGTATGATATAGATATGCCGGTTATGGCCTTGAGGTTACGAGTTGGATTTGATCCCTTATGGATCCCTTGGGTCTAGGTGTGACCCTTTGTATGTGATAGGATTGTGATATATATATGTGTGCCTCGTATAGGCTGTGTTGTCCTCCAGTTGGAGTGGACGTTTCTGGGAATTGTTCGTAGCGAGATTCTTCTGAGATCGAGGTAAGTCCATAGGACTTACTTAGCTACTACCCTTATATTGGATGTATGCTTGAGTGGAGTGTGTTATGTGCTTTATAGCATGTGTTATTATTTGGTCACCGACCTATGTTATATTGACCGCCCATTGTAGTGGTTGTGATAACCTTTCCCTTTCATCCCGTAGTGGAGTCTGGGAGGTTCTCTGTAGTCAGGCCAGATCTGGTATAAAGGAAGGCCCCTCACCATTCCCACAGGGTACACGGGAGGTGTGCTAATACTACCCCAGCTGGTTAGAGTACTCAGAGGCGTGGACTATATTCCTCGTGTCACCTATCTTCATATATATCTATTTATACGATTGAATGATTCAACTTATTAAAGATAATAAACCGGGTAAATGTTTGATATCATGCTGAAGTGTTTATCATTTCTGAGGTGTGTTTGTGCTTTTGCATCTTCTTATATGTGTATAGTTAGCTAACGGTTTCATACCGTGTTGTAGATCCCTCGCAGGTTAGGAGAGCTGCGGAGTGATCCGGAGGGGTGATCTGCTGAGGGTTCCGTACGCGGGGCATATTCGTGGGGTTTTTGAGATTACCTATATTGTACGGATTCCTCTTTTGATTGTACTCAGTAGTACTGTATAAACCTTTTGATATTTATATATCAGTTTTATGTTTTGTTTTAATCTGTTGGTACCTTGTTGTAAGATTCAGTGAGGTTGTTATCAGGCTAGGGCCAGGATCCATTGTGAGATCCTAGCCCAGTAGCACTCCGAGTCCTACGGATTTGGGGTGTTACAAAGTTGGTATCAGAGCACCAGAGGAGCATAGAGGGCCTAGACCAGATACCTGGTTGAAGGCTTTTCATCAGATGGGTGTACCCCCTTTCACTGGAAAGGTGGGGTTAGAGGTTGAGCTTTGGATTGGGCATGTAGTCTCAGCTCTGGAGTCTATTCGTTGCCCAGCTGATAGGCAGATTGAGTTGGTGCAGACTCTGTTCAGAGAGTTGGCACAGCACTGGTGAAGGTCAGTACGGGGTCAGGTAACCAATTATGACCAGATGAGGACCGTGATCCGTTTCTGCCCTGTCTCACTAAGGAAGGAGAAACTGCGTGATTTTGTTGAGGCCGGATTGGAGGATGTGCCAGTTTCAGAGGCCATCAGGAGATTCCAGGAGGAGCTGGCTTTACTGGGTCCAGCCGCACCTCCTGTTGATCAGCATGTTTATCTGTTTTCTCGACGATTGAGGGATGGTACCCGAGCTTACATGGCAGGTTTTCACTGTGAGTCCTTGATGGACTATCAGGATAGAGCTGCAGATTATGAGAGAGAGAGGGCTGGACAGAGGAGAGCTTCTCAGGCCGAAAGGTCTGAGAAGAGACAGCGTACGGGGCAGGTCAGTGGTACTGCTGGAGCTGCTAATGTTGGGGGTAGTCAGAGACGTCAGGGTCGTTCTGTATCTGCACCAGCTACAGAGATGGGACGACAGTGTTTTAACTGTGGAGATCCAGGGCATCTGAAGCCCGAGTGTACGAGGCCATTGGTGACGTGTTTTACCTGTGGTCGACAGGGCCATAGAGCCGTTTACTTCCGCTAGGGCGGAGCTGCATCTCAGCAGGGTTCTTCTCCTGCCAGTGTAGCGGGAGGTGGACAGAGGTCACCTCAGCAGCAGCAGACTCAGGGACAACAAAGAGTCCAGATCGCCCTACGACTCAGGGATCTGCTCTTGGACCGAGTAGAGGCAGAGGCCGTGGTGGGGGAACCACTGATACCAGAGGCCCACAGGGTCGTGTTTTCGAGCTGAGGAGTGCAGAGGAACCAGCTGCACCTACTGCTACAGGTACCATTCTGTTTCATGGTTTACCTGTTAGAGTTTTATTTGATATTAGTGCTACACACTCTTTTATTTCTGATACCTGTGTAGAGCGTTTTGGGTTAGATACATTTGAGGGGATGCCCTTTATTATAGGGTTACTTGATGGTGGTAGGGTCAAAGGTACCCGTGAGATTCACGGTTGTCCCATTTCTGTAGGGACCCGTGTGTTACTAGTTGACTTCTTTGTCATGCCACTAGAGCATGAAGAAGTCATTTTAAGTATGGATTGGATGGCTAGACACTCTGCAGTTCTAGATGTAGGTAGGAGGACTGTTACCCTCTCTACCAAGTTAGGCCAGATAGAGGTTTTCCGAGGTTGGGACCTTGGAAAGGTAGGCACAGTTATCAGTGCTATACGGGCAGCTAGACTGATTGCACAGGGTTGCGAGGCCTTCTGGTGTTATGCCATGAAGGAGGGGGAGAGTCCAGCTGTAGAGGACATTCTAGTTGTTTGTGAGTTTACTGATGTTTTTGCTGAGCCGTCCAGTTTGCCGCTTCAGAGGAGTGTGGATTTCAGTATCGAGTTAGAGCCTAGTACGAGACCCATCTCGAAGGCTCCATACCGGATGGCGCCTGTCGAGATGCTGGACCTGAAGAAGCAACTTGAGGAGTTGGCTGAGAAGGGCTTCATTCGCCCTAGTGTGTCCCCTTGGGGAGCCCCTGTCCTCTTCGTATAGAAGGACGGATCGCTGAGACTATGTATAGACTACAGAGAGCTGAACAAGGTGACCATCAAGAACAAGTATCCACTGCCGTGCATTGATGATTTGTTAGATCAGCTACAGGGAGCTACTGTGTTCTCCAGGATTTACCTGCGTTCCGGGTATCACCGGCTGAGGGTGAGGGAGCAGGATGTGCATAGGACAGCATTCCGGACCAAATATGGCCACTACGAGTTTGTAGTGATGCCATTTGGGCTTACGAATGCCCCAACCGTTTTTATGGAGTTGATGAACAGTATCTTCATCGACTTCTTGGATCAGTTTGTGGTGGTTTTATTGATGACATTCTGGTATACTCTCGTAGTAGAGAGGAGCATGCAGGACATCTGAGGACTGTATTGCAGGTTTTACGGGATAGAGAACTTTATGCTAAGTTCTCTAAGTGTGAGTTCTAGATGCCAGAGGTAGCATTCCTGGGTCATGTGGTTTCAGCTGAGGGGATCAAGGTGGATCCAGCGAAGATAGAGGCAGTAGCAGCTTGGACTACACCGACGAACGTCAAGGAAGTACATAGTTTCCTTGGCCTAGCCGGTTATTACAGACGCTTCGTGGAGGGTTTTTATGTGATTGCCCGTCCACTGACGAGTTTGCTGAGGAAGACTACCAGATTTGTGTGGTCTGATCAGTGCAGGCAGAGTTTTGAGGAGTTGAAGAGGCGTTTGACTTCTGCTCCTATTTTGACACAGCCAGAGGGTACTGAGGATTTTGTGGTTTACAGTGATGCATCCAAGCTAGGCTTGGGATGTGTTTTGATGCAGCGAGGCAGAGTTATTGCATATGCGTCTCGACAGCTGAAGATGTATGAGGAGAACTACCCGACTCATGATCTGGAGTTGGCAGCGGTAGTTCATGCACTGAAGATCAGGAGACATTATCTGTATGGTGCTACTTGTCAGATCTTCACAGACCATAAGAGTCTGAAGTATATTTTCACGCTGCGGGAATTGAATAACCGCCAACGTAGGTAGCTTGAGCTGATCAAGGACTTCGATTTAGAGATTCTGTACCATCCAGGGAAGGCGAACGTTGTTGCCGACGCCCTGAGCAGGAAGACACCTCGAGAGCAGGCGATTGCGAGGCTGACAGTACACCATCAGTTGCAGAGAGACCTGATCTGGTTAGAGCTGGACATCCAGTTTCCTGATGAGGATGTCCAGCTGCGTACATTAGAGGTTTTTCCTGATCTGTTGGATGAGATCCGACAGAAATAGGAGACCTGCCCGACTTTACAGAGGATCAGAGATAGGATGTCTCGGGATGAGGCACCACAGTTCCTGCTTGGAGCAGATGGAGTTTTGAGGCGCAGCGGTCGCGTCTGTGTACCTGCTGATACAGAGCTGAGGCAGAGGATTTTGCAGGAGGCTCACTGTACACCTTACTCGGTACATCCAGGTACGAGTAAGATGTATCAGGATTTGAGACGTTCATACTGGTGGGGAGGGCTGAAGCCCGATGTAGCCAGATTTGTAGCTCAGTGTGCGACCTGCAAGCAGGTCAAGATCGAGCATTTCCGACCTGGAGGTGAGCTCCATCCACTTCCTGTTCCACAGAGGAAGTGGGAGGACGTCACCATAGATTTTGTGACCGGACTGAGGCTGAGCCGGAGCTTTGATGCCATCTGGGTTATAGTAGACAGATTGACGAAGACGGCACGTTTCATTCCTATCAGAGAGATGTGGCCAGTGAGCAGATTAGCTGAGGAGTACACTAGGCAGATAGTGAGACTCCATGGTGTACCGAGGACGATCGTCTCAGACAGAGATGGGCGATTTACCTCGAGATTCTGGCAGCAGATTCAGACTGCCCTGGGGACGAGTTTACACTTCACGACTGCGTCCCATCCTCAGACAGATGGTCAGTCAGAGAGGACCATTCAGACACTGGAGGATATGTTGCGAGCTTGTGTGTTGGATGGGGGGCAAGTATGGACGGATCATCTCCCACTTGTTGAGTTCTCCTACAACAACAGCTGGCATGCATCTATTGGGATGGCCCCATATGAGGCACTGTATGGACAGAGATGTCATACCCCGTTATGCTGGGATGAGCAGAGCAGTGTCAGTGGTTTAGCACCTGATCAGATTCAGGATGATATAGCTCAGGTAGCATTGATCAGAGAGCGTATGCTGACTGCACAGAGCCGTCAGAAGTCTTATGCTGACAGGAGGCGTAGACCTCTAGAGTTCAGAGTTGGAGCCCATGTGTGGGTGAGAGTGTCCCCGACACGAGGTGTTAGGCGTTTTGGCATTAAGGGGAAGTTGAGTCCCCGATATGTCGGACCGTTCGAGATTCTTGATCGAGTTGGGAGCGCAGCTTACAGATTAGCCTTGCCTCCGAGATTAGAGGGTGTTCACCCTGTGTTTCACGTGTCTCGGCTGAGGGAGTATATACCCTATCCGAGACACATCGTGAGTTATGAGGATTTGGTGGTTGAGCCGGACCACACTTTTGTTGAGCATTCGATTGCAGTCTTAGAACGAGGTATGAGACGCCTGCGTTCGAAGGACATACCTATGCTTAGGATACATTGGTCGAGACGAGGACCTGAGGAGGCTACATGGGAGACTGAGGATAGTATCCAGAGGAACTATCCAGAGTTCTATGCTGAGTTAAATGCACCAGTAGGATCACCGAGTAGATCTTAACACTAGCTTGGTGAGTCTTATCTGCTTATATGCTTATATGCTATGATGTGTTTATTTCATGCTAGCTTTGATGTGATTATGATCTTATTAGATCTTGTTATGCTAGTATGATTTTCTGTTATAGCTGGAGATGGCTCTTCCCTCCATGCTATTGTGTTACGTTTAGGTTTAGCTGGAGATGGTTCTTACCTCCATGCTATTTTGATGGAAATAGTAGTGCTGGAGATGTTCTCCCTCCATGCCTTTTGTTATAGTTATGATACGGCTAGAGATGTGCTCCCTCTATGCCTTGTGATGTGTTTATAGCTGGCTAGAGATGGTTTCTCTAGGCCCTGGTTAGTATAGTTGTTGCTGGAGTGATGATTTCCTCCATGCTTATGTTTGAGGTTATAGAGAGTGTTACCTCGGCTTCTGAGTCCGAGTGGTTTTAGGATCTTGCAAGTTTCGGGACGAAACTTGTTTTTAGGGGGTGAGATGTGAGAGCCCTTTTCTTTCGGACCGAGATCGGACCATAGCCGAGATTGGCTTTGGCCGAGATTGGTTTTTCCTCACCCGCAGGCTTGACCGCCGCCCCTGCGGCTCATGGGACCGCCCCTGCGGTTTCCGGCGGCTGCAGCCGGTTTTGTTGACTCCTTTGACTTGTGCTTTACCCTTAGCTTTACTTCTTCCTTCTCCTTGTTGAGCAAGGGCTTCCTTATTCATTTTCCATCCAGTCTTCACGTCCTCCTTGTTTCTCCTTCATCTCCTTGATCTTGTGTGTGAGTTCTCTTAGAGTTTGCAAAGGAGTTGTGGTGTGGCTTTGTTGAGATTGTTCTTATGTATGTTGTTGAGCTTGTGATGCCAGCTGAGAGTGTGTTGTGCTTCCCTTGAGTGATTCCAGGAGTTGAGGTGAGCATCTTGCTTCTCCTTCCTTTCTTTCTTTCTTGTTCTTCCTTCCTTAGCTTAGGATTAGATGAATGAATCATAGAGTGATGTTGGAATATGTATGTGTGTGTATGTATGTGACTATGGAAGAGGGTAGACGTGAGTTGATCACGTGAAGAGCCAAAGAGAAGCCGCGAGGTTTCATTCTGCACTGTCGCCGCCCCCGCGGCCAGAAGTCACCGCCCCTGCGGAAGACGTGCCGCAGCGCGTGCGCCGTGCCTGCGTTGCCAGCAATCCTTGTCACTGCCCCCACGGCTGAGCGTCACCGCGCCTGCGGTTGCCTGCATTCCGCCCCTGCGTCCTTAGATCACACAGGTGCGTTTTGTCCCGGGCTGCCTATAGTTAGGTAGTTCCTTTCCTTTCTAGTACGAGGGAACTAGTATCATGCTAGGTATCGGTTTATGACGAGTATGATATAGATATGCCGGTTACGGCCTTGAGGTTACGAGTTGGATTTGATCCCTTATAGATTCCTTGGGTCTAGGTGTGACCCTTTGTATGTGATAGGATTGTGATATATATATGTGTGCCTCGTATAGGTTGTGTTGTCCTCCAGTTGGAGTGGACGTTTCTGGGAATTGTTCGTAGCGAGATTCTTCTGAGATCGAGGTAAGTCCATAGGACTTACTTAGCTACTACCCTTATATTGGATGTATGCTTGAGTGGAGTGTGTTATGTGCTTTATAGCATGTGTTATTATTTGGTCACCGACCTATGTTATATTGACCGCCCATTGTAGTGGTTGTGATAACCTTTCCCTTTCATCCCGTAGTGGAGTCTGAGAGGTTCTCTGTAGTCAGGCCAGATCTGGTATAAAGGAAGGCCCCTCACCATTCCCACAGGGTACACGGGAGGTGTGCTGATACTACCCCAGCTGGTTAGAGTACTCAGAGGCGGGGATTATATTCCTCGTGTCAACTATCTTCATATATATCTATTTATACGATTGAATGATTCAACTTATTAAAGATAATAAACCGGGTAAATGTTTGATATCATGCTGAAGTGTTTATCATTTTTGAGGTGTGTTTGTGCTTTAGCATCTTCTTATATATGTGTATAGTTAGCTAACGGTTTCATACCGTGTTGTAGATCCCTCGCAGGTTAGGGGAGCTGCGGAGTGATCCGGAGGGGTGATCTGCTGAGGGTTCCGTACACGGGGCATATTCGTGGGGTTTTTGAGATTACCTATATTGTACGGATTCCTCTTTTGATTGTACTCAGCAGTACTGTATAAACCTTTTGATATTTATATATCAGTTTTATGTTTTGTTTTAATCTGTTGGTGCCTTGTTGTAAGATTCAGGGAGGTTGTTGTCAGGCTAGGGTCAGGATCCATTGTGAGATCCTATCCCAATAGCACTCCGAGTCCTACGGATTTGGGGTGTTACACGATCGACAGTTGCCTACACCACCTCTCGCACGCTGATCCTGGGAGCCAGCTTCTCCTCCCAATGTCAGGGTCGAAACTGCGGTGTCCAAGAGCCGTCCTTCGTCGCCGCATACTTCTCCGGGGAGGTGAGTTTGGCCACGGCTCGGTCTGTCCTCTAGTAAGGCTAAAAATGAAACTGAAGTGATGATGAGTGTGAATTTTTGTCTGTACAGGTGGAGAGCAAATTCGAAGAGTCAGCCGTCGTCCGGGTCCACCATAACGCGATGTTGTTGGTATGCCTCGAATCCGAGACCACATCGAACCGGGACTTTCGAACCGATTGTAATTTAATAAACGTGATACTTGTGCAATGTAGGAATCGAAACCGTGACACGAAAGAAGCTGGCGTATAACTGAGTTGTGGTGGGGTTACCCACTAGATTCGAAATTCCCGACTTTGCCGACACCACCGTAGACCGTTAAACTTGCTACAACCCAATACCGGTTAGACCCGCTTTCGACCCCTATGCTACCTTAATTCCGTTAATTTAAATCATGTTAGAAATTAACCATGATTTGTTTAAATAAATAATCGACCTTATATGATAATACTATACCATGTCGTTGCGAGATAGTTAGAAGTCGGAAATATTATTAGAATGCCGGAATTATGAAAATGGTAGCATTTGCGTGAACTAAAATATTAGAAGAAACAAGTTAGAACCGGAAATAATTTAATGGTTGAAATGTTAAATGGGAAGTACGAATTTCTTAACCGAGGAAACTTAAGTGAAATGTTATTTCGTATGAAGAGAATGTGGAATGGACGCGTAGGGTCCCCAAATCTAAACTGCCTGAGAAAGTCCGGGTATTGATGCTTGAAATCATACCTGATTATGTAGAACGATAAGTCGATTTATATTAAGAAGAACGAATTCTAAGGTTGATAAATGTAATCAGGGTAATCGGATCTCTGACTGACGAGATTGCGAGACGAGGAGACCAGTACTGAAAAGGTGAGTTCGTAGGACTCACTTAGTTATCGTTTAATACTGAGTGTGCATTTGAGTGGTGTGTGCTTTATTCATGGGAAATAAAATGAACGGATTAGATCACGCTACTTTATTTGTTAAGTAAGGCACAAGTGTATGATAACGTGCCGTAACCGTCGGTTCGGGCCTTGCTCGGGTATCTTTATATATATAGGGTCAGGATCCGGTAGGAACAACCCTTAGAGTAGGGAATAAGAACTCCTAAGATATGTTGGATTGAAATTTGTACGTTCATGATGGAAGGTGAATAATAAGATAATAAGCTTCCCAAGGTGAGAATCACATGATTGTTCACTTTTTCATTATTCATTCGTTAAATAAGATACAAATTAGGAAAACAGATTTCTTATCTTCGGGTTATCCCAAAAATAAACGTTGACGCAATTGATCGTTAATATATTTGGTCGTTAATATATTTTATAGAGAAATTTGATCGTTCATAAATTTTATAAGAAATTTGATCGTTAATTTTGTTAGGATTGGTCGTTAAAATTTGTTTAGGTAATCAAAATATGATAAAAAAAACATTTTAACTACAAAATATTAACGACCAAGATTTAGCGACCCACAAAATTTTAACGATGACTATATTAATTATATAAAAACATTTTAACGACCAAATTTTCTCTATAAAATATAATAACGACCCAATATGAAAATAATTTAACGATCAAATTTCTTATAAAATATTTAACGACCAAATTTAACCAGCATTCTTTCCATATTACAAATTTTAACGACCAAATTTAAAGGACAATTCCAAATAATTTATTTTCATATTTGGTCGTTATTTTATTTTATAGAGAAATTTGGTCGATAAAATGTTTATTTTTATCATAATTCTTTTAAATGCAATATAACATTCTCATTAATTATTACCATAAACAATGTTAAATCGTGGACGTTCATCTGTATTAATCAAACGGCTATTATAAGTCCCTATTCCCTACTCTAAGAGAGGTTCCTACATGATCCTAACTCTCTCTCTTTAATATGAGAGTAATTATATATATATATATATATATATATATATATATAATTAGATTTTAATATGAGAGTAATTTATTTTTTTTCTTTTTTGTTGAATGTATACGTGTGTTAAGAATTGTACGAATATAGCAGAAAAATAACAACGTAATTTTTACCCAATTCGTCAAATAATTATGACTACATATAGGACATATCAAGCCAGGAGTATTCACTATATATGTATGAATGAAACCATAGTATTAAAAATATCAATTAAAAAACCTATGCAATGAAAAAAACCTTCAAAACAACTTATCTAAAATAAAAGCAAATTAATTCACATAGTCGGTAGGTAACCAAAGAGCTGCCTTCGCTCGCAGCGCCTGCTGTCGGCGAGCCAATCCCTTTCTCGCTTCGAGAGCGCTGCCCAGCGAGCCAATCCCCTTTCGTCGCCTCTGTGCTCGAAACAGATGTGATGCGCTACCCAGCGCGTAACCTTGTCTCCTCTTCCCTTCTTCCGCGTCCACCTTCAAATGGTGTTGGTCCTACGGACTGTGAACGGATTCACCTTTTGGCCTCTGGGCACGTTGGAACCGCCTCAACGCATTTCGGGAGAACCAGCTAGCATTTATATAATAGAATACAATTTACGTTGTTAATCTTTGTAATAGAATACACTTTATGCTATATCTACCTAAATACAAGAGGTGTTTCGAAAGAATAATATCTTATAAAAAAGTGAAGAATAAAAAATTTATTCATGCTTATTGAATTTACCAAAACTCGTAATTGAATAAGTTGACCCACCCGTAAAAAAAGAATATTGATCAATTTCCTCGTTTCTAATAGTAGCAAACATCCGGTTTCTCTACATTATACATAATAATAAGTTAGTACACAAAAAATAAAGAAATGAATAAAATGTAAAACTTTATACGTCCCACCTACCGATCGGATAGTATCATATCCATTGAGTAGATTTCTGGTAAATGTAATTAAAAAAAAAAATCATCCACAAGTGGCAAATCATAGCTACGATCTTCCATTTAATTCATTAGTTCATGTTGATTTCCTCCGCTGTACGGAAGTCCACCATATTAGAAGGATAAATACATGGAATACATAATACATTAGGTCATATAATTGATAAGACACATTTTAACTTATTATATATGAAAAAATTTGTAATATAAATAGGAAAAATAAATTACAGTAATATTTAGATAATAATAGCAATAGGTAATAAATAAAAAATAGAAATAGGTAAATAACAAAGAGAAGGGTATTTTGACAAAGAAAGAAAACAACAATAATAGAAATTGGTAAAATAAATTAAATAAATAGTATTAATTGTACTAATAGAAATAGGTAAAAACAAATCTTGGTTAAGAGTAAACAAAATTATAATCCAAAAGAGGTATGCATACTTTTATTGAAGAACTCAATGCTATGTATTAATTATACTTATATGGTTATATAATCAAAATCAATAAAGAAATTTTATCCATAGAAAAAAAAATAATGTACGTATAAAAATTATTTTCACGATATTTTCAATCCATTTAATTCAGTTTTCAATTTATTTTATATTCAAAATAGAAAATTTTTAATAAGCTTATACATCCTTACCATAATCGAAATTCACTTATATTTATATTGTAGAATTTAAAGAAAAAATAAATCTGTAAATAAACCCAAAAACAATCAAATGATTTTGAAATAAGTAGATTTTTACTCGATATCGAAATTGTTCATCTTTTATAATCGAAATATATAAATCAATATCTATTTATATACTAAAGCAGCCCGTGAACTTACACGTGGCACAGTCTGGTGAATCCACGTCATTAAATTTACACGTGGCACAGTCTAGTGAATCCACGTCATTAATTTTACACGTGTCAACTTTTTGTTAATTCAGGTCTCACCACGTTAAAACAAATATTTTTCAATATTTAAGATTTTGCAATCAAAAATAAAAATAATGTTATGTAACCGAACCCGAAATACCTTTTAAATATATAACTTAAAACTAAAAATTTTAAAGATTTTGTTACGTTAAAACGTGACTTCAAAACATCAGCCAAATTTATTTATTTTTTAATTTCGAATTTAACTTATTTATATAAAATTAGTATTTATTTTAAATCAATATAATCCCCTTTTACGTTAGTCTTTTTTAATTAAGATTTTACAATCAAAAATAAAAACAGAAATTATATCATGTAACCGAATTCAAAATGCCTTTTAAATATATAATTTAAAACCGAAAATTTTTTAAAAAAATTGTTATCCGAATTTAACGTAACTTTCTACTTATCAACTCTACAAGACTATCTCCAATTTAATTACATATTTTTAAACCTGAAGTTTAAGAACTATATTTTGAAAAAAAAAAAGTTTTTTTTATTTCGAAGTTTGTAGAGTAAAACAGAGTTATAACATATTAATCTTTATCCAAATCTTAACAATACTTAATATTTTTTTTTTATTTAATAAAATTAGATTTTTTTTATATTTTAAATAATTTTAACTTTTTTATTTTTATTAATACTTTTATTATAATAATTTGACATATGATATTTGTCTTATTAACGGTTAGATAATTTACTATTTAAATTTAACTATTTGATATTGTAGTTTTTAACTTATACATGTTACTACTTATATTGTATAAATCTCTTTCATTTAAATTTTAATATATTATTATTTAAAATTTTTAATTTAAATTTTATGATTTGTTTTATCCTTCTTTTTCTTTGTTAATATATGGTTTACACATAACTTCTTATATATCTTATATATTAAAGCAACCCGTGAATTGATACTTAACACAGTTTCGTGCGGTCACTTCATCAATTTTAAAGTATCGTCTATTCGTTAATCCACATCACATACTATAACATCTAATTTAATAAAGTCTACTCCTTTATAGGATTGATATTAACTTTGACATTCGAGTATCTTAGAGGATATTGTCCCGGATTCCTCTTTCCTGATTGTTATTGCAGGATTTGTATTCTTCCTTGATTTTCATTCATACTGTGAAAAATACAACCTTACAACAAGTATCACGTAACAATTAAATCAATTCTCAACATAATGAATTAGCAAACATTTTTTATGACACGCAATTATCGTCTAACCCGTGCAGGCCACGGGTATTAAAACTAGTATACTACTAAAGTAGAGAACGTCTAAAGCTGACGTGGCGCGCTGTGGGAGCAGTATTTTAAAATGGAGCTCCCACAATTTTTCGCCACAATATCTTTTTTTAAATCTGTAAATAAATTTAAGTTTTTTCAATTAATTTTGTTTAGTTTTTTAAAATCTATATACTCTACTAAAATTTATAAATTTATATTAAAATAAAAAATAGTTTCACCGATTTTGTGTATATTCGATCTGCCTATTTGAAATCTTCTTTAAATCCTCTTTTTTAAACCGTTAAAAATGGAAATTTTGTTTTAAATAATTTATATTAAATTATAAATAGTTTTAGTTTTAAATAATTTTGTTTTAAATAATTTATATTAAAATCTAAATAGTTTTTTTTTTAATTTTTTTAAAACTAATTTTCAATTCTTAATTCTTAATTATAGATTTTGTAATTAATTTTGTAGTTTCGTTAACAACAAGTCTACCGATTTTGTTTGTAGATCTCAACAATTTCTTTATAATTAGTAGTGTAACACCCCAAGTCCGTAGGATTCGGAGTGCTACTAGGCTAGGATCTCACAATGGATCCTGACCCTAGCCTGACAACAATTTCACTGATCTTACAACAAGGCACCGATAGATTAAAACAAAACATGAAACTGATATATATATATATATATATATCAAAAAGTAATACAATGTACCGCTGAGTACAATCAAAACCAAACTGTACATCAAAATATCTCATATCCCCGATACCGCCCCAGTGTACGGAGCCCTCAGCGGATCACCCACTCTGGATCACTCTGCAGCTCTCCTATCCTGCAAAGTGTCTACAACACGGTATGAAACCGTTAGCTAACCTTACACAAATATAGGAAGATGCTAGAGCACAAACACACATCAGAAATCTTAACACATCATCATGCTTTCATACATTTACCCGGTTCATTATCTTTATAAAGTCCAGCAATCGACTCGTATATAATATCCGTATAAACATAAGTGACACGAGGAATATAAACCTCGCCTCTGGGTACTATAACCAGCTGGAATGGTGCCTGGAACACCTCCCCGTGTACCCTAAGGGAATGGAGAGTGCCCGAACCGTTTATCAGGTCTGGCCTGACCACAGAGAACCCCCAACTCCCAGCGGGATGAATGGAAAAGTTGTCACAACCCTACAATGGGCAATCAATACATCATAGGTCGGTGACCATCATAACACATGCTATAAACATATATAACACACACCACTCATGCACAACATCCTATAAAGGAATGACAACTAAGTAAGTCCCACGGACTTACCTCAACCTCGTAGTCGTCTCACTGGGTCAACCCCAACTCAGTCCACTCCAAACTGGAGGATAACACGGCCTATACAAGGCATACATACATATCAAACTCCTATCACACAAAGGGTCACACCTAGACCCAAGGGATCCATAAGGGATCATATCCAACTCATAAACCTCAAAGCCCTAACCGGCAATTCCATATCATACTCGTCAACATCCGAATCCTAGCATGGTACTAAGTTCCTCATACTAGAAAGGAAATGAACTACCTAACTATAGGTAGTCCCGGGACAAGACGCACCTGCGTGAACTAAAGACGCAGGGGCGGAGGAGATCACCCGCAGGCACGGCAGGTAAAATCCGCAGGGGCGGTGACAAGGAACGCTGGCAAACGCAGGCACGCTGTTGGCATGACGCAGGCGCTGTGACACGGTAACCGCGGGGGCGGTGACTCTCAGCCGCGGGGCGGAGATAATGCAGAATGAAACCTCGCGGCTTCTCTTTAGCTCTTCACGTGATCAATCACGTCTACTCTCTTCCAGATTCATAGACAAGCATAAACATACACATATAAACATCAATCCTACATTCAATCATCTAATCCTAAGCTAAGGAAGAAGAAGAACAAGAACAAGAAAGGAAGAAGAAGAAAGGAATACCTACCACAACTGTGGCCTAGGCACGAACTGATCCAAGGCAGTATCTCCACTAGCTCTCAAGCTCAGCAACAACATCATACCACATCAACATCCACCAAAACTCACACAAACAACTCTCCCACACTAAGGAGAAAACAAGATCAAGATCAAGTAGGAGAAAGGGAAAAGCAAGAAGAACGTAAGGGTAGCTGGGGAAGATGAAGATCGAAGAAACCCTTCATCCTAAGGTAAGGAAAGGTTAAGAAGGAAAGAGAGTAAAGCATGGTCCAACGGTCAACAAAGCCGAAGCCGCAGGAAACCGCAGGACGGGTTTCCTGGCTGCAGGGGCGGCCTCACAGACCCGCGGGGACGGCTAAGGCCAAAACTAGCTCCAAAAACTAAGGCTCTTACAAGTAGATTTTCTAATTATTTTAGATCTTAACAGTAGACTTTCATACGAACCTCCATCGATGTACATTTTTTTAGTAGATCTCGACAGTATTTTTCATATTAATTTATATATTTAAAAATATAATTCGTAATTCTACAATCTTATTGAGGAAGCTTCATAGCATATCTTTCTTATCTATATATACTTATTCACATAAGCTTTTAGTCACAATGAAATACATCATTCTTTTTGTTTTTGGCCGCAAAAACTTCTTTCCGCCGGCACCACTAGACATCTTCTCAGAAGCTCCAATCGATCGACGATTAGTTGGCTACATTTTTTCATACGTTTCCCGATTCGTATTTTTAATTGTATAGTTGTTATGCATTCGTTTTTTTACGGGTTATAATTGTTTCTATTTCGTTTTTTATGTGTTTCTATTGTTTCAAATCCGTTTCTGCATTTGTTTCTATTTCATTTATTATGTCTAATTATTTCTTCGAGATGTCATCGGCTCCTCCAGAATATGTGCAAATTGTAGTCGTCTTCCCTGCAAATTGTAGTCATCTTTATAAAGAAAGCAAAGTAGTAAATCACTAATCAATGTACGTGTGTAGCAGTTAAAATGCAAATTTTCACTTTAATTTTTCTTCTCTTTAATTTTATTTTATTATTGTTTCTGTTTTTATTAATATTTTTGTTTTCTGATTTTTTTTCTTTTTTCTTTTTCAATTTATTTATGATTATGAATTAAATATGATTTTTACTTAACGAATTCTTTACTGTTTTGCTTTGCAATTATTTTTATTGTTAATGCCTAATTTCCGATTTTATTTTATATGATTTTTTTTTTACTTTTTTACTATTTCGTTTTATTTTTTACGTTATTTATACTACGAATTTTATATGGTTTTTTTTATTTAACAAAATTTTGTACTTATTTTATTTTTTTTAATATTTTGTTACGATTATTTTAATATTTTTAGCCAATTTGTATTTAAAATTATTCCGATTAATTAACAGTTTTATTTTTCAAGTTATTTATGCTACAAATTTTATATGGTTTTTTCTGTACATATTTGATTTTTAATTTTTTTTTCTCATACGTTTTAAAATTTTAAATTGTTTTTAGAGTTATCAGCTACTATTTTGCTTCACAACTTTTTTTTAATTATCATATCTTCTCGATTTTTAAGATTTTCTTTTCAGACTTTTTAAAGTTATTTTGTTAATCAATTTTATTTTGATTACGGATTTTATTTAGTTTTATTTTTGTATTGCTTCTGTTTTTATTAAGATTTTTGTTTCCCTTTTTTTAAGTTTTTATTTTTCAATTTATTTATGATTTTTACTTAACGAAATCTTTACTGTTTTGCTTTGCAATTATTTTATTTTTTAACGCTTGATTTTCGATTTTATTTTATATGATTTTTTTAGTTTTTTACTATTTTGATTTGGAATTATTTTTAATGAGTGTTTTCCGAATTTTTTTGATTTATTTTCGATTTTTTAACCGTTTTATTTTTTAACTTTATTTATGCTACGAATTTTATATGGTTTTTTTTATTTAACAAAATTTTGCACTTATTTTATTTTTTGTTACAATTATTTTAATATTGTTAGTCATGTTGTATTTTTAATTATTTCGATGTTTTAACAGTTTTATTTTTCAAGTTATTTATGCTACAAATTTTATATGGTTTTAGTACTTATTTGATTTTTTAACTTTTTTCCCATACGTTTTAACATTTTAAATTGTTTTTAGTGTTATTTTCAGTTACTATTTTTCTTGACAACTTTTTTGATTATCATATCTTTTCGATTTTTACAATTTTCTTTTCCGATTTTTTAATAAAAATTTTGTTAATCAATTTTATTTTGGCTACAAATTTTATTTGGTTTTATTTTTGTATTGCTTCTGTTTTTATTAAGATTTTTGTTTTTCGTTTTTTTATGTTTTATTTTTCAATTTATTTATGATTTTTACTTTTCCGATTTTATTTTATATGATTTTTTTCACTTTTTAACTATTTTTCTTTGGAATTATTTTTAATGATTGTTTTCCGATTTTTCCGATTTCTTAACCGTTTTATTTTTGTACGTTATTTATGCTACGAATTTTATGTGGTTTTTTTTTATTTAACAAAGTACTTATTTGATTTTTTATTTTTTTGTTATGATTATTTTAATATTTTTAGCCATATTGTATTTAAAATTATTCCGATTATTAACAGTTTTATTTTTCAAGTTATTTATGCTACAAATTTTATATGGTTTTTTTGTACTTATTTGATTTTTTAAATTTTTTCTCATATGTTTTAACATTTTAAATTGTTTTTAGCGTTATTTTCAACTACTATTTTGTTGGACAACTTTTTTTAATTATCATATCTTCCCTGATTTTTACGATTTTCTTGTCCGATTTTTTTTAAAAAAATTTGTTAATTAATTCTATTTTGGTTACGGATATTATTTGGTTTTATTTTCTATTGCTTCTTATTTTATTAAGATTTTTGTTTTCCGTTTTTTTAATGTTTTTATTTTTCAATTTATTTATGATTACGAATTTAATCTTTTTTTTGCTTAACCATATTTTTACTGTTTGGCTTTGCAATTTTTTTTAACTTGTTTTTCGATTTTTTAAACCGTTTTGTTATTCAAGTTATTTATGTTACGAATCTTATATGTTTTTTTTATTCAACAATATTTTGTAGTTAACAATTTATTTTTAAAATTTTTTTTTGTTATGATTGTTTTCTATTGTTAGCCATGTACGACTCAAATACTCTAGACGAGATCAATACAAACTACCGAAATAAATGGAAGATCGTAGTTATGGTTTGTCACTTGTGGATGAATCGTTCAAAAAAATTCCTGCAGAAATCTACTCGATGGATATGATATTATCCGCTCGAAAGGTACAATATCGGAGTTATTTTTATTTTGTATTTATTTATGTAATGAATGTTAATCTATTGTTATGCATAACATGTAGAGAAACAAAATGTTTGCCACTATTCGGGGCGAGGAAATGGATCAATTTAACCTTTTACGTGCGGGATCAACTTACTCACTTACCAATTTTGGTATATCAAATAAGGATGGACAATTTTTATATTCTCCACTTCCTCATAAGATATTATTCTTTCGGAGCATATTCCTATAAATATGCATGAAATCCCAAAAAATGCTTTTATATACCTGATTTGAGACAATACGGAGTAAACAAAGTGATAAACGTCAATTAGCCGGTAATTAAGTATTATTTATTTTGATCGGTATTTGTTTATTTAGACTAGAATAATTATATCCATTTTTATTAACCTAAGATTTTTGACATATGTTTTTGGCCGGTTGGTTTCTATTGCTCCTTTACATGAGAATATAAAAGAAGAGACATTAACATTCACAACGCAAGGTTATTGGTTGTTATAAATTTTATAAGATTCAAGTATTAATGTTTATCTTAATTGAAATAACATTTGATATCATGTGCAAATTCAAGAACGAGAACTTGAAGTGCACAATGTGGGATCCATATTGTTATCAATTCGACCGTTTTGAGAAAATTGATTATACTAAGGATATGGTGATAGACATTAATACTTGAATTTTCCGCCAACGTATACACTGTTTAACATACATATACATTCAACAAACCAAAAATAAAGAAAAAATCACATATAACAAATTACTCAAATATTGAAATAAAATCTCTCACACACACACACATATATATATATATATATATATATATATATATATATATATATATATATATATATATATATATATATATATATATACTTTTAGAATATCCGTGTAAGGCACGGGCACTAAACTAGTTTGTAATAAAAATAGAAATATAATTTTACATGTTTACACGAATCTTTCAGTTTTAAAAATATATTGAATAAGATTTTGAGTTATTTTGATTTTCAAAATTGGTAGATTTTAAACTTTATTTAAAAGAATAAAAATAATTAAACCAAATATGGAGAAGATTTCAATTATGAAAAATTAAATGTACACAGAATCGGAATTTGTATCTTCAAATACCCAAACGGATAAACATCTGAACGAAAAAGAAAACTAAATAATAAACAAATATTTAAAATCTTTTTGCCGTTTCAATTGCAGATCAACCAAAATTTTATATAAAAAAAGGAAAACTAAATATATTGCCTTATTAAGCTTAATTATAATCCGAAAAGATAAATATTGTAATCTAAATAAGTTATATTATAATTGAAAAAGGAGAAAGTTACTGGAAATAGGTTAAATAAATTAAGAAATTGTACTAAGGAAAAAAGAAAAAAAAAGTACGGATAAAGTAACAAATATGAGATCAACCAAATTTTCATATTAATAAAAAAAAAAAACTAAATATTATGCGTAATAAAAAGTTTAAACCAAAATAAGTAAAAGTAATATTCGTAATATGTGTTAAATTATAAGATAACTATTTAAAATGTTTAAAAAACTTATTCAAATATGTGCCGGTAACGATAGGAAACAATGAGAGTCAGTAAACGTGATTCTCAATTGCAATACGTGTTGGTAGCAATACAATAAAATAGATAAGAAAAATATTGCTCCCGCTATAATGATGCAGAAAAACACAGTTGTCGCAATGGGCAAATACAAAATCGAAATGTTCCAAGATTTAACCACAAATTGAAAGGATCACTAAATATATTAACACACATAAATAGCGATTTATGAAAAGGATAAAAGTAAAATTTAAAGACGAACTAAAAGTTTCATATAACTAATCTGTAAATCGTTCGATTGGAGATTCTGTATATGCTTATTGTACTACCCGTGCCCGGCGGCGACACGTGGCAATAAGTGCATCCGCTTTAATATATATATATACTAGTGTATTACCCGTGCCTTGCACGAGATTTTGATAAAAGTATTATTTGTTATTATATTTTTTTAAGAAATTATATATAAACTATTTTTTATCGTTAGAAAGAGTAGATAATAAGTAATAAATATTTGTACACTTGACCTATAACATTATATAATACATTAATCTACTATATAATACTAAAGCAGAAGTGATTTTGGCCACTTGTCATCCTAGCATCGCGCCACCTCAGATTATGCCACATGTCGTCCTTAAATTCCACCACATTGAATTTTGTCACATGTCGTCATTAAGTTGCGCCACATATGTGTACTTAATTCTTTTAATTTTAGTTCTCTCCAAATTAAGATACAAAATGATATCATCATCATCTAAATAAGGAGATTATATCATTTATTTGATTTTGTTTGCTTAATGATTTTTTGTAATTATCGAAAAAGTTTTACCTATTATCATATTGTATATTTAAGATTTATGTACCATTTATACTCATTTGGTGAGAATATAGCAATGTATCTTATTTTATATAACATATATACACTTTAAAGTAGAACTACTTTAATTATATGTAAAATTCATGTATATATATGAAATATGTTATACTATTATTAATATACTCTATATCCACAAAATACATAGTTAATTTAGTTAATAATATAATTATAAATCTATTTGATATTATTGAAAATTTTGTTTTTTAAATTATCGTTGATTATTATGTAATTTTACCTAAAATTTTTATTTTTTTTATTATGATATTGATTTTTTTGTTATATTAATAACTATTTTGTTTGTATTTTTACCAACCCCGTGCAAGTGACACGGACCGAGTTCCGGAAGCTTCAAGAGGCACGGAGAACACCCCGGCATTGTCTTGACAAGACCGGAATATTCTAGATCTCTCGGGAATTCTCTAGGATTTCCAAGACTCGTAGGGAATTATCCGGATTTGTATAGAAGGCTTAAGCCTTATCCAACAAGAAGGATCCGGATCCCTCTAGGATTGTGTAAATCCGGATCCTTCCTAGCTAAGGGGGTGGCCAAGGCTATAAATAGGGAGGCCACCCCTCATTTGCAAACCATCCAAGCAAAGCTCTCTCTTGTAAAGTTCTCAAAGCAATACAAAGCTCTCTTTGTCCACAAAATCTCTAAGTCCCTTAGCCATCGCTAGCAAGCGTTTCCGCAACAAGTCCCTCGAGTTAAGGCTTGACTTAGTCATTTGACAACGCCAACGACTAAGAGCCGCACGGTTGTGAGTTCGAGAATACTCAGCCCGTGTCAAGTGGTATCAGAGCCAATAACGTTCCAAGGAGAAGCGGTGGCTGAAGTAGGTGTGTCCGGAATAGTCGACCCTAACGCCCAAGGCAAGAAGGGCAAGAAGGCTCCCAGGGACCCGTCAAGGGAACCATCGAAGGACATGATGGGAAGTTTTGAGGCCCGTTTAAAGAAGATGGAGCTTAAGTATGGCGAGATGGTAGACGCCGTCGAGGACGTCAAGGATGACATGGTCGCCCTCAAGGACGGGTTACATGGTGCTGTCAATGAAGCTCAAGGAGTTTTGTCTAAGCGGGAAGACATGTTGGAGGCAATGGTGGCGCAAATGCGCGAGGAGATGGAGGTGCTCAAGAAAGAGCTCGTGGCATGCAAGGCGGCCTTAGGGGCAGGCATGTTGGCGACCGCTCCCGTACAGAAGATGGACGCACCAAAGCCTAAGGAGTTCAAGGGGAACCGGTCGGCCAAGGACGTCGAGAACTTTCTTTGGGGCATGGATCAATACTTCCGTGTGGTGGGAATCACGGATGAAGAACGCAAGGTAAGTACCGCCTCACTATACCTTAGTGATGTTGTCTTGCTATGGTGGAGGCGTAGGACCAGTGAAAGGACCGGAGGTGCCCAAATCACTACTTGGGCCGAGTTTGAGGCAGAACTTAAGAAACAGTTCTACCCGACCTACGCCAACGACGAAGCGCGGGCTAAGCTTCGTCGACTCACGCAACGTGGTACCGTTCGTGAGTATGTTAAGGAGTTCTCGGAGGTCATGCTACAGATCTCCAACATGGGTGAAGAAGAAGCCCTCTTCATTTTCATGGATGGGCTAAAGCCTTGGGCCAAGCTTGAGCTACAACGCCGAAATGTCCAAACTCTAACCGAGGCAATGACGGTGGCCGACTCTTTGATCGAATTTAAGACTCAAGATCGCTCGGACTCCTCCCGTGACAAGGGAAAAAGTGGGGGAGACAAAGGTAGGGGCCGGCCACAATAGAGGAAGAGTAATGACGAGTCGTCTAAGGACTCGTCCAAGCCCAAGGAACGGTAAACAAAGGCGGAGAAAGGCAAGCAACCCATGGAAAGGAAGCCGATGCGATGCTAACTTTGTGACGGGGAGCATCGAATGAGAGATTGTCCCACCAGGAGCAAACTTAATGCCATGATGACCCATGAGGACCCGCCCGAGGAGGAGAGGTTGAAACTCGGGGCCATGATGCTTAGTTCGGTCAAGACTAAGCGGTTCACCAACAAGAAGGGACTTATGTTCGTAGACTCCGTGGTGAGCGGAACGAAGCTGAGTGCGTTGGTGGACACCGGGGCATCGGACGTCTTCATGTCTGAAGGGACGGCTAAGAAGTTGGGGATCGAGGTCACCAAAAACAACGGATGGATCAAGACGGTGAACTCAAAGGAGGTCCCAACCATGGTGGCGGCACGGGGAGTAGACATGACACTGGGAGAGTGGACCGGCAAGACCACAATCGAGGTAATCCCGCTTGACGACTATGACTTAGTTATTGGCTTAGCCTTCCTCGATCGTATAAATGCTCTACTCGTGCCGTTCGCCAACTGCATATGTATCTTGGACCCCCAACAACGTTGCATAGTACCGGTCTATAGAGAGAAGGGGCCAAGCGCCAAGGTTGTCTCGGCAATCCAGCTCTCTAAGGGATTGAGAAGGGAGGAACCGACGTTCTTGGCGGCGCTTAAGCTGGATGAACAACCCAAGGGAGAAGATCCAACACCCCCAGAAATAAGCCAAGTGTTGGATGAGTTCAAGGATGCTATGCCTCCCGAGTTGCCCAAGAAATTGCCGCCAAAGAGGGAAGTCGATCATAAGATCGAGCTCATGACCGAGGCTCGGCCGCCCACCCGAGCACCTTACCGCATGTCTCCGCCGGAGCTAGAGGAGTTGCGGAGACAACTCAAGGAGTTGTTGGAAGCCGGCTACATCCGGCCTTCGAAGGCACCATATGGGGCGCCCGTGCTATTTCAAAGGAAGCATGATGGAAGCCTTAGAATGTACATTGATTATCGGGTGCTCAACAAGCTCACCATCAAGAACAAGTACCCGATCCCACTCATAGCTGACTTGTTCGATAGGCTTGGGGAGGCAAGGTGGTTCACCAAGCTGGACTTAAGATCGGGCTACTACCAAGTGAGAATCGCGGAAGGGGACGAGGAGAAGACCGCGTGCGTCACGAGATATGGGTCATACGAGTTCCTAGTCATGCCGTTTGGACTAACGAACGCACCGGCAACGTTTTGCACGCTCATGAACAAGGTACTTCATCCCTTCTTTGATCATTTTGTGGTAGTATACTTGGACGACATTGTCATTTATAGTCGGAGTCTAAAGGAGCATAAGGAACATCTTCGACAAGTCTTCCAAGTACTACGAGAGCATGAGCTTTATGTGAAAAAGGAGAAGTGTGCCTTCGCTCAAAAGGAAGTGTCGTTTCTAGGGCACATTGTCGGCAAGGGACGGATTCGCATGGACCCGGCCAAGATCAAAGCAATTGCCGATTGGGAGCCGCCGACAAAGGTCACCGAGCTTCGCTCATTCTTGGGGCTAGCCAACTATTACCGCCGCTTCATCCATGGCTACTCCCACATCACAACGCCTCTTACTAATATGCTCAAGAAGGGATCACCTTGGGTGTGGAGTACGGAGTGCCAAGAGGCGTTTGACAAGCTAAAGAAGGCTATGACCGAGGAGCCGGTGCTCGCCTTGCCCGACTATGGAAAGTCGTTCGAAGTTCACACCGATGCCTCCGACTTTGCCATTGGGGGAGTATTGATGCAAGAGGGGCATCCAGTCGCTTATGAAAGCCAGAAGCTAAATGACACCGAGCGGCGCTACACGGTGCAAGAGAAGGAAATGACCGCCATCGTCCACTGCCTAAGGACATGGCGCCACTATCTCTTAGGATCGAGATTCGTGGCGACAAGTTACTTTCTCACCCAGAAAAAGCTGACGCCCAAGCAAGCGAGATGGCAAGACTTCCTCGCAGAGTTTGACTACGAGTTGGAGTACAAACCGGGCAAAGTTAATGTGGTGGTTGATGCACTAAGTCGAAAAGCCGAGCTAGCCGCCATAAGTCGACCACAAGAGGCCATGGAAGATAAGATCAAGATTGGACTTGACCACGACCCGACAACCCAGAACCTAATAGAGTTCATCAAGGCGGGAAAGACAAGGAGGTTCTGGGTCGAAGATGACTTAATCTACACCAAGGGGTAACGGCTATATGTGCCCCACTACGGAGGACTAAGGAGGGAAGTGATGCATGAATGCCATGACTCCAAATGGGCGGGTCACCCGGGAGTTCACCGCACCTTAGCCCTCATCGAGGAACGCTACTATTGGCCACAAATGCGGGATGATGTAGAAGCTTATGTCAGGACTTGTCTTGTGTGCCAACAAGACAAAGTCGAGCAGAGGCAACCCGCGGGACTACTTGAACCTTTGCCAATACCGGAACATCCTTGGCAAAGCGTCAACATGGACTTCATCGTCGGGTTCCCATAGGCTGAAGGCTACGAAAGCATCATGGTGGTCGTAGACAGATTTTCAAAGTATGCTACCTTCATGCCCGCGACAAAGAAGTGCCCGGCGGAAGAGGCGGCCAAGTTATTCATGAAGAATGTGGTCAAGTATTGGGGCTTGCCTCAATCGATCATCAGTGACAGGGACGGACGGTTCACGGGCAAGTTTTGGACGGAGTTATTCAAGATGCTCGGGTCCGACCTTAAGTTCACCACTGCTTTCCACCCTCAAACAGACGGACAGACCGAGAGGGCCAACTGTTTGCTCGAGGTATACTTGCGGCACTATGTGAGCGCTTCCAAAAAGGATTGGCTCAAGCTCCTTGACGTCGCCCAGTTCTCCTACAACTTGCAGCGGAGCGAGTCAACGGGCAAGAGTCCGTTTGAGATTGTCATGGGCATCCAACCGAGTACGCCGAGTACCATCGTTTCAGGTTACAAGGGACCATCACCAGCGGCGTACAAGTTTGCCAAAAGTTGGCAAGAGGAGTTGGACTTGACACAGGCATGCCTTGTCAAGGCCAACAAGCGGACGAAGAAGTGGGCGGACCAGCACCGACGGGACGTGCAATATCAAGTTGGAGACTTGGTCATGGTCAAGCTTCACTTCATCATGCGGCATACGGGACTACATAAGGCCTTGATCCGGCGATACGAGGGACCTTTCAGAGTTCTTAAGAGAATCGGCCGGACCGCTTATAAGTTAGAGTTGCCGCCCAAGTTCAAGATACATCCGGTGTTCCATGTGAGCATGCTCAAGCCATACCATGAAGACAAGGAAGACCAAGCAAGGGGACAAGCACAACGGGCACCAATGGGGGTCAAGACCTCATTCGACAAACAAGTAGAAGAAATCGTGTCCGATCGCGTGCAACGGGAACGATATCGACGGCCCAGATTGGAGTACTTGGTCCGGTGGAGAGGCTTACCCGACACCGAGATATCGTGGGAACTAGCTGAATCTCTATGGCAATTCAGGGACAAAATCGAAGCATATGAGGCAACCACAACGAAGACGTCGCGAGATTCAGTGGGGGAGAATGACACGGACCAAGTTCCGGAAGCTTCAAGAGGCACGGAGAACACCCCGGCATTGTCTTGAGAAGGCCGGAATATTCTAGATCTCTTGGGAATTCTCTAGGATTTCCAAGACTCGTAGGGAATTATCCGGATTTGTATAGAAGACCTAAGCCTTATCCAACAAGAAGGATCCGGATCCCTCTAGGATTGTGTAAATCCGGATCCTTCCTAGCTAAGGGGGTGGCCAAGGCTATAAATAGGGAGGTCACCCCTCATTTGCAAACCATCCAAGCAAAGCTCTCTCTTGTAAAGTTCTCAAAGCAATACAAAGCTCTCTTTGTCCACAAAATCTCTAAGTCCCTTAGCCATCGCTAGCAAGCGTTTCCGCAACAAGTCCCTCGAGTTAAGGCTTGACTTAGTCATTTGACAACGCCAACGACTAAGAGCCGCACGGTTGTGAGTTCGAGAATACTCAGCCCGTGTCACAAGCACGGGTACTAAGCTAGTAAAATATCTAAGTGTATAATAATTTATATTATGATTTTTCTCCCCCTTATTATACTGATTCATATATTTATAGAAATAGTACATTGGTAGCATATGGCATTAAATTAATTGTTATATATAAATTAATTTAAGAAATAACACAATCTCATGTAACAAAAAAGGTGATTGGAAGGGATAAAAACCGTAACATTTAATTGTTAAAAGTGGATTTATTCAAGATTTGATTTTAATATTTCGTTAAATAATTTTGTAATGAATAAATTTAATTAATATTTTAGTGGGTTGTGGTTAAATGCTAAAATGACACGTGGCAGTGGGTATTTTTCCGCGTGACACGTGGCAAGGAGTGCAACTCCTATAATATATATATATATATATATATATATATATATATATATATATATATATATATATATATATATAAGATGAGTTTATAAGGGGTTATAGTTTATTTTCGGGTTTATTTTTCAATGGGTTTATATATATAAATCATATAAGGTTGTTTACTTGTAGTTTATTTTTTGGGTTTATTTTTGTTCAAAGTACACTTATGCCCCTACAAAAATCGAAGAACGACGGGGAATACATAGAGATGAACAAAGAATATCGGGTTGGAAAAGCACAAGGCCAAAATCGGGTTTTAAATAAAAATAAACCCATCCAAGCAAAAATAAAATTGCTCGGATAAGTTTATTTTTGAGTGGTTTATAAACCCGAATAAACCCATAGAGAATTAAATCAATCTCCAAGTAAACACGTACAAAAATTAAACTAAGGGTTTATAAACTAAATGAAACAGAAATAATCTACAAAGAATATCGGGTTGTCTTTTTTGTAGTGATAAAATTTGTTATGGATGTGATTCTAATCTGTTATACATATCTCAGGTAACAAAAAACAAAAAAGGTGATTGTTAGGATGGTTTAATTAAGATTTGATTTTAATATTTTGTTAAATAATTTTGTAATGACTAAACTTAATTAATATTTTGGCGGGTTGTGTGTAACACCCCAAATCCGTAGGACTCGAGGTGCTGCTGAGCTAGAATCTCACAATGAATCCTGACCCTAGCTTGACAACAATTTCACTGAATCTTACAACAAGGCACCGATAGATTAAATACAAAACGTAAACTGATATATAAATCCCAAAAAGGTAATACATAAGTACCGCTGAGTACAAAAGATACATATAACCGTACATCAAATATCCCATATCCCACGATAATAATCCCAGTGTGCGGAGCCCTCAGCGGATCACCCTCTCTGGATCACCCTACAGTTCTCCTAACCTGTAAAGATCTACAACACGGTATGAAACCGTTAGCTAATCATACACATATAAAGAATGAACATAAGCACAATCACATATCAGAAATACTAAGCACTTCAACATGATATCACACATTTACCCGGTTCATTATCTTTATATAAGTGGTCCAACACACAAATCATATATATATAAATATCAATATGAACATATGTGACACGAGGAATAAAACCCTTGCCTCTCGGGGAGGTTGCCAGCTGGAGTGGTGATCTGGTCACACTTCCCGTGTACCCTATGGGAGTGGAGCAAGTGCCCGTCCCACTTCCATATTTGGCCTGTCCGCAGAGAACCTCCCTGTCTCCACGCGGGAAGACAGGGCAAAGCTGTCACAGCCCTACAATGGGCAGTCACTAAACCATAGGTCGGTAAACATAATATCACATACTATCAAGCATAAACATACACCACTCATGCAACATCCAATATAGAGATGGCAACTAAGTAAGTCCTATGGACTTACCTCAACCTCGAGAGTCTCAACTCAACTCAAACGGCTCCGCTCTGGAGATCAACTCAGCCTAAGCAAGGTATAACACATATATCACACTCATATTCAAAACAGGGTCACACCTAGACCCAAGGGATCCATAAGGATCATATTCCAACTCGTAAACCTCAAAGCCGTAACCGGCATAAACGAGACCATACTCAACCTCATTCTAACCTCATACTTAGTATGCTACTACCGCTCATACTAGGAAAGGAAATGATCTACCTAACTCTAGGTAGAACCGGAACAAGACGCACCTGCGTGACACAAGGGACGCAGGGGCGGAAGGCAGGTACCGCGGGCGCGGCGGAACGTAGCCGCGGGGGCGGTGACAAGGGCCGTTGGCAACGCTGGCACGGCGCGGGTGCTGCGACACAGGTACCGCAGGGGCGGCGGCTTCTGGCCGCGGGGGCGGCGACAGTGCAGAAGATAATCCGGCGGTTCTTCTTTCACTCTTCACGTGAGCAATTCACGTCTTCTCTTCACCAAAACTAAGCATATACATATACATACACATACTAACATCAACATCCTTAAACATGCATCTAATCCTAAGCTAGAAAGATAGAATCCAAGGGAAAGAAAGAAGAAAACAAGGAAAGGAGCTTACCACAGCTGTGGCTTAGCAAGGGGAGAGCAGAACCAAAGTCTTACAGGCTGGCTTCAAGCTCAACAACACGCACACAAGCATCACAACCACAAGGCACAACAACTCTCACACCAAACACTTCCAAAACAAAGGAAGATCAAGAACAAGGTCAAGAAGAGAAGAAGAGAAAGCAAGGGGGACGTGAAGGAAGCTGGAGGGGAAAGTGAAGAACAAACCCTTGATCAGCCAAGGGAAAGAGGTAAGTTAAAGGAAAGGGTAAAGCACGGGTCAATGGAGTCAACGAAAACGGCTGCAGCCGCAAGAAACCGCGGGGGCGGCAGCCAGGACCGCAGGGGCGGGACCAAGTGCCCGCGGGTGCGGCTGGCCGATCTCGGCCCAAAGCCAATCTCGGCTATGGTCCGATCTCGGTCCGAAAGAATAGGGGTCTCATATCTCACCCCCCTAAAAACAAGTTTCGTCCCGAAACTTGTACAAACCCGGAAACCTCTCGGACTCAACATCGGGATACACTCTCTCTATCGGAGGTATCACATCTCGTACCTAATGTATAAACCCATGTGACATTGTACCTCAAAAGATCACACTACTATCTAGGGCGTAGAGGGACATCTCTAGTCAAACCATCATCGGGGCATGGAGAAGACATCTTCATCCAAACTATGTCCATCAAAATAGCATGGAGGTAGGAACCATCTTCAGTTATCCCTAACAGTCGTATCACAATAGCATGGAGGTAAGAACCATCTCCAGCTATACCTAACAGTCGTACTAGCACAACAAGATCTAGTATGATCATAAACACATCATAGCTAGCACGAAAATAACATAGCATAGCATATAAGCACATAAGCACAGATGCACGTAATCATATCGCTCCTCAGGCTAGTCCTAAGACCTACTCCTGGATCCCATAGGTATATCTATCCTCGCCTATAACTCTGGATAGTTCTTCTGGATACTATCCTCAGTCTCTCTCGAAGCCTCATAAGGTTCTCGTCTCAACCATTGTATCCTCAACACAGGAATGTTCTATAAACGCAGACATCTCATGCCTCTGCTTAGGACTGTAATAGAATGCTTAATATAGATGTGGTCCGGCTCAACCACCAAATCATCATAACTCACAGTGTGTCTCGGAGCTGGTATGTAGTCCCTCAGCTGAGACACATGAAACCCAAGGTAAATCCTCGAATCTCGGAAACAGGACTATCTGTAAGCTGCGTTCTCAACTTCTTCTTAATGTCAAAGCATCTAACACCTCGTGTCGGAGACACTCTCAGCCATACTAGGCTCCAATTCTAACTCTAGAGGTCTACGCCTCCTATTTGTATACGACCTCTGACGGCTCTGCGCAGTCAGCATACGTTCTCGAATCGGTACTACTCGAGCCATATCATCTTGAATCTGATCAGGTGTCACACCCCTAGCTATACCAGGCTCATCCCAACATAACGGTATACGATATCTCTACCCATACAATGCCTCATAAGGGCCATCCCAACATATGCATACTAAAACACAAACTCATAGCAAATTCTTCAGCGTCTGAATGGTCCTCTCTAACTGACCATTTGGTTGAGGATGGAACGCAGTAGTAAAGTGCAAACTCGTTCCCAAAGCAGTCTGAATCTACTGCCAAAACCTCGAGGTAAATCGTTCATCTCGGTCTAAGACGATCGTACTCGGTACACCATGGAGTCTCACTATATGCCTAGTGTACTCCTTAGCCATTTGCTCACCGGCCACGTCTCCCTAATAAGAATGAAATGTGTCGTCTTCATCAATCGGTCCACTATGACCTAGATGGCATCAAAACCCTGGCTCAGCCTCAGTCCAGTCATAAAATCCATGGTGACGTCCTCCCACTTCCTCTGTGGAACAGGAAGTGGATGGAGCTCACCTCCAGGTCTGCAATGCTCTATCTTGACCTGCTGGCAAGTTGCACACTGTGTCACAAATCGGCCACATCGGCTTCAGCCCTTTCCACCAATATAAACGTCTCAAGTCCTGACTCATCTTACCCGTACCTGAATGTACAAAGTAAGGTGTACAGTAAGCGTCCTGTAAAAATCTTTGTCTCAACTCTATATCAGCAGGTACACAGACGCAACCACGGCGTCTCCAAACTCCCTCTGCTCTCAGCAGGAACTGTGGTGTTTCATCCCGAGACATCCTATCTCATACCCTCATCAAGATCTGGCAGGTCTCCTGCTTCTGTTGGATCTCACTCAACAGATCAGGTAGAACCTCTAAAGTACTCAGCCGGCATCCTCATCCGGTAACCGAAAGTCCAACTCTGATCAGACCAAATCCCTCTATCTCCTCTGGCTGTGCCCAAACACGAGCAGAAGTCAGACGTCTCTTCAGCTCTTTAAAACTCTGCATACACTGATCAGACCACACCAATCTGGTAGTCGTCCTCAGCAACTCGTCAGTGGACGGGCAGTCACAGAAAAGTCCTTCACAAAGCGTCTGTAATAACCGGCTAGGTCAAGGAAGCTACGTACTTCCTTGACGTTCGTCAGTGTAGTCCGTGCTGCTACTGCCTCAATCTTGACTGAGTCCATCTTAATTCCTTCAGCTGATACCACATGACCCAGGAATGCTACCTCTAGCGTCCCAAAGCTCGCACTTAGAAAACTTAGCATAAAGTTCTCTATTCCGTAAAACCTATAACACAGTCCTCAGTTGTCTTGCATGTTCCTCTCTTTCACCCTCAGCTGGTGATATCCTGAGCACCACTCAATCCTGGAAAATAATATCGTTCCTTGAAACTGATCCAACAAGTCATCCATACACGGCAATGGATACTTGTTCTTAATGGTCGTCTTGTTCAGCTCTCTGTAATCACTACACAGTCTCAACGATCCGTTCTTCTTCCGTACGAAGAGGACAGATGCTCCCTATGGAGATACACTATGGTGAATAAAACCCTTCTCGGCCACTCCTCAAGTTGCTTCTTCAGCTCCAACATCGCAACAGGTGCCATCCGGTACGGGCCTTCGAGATGGTCTCGTACCAGGCTCTAACTCAATACTGAAGTCCACCCTCCTCTGAGGTGGCAAACTGGACGGCTCAGCAAACACATCCATGAACTCACTGATCACTGGGAATATCCTCTAATGCTGGACTCTTCCCCTCCTTCATGGCATAACACCAGAAGGCCTCACATCTCTGTGCAAACAGTCTAGCTACTCGTATCGCACTGATAACCATACCAGATTTTCCAAGGTCCCATCCTCGGAAAATCTCTATCTGTCCTAACTCGGTAGAGAGGGTAACAGTCCTCCTACCTATATCTAAGACTGTAGAAAATCTATCCATCCAATCCATACCTAGTATGACTTATTCATGCTCTAATGGCATGACGGAGAAGTCAACTAGTAAAACACGGGTCCCTACAAAAATGGGACAATCACGAATCTCATGGGTACCTCTGACCCTACTACCATCGGGTAACCCGATACGGAGGGGTGTCCCCTCAGTCAAACCAAAACCAAAACCAAAACCAAACACTCCCTAAAGGCATCAGATATAAAAGAGTGCGTAACACCCATATCAAATAAAACCCTAATAGGTAAACCATAAATCAGAATGGTACCTGTACAGTCGGTGCAGCTGACTGCTCTGCATTCCTCAGCTCAAAAGACTCTATCCTGAGCTCCTCTAGTATCAGTGGCATTCCCGCCACGACCTCTGCCTCTACTCGACCCAGGAGCAGCTCCCTGAGTAGTAGGATGATCCGGGACTCTCTGCTGTCCCTGTGTCTGCTGCTGCTGAGGTGGTCTCTGTCCACCCCCAGCTACACTAGCAGGAATAGAACCTTGATGAACGATGCTCCACCCTGTCTACAAAAGACGGCTCTGTGTCCTCGTCCACAACATATGTAACAAATCACTGTTTGCCTCTTACACTCCGATCGTATATGTCCATACCCCTCACAGTTGTAGCACTGTCGTCCCCTATCTGTAACGGGTGCAGATGAGGGATGACTCTGGCGACTCTGGTCTCGCCCTGCACTAACAACTCCGGCAGTACCACTGGCCTGCCCAGTACGCTGTCTCTTCTCAGACCTCCCGGTCTGAGAAGCTCTCCTCTGACTAACCCGCTCTCGCTCATAATCGGCAGCTCTATCCTAGTAGTCCATCAAAGATTCACAGTGAAACCCGGCCATGTAGGCTCTCGTAGCATCCCTCAGTCGTCGGGAAAACGAATATACGTGCTGATCAGCAGAAGGTGCAGCTGGTCCCAGCAAAGCCAGCTCCTCCTGAAACCTCCTGATGGCCTCGGAGACTGGTACACCCTCGAAGCCAGCCTCCATAAAATCACGTAGTTTCTCCCTCCTCAATGAGGCAGGGCAGAAACGCTCTTTGATCATCGTCTTCATCTACTCATAACTAGTAACCTGTACTCGTACAGATCTCCACCAGTGCTGTGCCAAGTCTCTAAACAGACTCTGTACCAACTCTATATGTCTATCTACCGGACACCTAATAGACTCCAAGGCTGAGTCTACGTGTCCTATCCAGAGCTCCACCTCCAACCCCACCTTCCTAGAAAAAGGGGGTACTCCGATCTGATGGAATGCCTTCAACCAACTGTCTGGTCGAGACCCTCGATGCTCCTCTATAACTCTAGCAATCTCGGCAGCAAGTGCCGGTACAGCTGGCACCTGTGTAACCCCATGGGATCTCTCAGATGATCCCTCATGTACTGGCAGATTTGGAATAGGTCTACCTGCTCTGACAGCCTCCGCCACTCGCCGAATATACTCATGGAACTCAGGTCCTCCCATGGAGACATTATCTAAATCATCTGACTGAACTCGCTGTGGACTCTATCTCCCGGCTATGTTGTTCCCCGTCTCAGGGACGACACTCTCAGCAACCTCAGCACAAACCTCCTCTGTTGCATGCGGATCCACAACAGGAACATGACCTCGTCCTCTACCTAGAGGAGGTCTACCCCTACCCCGTCCAGCTACAGGTAAGGCTCTAGTTTGAACCATCTGCAGAGGACGTAACCTAACTCAGAAGGCTATATATATGCCATATGTATATATCAATCAATCACAACAGAATATCTACATATATATATATATATATATATATATATATATATATATATATATATATATATATATATATATATATATATATTGTCGAGATCTTCAGAGGGGCGATGGCTCACGTACACGATATCCCAAAACATTTTGTACTCATTTCGAAACCAAAACCTTTTGAAAAGTCAGACCCCTTTCGGGTTCTGTTTATTTATCTATTCGAACTTTATTGCAGATTACAAGTGCCATTGTTGTCAACCTGGGCTCTGATACCAACTTTGTAACACCCCAAATCCGTAGGACTCGAGGTGCTACTGGGCTAGGATCTCACAATGGATCCTGACCCTAGCCTGACAACAATTTCACTGAATCTTACAACAAGGCCCCGATAGATTAAATACAAAACGTAAACTGATATATAAATCCCAAAAAGGTAATACATAAGTACCGCTGAGTACAAAAGATACATATAACCGTACATCAAATATCCCATATCCCACGATAATAATCCCAGTGTACGGAGCCCTCAGCGGATCACCCTCTCTGGATCACCCTACAGTTCTCCTAACCTGTAAAGATCTACAACACGGTATGAAACCGTTAGCTAACCATACACATATAAAGAATGAACATAAGCACAATCACATATCAGAAATACTAAGCACTTCAACATGATATCACACATTTACCCGGTTCATTATCTTTATATAAGTGGTCCAACACACAAATCATATATATATAAATATCAATATGAACATATGTGACACGAGGAATAAAACCCTCGCCTCTCGGGGAGGTTGACAGCTGGAGTGGTGATCTGGTCACACTTCCCGTGTACCCTATGGGAGTGGAGCAAGTGCCCGTCCCACTTCCATATTTGGCCTGTCCGCAGAGAACCTCCCTGTCTCCACGCGGGAAGACAGGGCAAAGCTGTCACAGCCCTACAATGGGCAGTCACTAAACCATAGGTCGGTAAACATAATATCACATACTATCAAGCATAAACATACACCACTCATGCAACATCCAATATAGAGATGGCAACTAAGTAAGTCCTATGGACTTATCTCAACCTCGAGAGTCTCAACTCAACTCAAACGGCTCTGCTCTGGAGATCAACTCAGCCTAAGCAAGGTATAACACATATATCACACTCATATTCAAAACAGGGTCACACCTAGACCCAAGGGATCCATAAGGATCATATTCCAACTCGTAAACCTCAAAGCCGTAACCGGCATAAACGAGACCATACTCAACCTCATTCTAACCTCATACTTAGTATGCTACTACCGCTCATACTAGGAAAGGAAATGATCTACCTAACTCTAGGTAGAACCGGAACAAGACGCACCTGCGTGACACAAGGGACGCAGGGGCGGAAGGCAGGTACCGCGGGCGCGGCGGAACGTAGCCACGGGGGCGGTGACAAGGGCCGTTGGCAACGCTGGCACGGCGCGGGTGCTGCGACACAGGTACCGCAAGGGCGGCGGCTTTTGGCCGCGGGGGCGGCGACAGTGCAGAAGATAATCCGGCGGTTCTTCTTTCACTCTTCACGTGAGCAATTCACGTCTTCTCTTCACCAAAACTAAGCATATACATATACATACACATACTAACATCAACATCCTTAAACATGCATCTAATCCTAAGCTAGAAAGATAGAATCCAAGGGAAAGAAAGAAGAAAACAAGGAAAGGAGCTTACCACAGCTGTGGCTTAGCAAGGGGAGAGCAGAACCAAAGTCTTACAGGCTGGCTTCAAGCTCAACAACACGCACACAAGCATCACAACCACAAGGCACAACAACTCTCACACCAAACACTTCCAAAACAAAGGAAGATCAAGAACAAGGTCAAGAAGAGAAGAAGAGAAAGCAAGGGGGACGTGAAGGAAGCTGGAGGGGAAAGTGAAGAACAAACCCTTGATCAGCCAAGGGAAAGAGGTAAGTTAAAGGAAAGGGTAAAGCACGGGTCAATGGAGTCAACGAAAACGGCTGCAGCCGCAAGAAACCGCGGGGTCGGCAGCCAGGACCGCAGGGGCGGGAAGCCGCAGGGGCGGCACCAAGTGCCCGCGGGTGCGGCTGGCTGATCTTGGCCCAAAGCCAATCTCGGCTATGGTCCGATCTCGGTCCGAAAGAATAGGGGTCTCACATTGTGGTTAAATGTTAAAATGACACGTGACATTGAGTATTTTTCTGCGTGACACGTGACAAGGAGTGCTACTCCTATAATAATTTATCTAAAATTATAATTAACTAGGATATGTAATATTGCCTAAATTAGTCTTTTCCTATTATTTTCTTCTATCTAAAATTATAATTAATTTAGTAATAATATAAAATAAATTTATCATCAGATTAATTAATTAAAACTATTACGATACAACAAAAAATGATTTATATATACTTTTTTACTTTTACCTATTAAACTTGTAAAATATAACAACACGGGGAATGTAATTAGATTATTAAAGACCAACTTTCCATTTTAAAAACCTATAAAATATCTCTTCTATTTTATATTCATATGCTATTCAGCTAAATATATGCTGTTTGTATGAATCCATCTATCCATAGTATGGGATGTAAACCACTAAACCAGTTATATTAAATAATAATTTTTGAACCGAAAATCAATCGACACTCAAACAAGAATCTTTAACTATTATATATTTCTATCGATGCTTGAAACAAATCTCAAGAATGTGCTTGAATTCATCTTAGTGTAACTCTTATTCTAAAAAAAAAAGCTCAGGTGACATCTTTAATCAAGGTTTAATCAATGCTTAACAAGGAAATAACAACACTCTTAATATATTCATATGATTCACGTGACGAAATAAAATAGTATTGTGATTCTTTTTGTTGGTTCAAAAATGAATTTGATTAGAACAAATTCCTTTCACGTTTATATAATTGGCAAATTAAATACATTGTATCCTATCCTCCAAAAGCCTACCCTAATCAGGAATATTCTTCTCAAAGTTGAAGGATTGAAAGACGAGAATAAGTTCCCTCTGCAATAAGTATGTGTTTAAATAAGAAAGCATAATTAGGAGATCGACAATCTCTCTTTCAAACCCTTTTTGATTACTGTTAATGGGAAACAACAAGTCAAGATCAAAGCAAGAGGGCTTTAGCGGAAGGCGTGGTCGTATGATCACAAGGCAAAACAGCCCCACCATAAGAACAAAGGGTGCAGAATACGGCGTCGTTCCAATCATGTTTGATTCTTCCTACATTAATGGAGCTACTAATACACAAATTCCCAATCATTTTCGACCCGTCAAAAGGGTTACTATCAAACCAGAGATGAAAAGTGAAGAGGATATGTCGAAATCAGATGGTGAGTTCTCCGATTATATTGATAGTGCTGGATCTAGGATACGAGGTGGCTCTGGCGGCGGAACTACGAAACCTAGTATCAGAAGAGACAGCTTCAATCATAGGGTGACGGGTTACATTATTCGCGCCAAACATAAGTTTCATACTACCCCATCCTTCGTCGAAAATGGTAACAATACTGGTTATTAATTTTGCTCATATATGCTACTTTGCAGACATCAAGCAAATTGAGTTCATTCAAATAATGGGTTGTTTATCGATTTCAACTATACTTTACGGTTTAATTTATGGTGTGAAGATATGCTGCGTATCAGCATGTATACTTTTCGCATTAGGTTTATGTATGTATGTATGGTTATTCCTTGTAATATATACTTGAATTAATCTGAACTTATCGTCTCTTTTCTTAATGAAAGATTTGGGTTTGGATTTAATGTAGTTTGTGTTACATGAGTTTGTAAAAAGGCTTAACTTTCTCATTAATGTATGAAACGATGTATAGTACATAGTTAGGGTTCGGAGCAGATGATTTTGAAATGAGAGATGCCCACAACCATGGTGAAGATCTTTGCAGTTTGATCGAATGTCGATCTTGATGTGTTTTGGCTTGGCATGGAAAATCTCAATCCTCCAATGAAAGAGAGTGAGGAAGGGGTCATGGATGTTCCGTGCCTATGAAGATCTCCTTCTCAAAGGAGTTTAAGGAGAACTGCCTAAGGCTAGTTAAAGAAGTTAAGAGTGAGGCCTACTAGGTATGTCCACCTTGATGTGTTGGAGATGTTGGGCATGGATAGAGATATCCTAGTAATGTTTGCTATAGTAGGGCTGGGGGCCTTTGTGAGGAGGAAGATGATTATTTATGAGGACCTTACTTTAGAGTTCCTCTATACCCTAGAGATCACTTATCCCTATTCTGGTCCTACTAAACCCACATTAACATTTCGACTTGGAAATGAATGGAGAGGTTTATATATGAGTGAGTTTAAAGATATACTTGACGTGCCAAGTCATGAGAGTTACCAATCCCATTTGGACCCAAAGTTTTGGTCAAGCATTACAAGTTTTCAGTATGTGGTGGGGTTGAGCAAGATTATAACCATCTACCACCCCACCTTTTGGGTCTTTTTTCCGGATCTTGGGAGAGACGTTGTTTACTCGAGTGGATAGTGTGGCCACACCCACTTCGGATGAAGTTTACATAGCTTGGAGTGTTTTCCGGGAGGTGGTGTCCACATCCCTTTAATATTGGTGAAGTTCTTAGGAAAGGTGTCTAAGAAGAGCAACATAGTGATTTGTATGAGAGGATTGGTGACTATGATTGTAGAGTACTTTAACCTCAACCTCCAACAATTCACCCTAGCATCATCCCACAAGATCATGAAGATATACTTGGACTTGCTTAAGTTCAATGGGTTTTTAAAAATTGGCAAGTCGGGGAGCATTAGGATGAGTGTGGATGATAGGTTGTTACTTGGGAGATATGACTACGAGGACTATGATGGAGTTGCTTGGGAGATATGACTATGAGGACTATGATGGAGGTGATAGTGATGGTGCTGATGATAAAAAGGGCAAGCTCAATCTCATGGAAGTTCCAATTCTAGATCCTACCACCAAGGGATCTACATGGAGCACACTCTCCATTACTTGCAAAATCAAAAAGCATTTATGGAGAGTCAAGAAAGGTAGATGGAGGAAGATAGGAAGTAAAATAAGGGTACAACTAAGACCCTTAAGAAAATGAAAGTGAGCAATCCGACATTCATAAGGAGCTTGAAGCCTTGAGGAAGAAATGGGAAGGTTGGACCCATGAATCGGACCTGAAGTTCTAAGGCTTCATTGAAGTCTCGGAAGACACCTCTTAGCATTTTGTAACTTTTTCTACACTTAATTTCTTTTATTCTTGCATTGGGGACATTGCAAAGTATAAGTATAGGTATGTGAATACTTATATTCATGTCTATATATATGTGTGTTGCATGTTTTACATTTTTCTTATTTTCTTTTCTAGTTTAATTTTTCATTTTTGTGTTAGTCAAAAATTTTATAAAATCCAAAAAATTGAAAACTTTCAAAAATTTTGTATGCTTCATACAATGTAGAAATGATCTTGATGATGAGATTATGTTCTTCTAAACCATGGCAATAATTTGTGACTTGTTTGATTGTAAAGTGTCTGAACTTGATCATTTTAGAAGCATGTTAATTAGTTCATTCATGAAATGTATATGATTGATCTAATATCTTGAATATTCATAAAATGTATATGAATGTAAAGTGTCTAAACTTGTTTGATTGTAAAGTGTCTGAACTTGAGCATATTAGAAGCATATTAATTATTTTCATGATCATTATTTTCAATCATGTCTAAATTAATGTAACACCCCGAATCCGTAGGACTCGAGGTGCTACTGGGCTAGGATCTCACAATGGATCCTGACCCTAGCCTGACAACAAGTTCACTGGATCTTACAACAAGGCACCGATAGATTAAAACAAAACATGAAACTGATATATATATATATATATATATATATATATATATATATATATATATATATATATATATATATATATATATATATATATGTATGTATGTATCAAAAGGTAAAACAGAAGTACCGCTGAGTACAAATAAAACATGATTGTACAACAAAAGATCCCATATCCCCGATAACGACCCAGTGTACGGAGCCCTCAGCGGATCACCCACTCTGGATCATTCTGTAGCTCTCCTAACCTGCAAAGGATCTACAACACGGTATAAAACCGTTAGCTAACCATACACATATATACAGAGATGCAAGAGCACAAACACACATCAGGAATCATAACACATCATCATGCTTTCACACATTTACCCGGTTTATTATCTTTATAAAGTCTAACACTCAAATCGTATAAATATATCTGAATATGAATATATGTGACACGAGGAATATAATCCTCGCCTCTCGGGAATATTGCCAGCTGGAGTGGTGATCCGGTCACACCTTCCCGTATACCCTATGGGAGTGGTGAAGGTGCCTGTCCCACTAAACCAAACTGGCCTGCCCGCAGAGAACCTCCAGACTCCTAGCGGGATGAAAGGACAAGTTGTCACAGCCCTACAATGGGCAGTCACTAAACCATAGGTAGGTAATAACAACATCGCGTGCTATCAAACATATAACACACACACCACTCATGCATACATCCAATATAAGGATGGCAGCTAAGTAAGTCCTATGGACTTACCTCAACCTCGAAGTAGACTCAAACCCGATCAGCTCCAACTCTGGAGATCAATATTGCCTAATAACAAGGCATAACCATTTATCAAACTCCTATTCATCAGAGGGGTCACACCTAGACCCAAGGGATCCATAAGGATCATATCCTAACTCATAAACCTCAAAGTCATAACCGGCATAAACGATATCATACTCATCATCATTCTAACCTCAAACACGTACCTAACATGCTATTAACCTGCTCATACTAGGAAAGGAAAGGATCTACCTTACTCTAGGTAGACCCGGGACAAGACGCACCTGCGTGACAAGAGAGACGCAGGGGCGGAGCAGGGCAACCCGCAGGCAAGCGCAGGCGCTGGGACAGTGGCCGCGGGTGCGGTGACAAGGTTTCCGCAGGGGCGGCGGTTCACAGCCGCGGGGGCGGCGACTATGCAGAATGTGAACCCCGGTCTCCACTTCGTCTCTTCACGTGATCAAATCACGTCTTCTCCATTCCAAAGTCAAACATATACATATACATACATAAACCAACATCAATATACACCTATACAAGCATCTAATCCTAAGCTAGGGAGGAAGTACAAGAAAGAAAGAAAGGAAGGAGAAACAAGGAGCTCACCTCTATTGTTGTGATCACCCAAGGAAAGAACAGAACACACTCTCAGCTGACATCACAAGCTCAGCAACCAAGCACAACATCAACCTCTAGCAAAGCCACACAAAACTACTTCCAAACCAAGAAGAAACCAACTCAAGATCAAGGAGAAAGAAGAAGAGAGAAGAAGGACGTGAGAATGGCTGAGAAAAGGAGTAACCCTTGCTCAGGAAGCAAAGGAAAAGGCTAAGAAGAGAAGAGAGTAAAGCACGGGTCAAAGGTATTAGATCACTTTTCAGAATATTCTGAAAAGTGATCTAATATCTCAAGCACGGGTCAAAGATATTCTGAAAAGTGATCTAATATCTCAAAGACTAAGGCTCTTACAATTAATGTCTTGTCATGGCTAAGAATATTCTGAAAAGTGATCTAATATTTTGAAGCATGCTCCTAAAAAGATTTTCTTATTGTTTTCCTTTCTTTTGTTTCGTACTTTGTATTTGGAGCTTACTTGGGGACAAGTAAGAGCTAAGTATGAGGTATTTTGATAGCATGTTATGCTATCTTTAGTAGTGTTGTTTTCATGTATTTTCCTTAGTTTTTGCATGGGATAAGACATTTACATCTTTACTAGTGCTTAAATACATTAAAGAATGTTTATTCCCCTTTGTCTCTTGTGTTTAGCTAGGTGTTTTAGGCCCAATTTGGAGCTTAAAGGAATGAAAAATTCATCAAGGGTAAGGAATCTCACATCATCAACATCATCCAAGGGATAAGAAAAAGCAAGGAAGAAAGCTCTGGAGCATTCAAGAAAGAAAGGCATAAGAAGCTACAAAAAGATTGAAGACTCATCAAAGGAGAAGCCGAGACTCCTAAATCGAGTGGCATCTCACTCGATCAAAGAAGACTACTCACTCGCATGAAGTGGATGAGTCACTCGATCCAGGAAGACACGGGCTCCCCAAGGCAAGTAGGATCTCTTGCAAGACGTTCGGGTGGCTTCTCACCCGGGAGAAGAACAAACTTCACTCGATCGACCACTCGATTAGACACGATCGGACAAGGAGAGTTGAGCTCAAAGCCATTCAAAGTTCTATTCTACTCGATCCAAGAAGACTTTTACTCGGCCAACATAGAATACACATCGATCGAGTAGAATGGGACTCGAAGGAAGGAAAAGTTAGCCAGAATTACCGTTTTACTCGATCGAGTGAGTCATCAACATCGATCGAATGAAATGGAAAACCCATACGAAAAAAGGAATCGTAAAGGCCACCCACTTGCAAGTTTGTTATGGATTCTTTTTTATCCAATTGGATGAGTTGGTCGCGTGTTTTTAGGCTGTAAATAGAGGCTTAGCTGCCTTATAATAGATATCATTCATTGGGTGTGAATACCAAATGAAAACAATTTAAATTCCCTCTCATTTTATAGTTAGACGTGTTTCAAGGTGTTCTTGATCTGCTCTTGGCAAAACTCATCCAGAAGTTATTTTTGATCCGTTTCAAATCTTCTTTCCTTCATAGCGTTTGTTTGATAAGTCCAAATCACTCGATTCTTTTGCTTACATTTCTCATTTCATCACTGCTATCTTATCATACAATTGTGTTTTCTGGAATTATGATGTTTGATTTTACGGTCATGAATGAGTAGATCAATATTAGGGTTTAGGGTGAAAACTCCAAATCCAAGCTATGTCCTCTTGAATTGATGTTATGCCTTAGGAAATAAATGAGTATAAATGCATGTTAGTGAGAATATAGGAGAGACTTAATCCATGTTTGATCTTAACATGAATGCCGGATGCTAGCTAGATTTCTATCTGGATTGTTCCTCTAATGCACATTGTTTAGTTTCAAGCATGATTCTATGTTCTTACATGGCCGGCTATTAAAGATGAGACTCATAAGTAACTCCTTTGATAGTAATGCTTGTTAGACGCATATCCATACTAAAATATGTGTAGCTAGGGCTAAAAGGATGACTTACATGCTTGTTTTGTGTTAATCCATTCAACACTAAGTTGATTCATGCTTGCAAATACAAAACACCATGTGATGCTTGTATGTCTTGATTTAGAGCTTTGTAGTTACTTATAGTTACCTTTCAACATTTGAATGGAATTTACCATGTGACACTTGTTGTTTGGATGATTCATGTTTTGATGCTCACATGCCTAACATGTCTACATTAATTTTGTAGCATCATGTGTTACTTGTTCATCTAAGTTCTCATAGCCTAGATTGACATAACATCTATTTCATGTGGCTTAGTAAGGGTTTGGAGATACTATCCTCAACCCCTAATTTTTGTTCTGATTACTTGATTTTGAGTTTGTGTCTTAAGGTGCTAGTTACTCGATCCACGTTGACCGCTCTGTTTCACCACTCGATCGACGTTGACAAGCCACTCGATCCAGTGTCCCTGGCATTCGATTTGTGTTGACAAAAACTGTGTTTTTGTGTGATCACTTGATCCTTGTTTTGTTTACTTTTACACACTTTGCATATTACTAGTGGACTTTTTAGAGCAAAAGAAAGATAACATGGTAATTTGGGAGATGATCTTGATATACATGGTCATATACTTACAATGACACGATTGTGCACTTACGGTTTTATATAATTTTTTCCTAAATGTTGTCTTATATTCCTCACTTGCTCTGGGGTGTGTCAAGTGTAATTACAAATTGTATTAATCTAATAGAATTTTAAAAAATTAAATTAAAGAAAATTTGGCAAAAAAAATAAAAGAATTGTGTTGTAATAACTTAATCAAATACATATTTCATGTATGGAAGTATAGAACTAGAATATGTGGACCAATGGAAACAAAAGTGCAAAGACTGTAAATTTAAAAAAGGAGTTGTTATACACCGCCCACAAATCATTAATAATCCTACCATTAATTGCAAAATTTTTATTTGGTCTCTCACACAATAGGTGCGAGAGAGCAATTTTTTTTTAAAAAAAATTAGTCTCTCGCACATAGGGTGTGAGAGACCAAATGTTTGATTTTTTTTACCGAGATATTTAATACGGAGGTTAGGGAGGTAAATTTAATTTACGGTTAAGAGTTGAAATTTAATGTTCGGGTTAGAGTTTTAATATAAATAAGAGGTAGATGTTGAAGATGGTAAGAGTAGAATTAGAGTGTTTAAAGTGAGGAGTGGGAGAGTTGAGAGAATTTGTTCATACGAAACACAATGGCTTCAAGTTCATCGGATGAAGGAGGAAATCAAGCCGTTCAAAATGAGCTATGGTGGATCCGGATTATTCAAATTTTATAATTTTTATTATGTTATATTTTTTTTTAAGTTAGTATATTTTATATATTAGATGAACTTAAGTTAGTATATTTTATATATTAGATGAATTTAAGTTAGTATATATATTAGATGAATTTAAGTTAGTATATTTTATATATTAGATGAATTTAAGTTAGTATATTTTTGATGAATTTGAAGTTAGTATAATTTAGATGAATTTAAGTTAGTATATTTTAGATGAATTTTAGTTTAGTATATTTTAGATGAATTTTATAATAACTTAAAATTCCATCTAAATTATACTAACCTAAAATTCATCTAAAATAACTTAAATTCATCTAATATATAAATATACTAACTTAAATTCATCTATATATTAACTAAAATTTTTTATTTAAAATATACTAATATAAATTTAACCTAAATCAATATATTACAAATTTGATTGAAAATTACCGGATTTTGCGCAATTTCGTGTATAGCGGCATTTCCTACGCAATCCTTTCCGCATGCCTCCTCCTTGCAACCTCCCTCTCAGCCTCGGCTCGTACCATTATCGCGTAAAACTTTTATAAAAAAAATCGCTACAACTAATCCTATTTTTTTTGCAAGGCTCTTTGCGCTCCCTCTCAACAGCTTCCCCTAATCTCCTTATTTTTTTACTCTTTTTTTTGGTCTCTCGCACATTGTCCCGAATATCACGTGATTGAGTTTTTATTTTTTTTAAAACTTTTTACCCTCACGCACCATAAGTGCGAGAGACCAAATATTTATGGGTTCGTATATGAGTAATATATGGGTCAATATAAGAGCCTTGCATCACAAAGGCTATGCTTAATATAGGACCTGACCTACCTGTCGGCATTTGCTTCTGAAAATAAATATCTGATTCTAGATTTATGCACAAACATCATCCCAACAAAAGCTTTTAGGTAAAAATTAACAAGGATTGGATATTTGCCACTATCCATTGCCACCTTAGCATGCTAACCTCTTTTAATCGACAATAGTTTTGACTATCTATGAATTTGTCCATCATAAAATCAATAATGAATCTCTTTTTTGGAATGTTTTTGGATCTTATAAGGCAGGTTTCTTCTAACGTGCTATTATATATTTGCGTTCTCACTATAATGTGGATGTTCCTGCAATTTTCGAGCCTCGAGTTTCTGGTGCTAAGGATCATAAGATTTGTGATAAGATAAGATTAAGTTATTGCTTTCGAGTGGAGGTTTATGGTTTTGAAGGAGGCATTTGGCTTCTTTGGGACGAGAAAAAAGTCACATTGAACATTGAGAGTTCTAATCCTTCTTTTATCCATGCTCGAATTAGTACTGAATCCTCTTCTTTTCTGTTGTTGGTAGTCTATGGTCCACCGGATATAACTCGTCGCTAGAAATTCTGGGATGATATTATTAATGAAGTTTCTGGTATCACGGACCATTTTGTCATCGGGGTGACTTCAAATGTATCATTTATCAAAATGAGCGACGAGGGGGTTCCGATTGTCTTCATGGGGATTCTTCTTTCTTTCCCAAGGTTTATTGATAACATGATTTATCGACCTGTTTTACTCATGCATTTAGTTAGATTTTCCCTTTCCGCATTCATGTTTTAGCCTTAGTTTGTGTCATTTATGCTTGTTTAGTTCTACTTTGCAAGAATAGATGTCTACACACACTATTTGTGGCTTTGTAGGTGATTTGGCACATTTTGGAGCTAAAACGACGTATTTGAGGATCAAGCCTCGAAGTGGACGCATTGGAGCGAGCTACGTGCACGGGAAAGGCGAGGAATCGAGCTAAAGGCGCGAAGGAACGAAGAAGACCGCGTCTCGGACCAAGATGGACCGATCTCGGTCAAACCAGACCGAGATGGTCCAAATCTCGGCCGAGATTTCAGTTGGCTCGGCCGAGATTTCTCCTAGCTCGGCTGAGATGGCCTTGGCTCGGCCGAGATTCACCTGGCTCGGCCGAGATGGTTCGAGCTTGGCCGAGATTTCTCAATCTCGGCCGAGGTTTCCGAAGTCTTGACGCGCTGAAGGTTCTGTTGCCAAATCTCGGTCCCGATTGGCCCGATCTCGGCCGAGATTTATGCCCGAGATTTCCTGTTTGGCGATTTTATCTTATTTTTGGATCGGTTTGGGCCCAGCCCGTCTTTTGTAAGATTGTTGCCTATAAAAGGGAAGCTCTAGGTTATTTCTAAGGGTCCGAATTAATCCGTTTCTTTTAGGGTTAGGTTACCCCATAGGGGGGAGCCGTCTCTCTTCCCTTCTCTTCTTCTCCATCATTGTTCTTCATTAGTTTAGCTTGAAGATTCACACTTTTATATTCAATTTTGTTTGGAAGAACTTGTTGATTCGAGATTTGAGAAGATTGGAAGTTTTAATTGAAGTTAAGTTTTTTTTATTCCTCTTTGTCATTTATTTATTTGTCTTTCTTTGATTTGATTGTTATTGGCTAGAACCTTGTGGTTCCAAGGTTGACAGGGATTTGTTTATGCCTTGGATTATGATGAAATGTTGTGCTTTATGTTTTGGCTTTGACTTGCTAGAAATCCGATGGTTGGCTTGGACTTGAACCTAGTTAGAATCCTTCTAGCTAGTAACCTAAGTTGGAATTGAGACTTACCCGGTGATATTCCTTCATAGATACATGAGCGACTGATCATAGGTAAGAAAAGGTTTATCCTTTATTGGTTGAATAAGCTTAGATTCCTTGCTAAGTAGGGTAATACCTGAGACTTATCCGGTAATGGTTTACCTTTCCCTTATAGTCTGGTTTATTTAGAATTTCCTACCTCTCTACCTTGAGACTTACCCGGTAATAGGTAGTTGGTTTGGAACTAGATAGTCTTGAGACTTACCCGGTAATAGACTGTCAGCCTAGAAACGTTCATCCTTGTGGCTTTTCTACCATATATCTTTATGAGTCTTCCTGAATCTATATGTATAAACAATGACCTTGAACCCTTGGAATCCATTTTTTTCCTTTAACTTGATTATCATTGTTTTCCCTTTTTGTTTGTTGTTTTGACTTTCAATCAATAGTGACAATTGATTGCGAGTCCTTAAAACCTTTTATAAACCTATTTGATTTATTTCCCTTATCTTTTCCAACCCCCTTCTTATTCTAGATCTATCTTATTTATAATCATTATTGCATATTAATCCTCCAAGTCCCTGAGATCGACCCTGGAATACTTACCTTTACTGTGATTGACCCATAGACTGTGGGTTCGTTGCTATTTAGGGAATTATTACAGGTTATAAATTTAAGACTATCCCTTCCTTGTTTTACTAACTTATAGGTCTTTATCATTATTGATAAAGTTTTATAGGGGTGTAAAATCAACGAACATTTATCATGAAGTTTGTTTTGATGGATCCATGGAAGTTTGTTTTAATGGATCCAAGGTATACGGGACCGGACTTCACCTAGGATAATCACAAACATGATAGTGGTAATGTTCATAAGAGGCTTGATCGGGTTCTCTTGAGTGAGGATGCTTACTGTATTCTTCCATGTGCCCATGAACGACATCTGAATAGGTTCTCTTTGGATTATTCACCTATTTTTGTTCAAACTAACCCTTCTTTCACCATAAATTCTACAAGTCAGTCTTTCCGCTTTGATGCGGCTTGGATGTCGCATAAGGACTTTATATCTATGGTTGAAATGGGATGGCGTAATCACCCGGAGGTGAGTTTTGCTTTTTCTAATTTCAAATTGATTTTACTAATGTGGAACCATGTTGTTTTTGGAAATGTATTTACAAGAAAACGGGTGCTTACGAGTAAACTTCTAGATGTTCAGTCTAATGCGCACCTCATCTCTTTAAGACGGATTCTTCAATTGAAGACTTTATTAAAGAGGGATTTGGAACTTGCCTTGGAGCAAGAGTTGATTTGATTTCAAAAATCTCAGGAGAAATGGTTGACTTGTGGTGACAAGAATACCACGTTCTTCCATACGACCACTACTATCCCAGGAGAAATGGTTGCACATGCTATGACGTTTTTTAAATCACTCTATAGCCTTTATGATGCTCAACCATTGCCCTCGTGTTCCTTGTACACTTTGAAGCTTCCATCGGTGAGGTTTGTAAAGCCGTCAGTAGTATGGGGACTTATAAGACTTCTGGTGTTGATGGTTTTCAATCGGTGTTCTTTAAAAAATAATGGTATTTGGTGGAAGAATCGGTTTTAGTTGAGGTAATCCGTTTTTTCAGTAAATACACGTTACCTTTAGGTTTTAATGATACCTTGATGTCTCTCATCTCCAAAGTTGGAAAGCCTGAAGTGATAATTCAGTTTCGTCCTATATCGCTATGCAATGTTAGCTATAAAGGCTATTCCTAAGGTGATGGTTCAGCGGACGCAAAGTGTTATCTCTTGGTTAGACTTACTTAGCGTAGTTTCCTCCTAATTCGACACATTTAGGAAAATACTATGCTTATGTAGGTGGTTGTTCACTCTATGCGGATAAAACTGACGTATAAGAGATGGATGAGATGTAAACCATCATTTAATAGTAATCTAAGAATTGTAAGTTTTTTTCATTTTAACACTAAATCATCTTATAAATAATCATATATATCCTTAGAAAAAGATATACACATACAAAAAATATCTCTTCTATTTTAATCTTGAAAATCATATATTCTTATTCACGTGCTACGTACTCTGCAAAATATATATTGTTTGTATCAATTCATCCACCCATATATAGCATGGGATGTAAACTAGGGTTGGACACAAATCCCGCAAATTCCGGGCCCGTTCCGATTCTATCCCGATCCCGGTGGTTTTTCATCTATAAATTTTAAATCCCGTCCCACCAAAAATATTGCGGGATGGGATATGGGCCTTACCTTCCTCGTCCCGCAAGGCCCGTCCCGTCCCGCATATATTAAAATTTAAATATAAATTAAATACTTAAATATATAAACAAAAGGAGTAGTGATCATTATGTAATTTTATTATTATAAATTAACAATCGTCTAAATTCATCTACAAAGGGCAAAGAAAAATTGAATTCAGTTGCGACATTGTTTAAGGAGTAGTGATAATTATGTAATTTTGTTCTTATATTTTATTTTGGATGTTTAGACTTGACAAGTTAATTATGTTTTGTAAACCTTGTTGTGACATTCTATTTTGATGCATTTCGTTTTAAGGATATCAACGAATATTTTCTTTCGTAAATTGTTAATATTAAACCAAGAAGGCGGAAAAAAATATATATAGATCACGCGAGATTAGTCCCGTCCCATCCCGTCCCGGTCCCAACCGCGATAAGGCCCGATAGTTTTTAGTAAAAAAACTCAAGGCCCGTCCCAGTCCCGTCCCATATATAATGGCCGAGAAGGAACGTGGGATGGCCTTAATCCGTCCCGTCCCGTCACATGCTCAGCCCTAATGTAAACCACTATGCCAGTTATATAATATACTAATTTTTTAACCCAAAATTAATTGATAATCAATCTAAAATCTAACAACTTTTCTTGAAACAAATATCAAGAATGTGCTTGAGTTTAGCTTAGTGTAACTATTATGTTATATCTCCCTAAGTCATTTAATATGGCATGTTAATTAAGTCTTCACTTTAAGGTGTATTTGCTAAGTTTAAGGAGTTAAAGTTGTTAGGCTGCTAATAACCTTAGTAGTACGCTGATAACAGTTTTTAGACCTCGGCCAATTACTTGTTTTCTAACCGTAACTTCTATCCTAAAATAAAGCTTATCGCGACATAAATATACATAGGATTCACGTGACGATATAAAAAAAGTTTTTTGATTCTTTTTGTTGGTCGAAATATGAATTTGATTAGAAAAAATTACTTTCACGTTTATATTTTTGACATATTAAGTACATTGTATCCTCCATAAGCCTACCCTAATTAAGAATATTCTTCTTAAAATTGAACGACTGAAAGACGAGAGAATAAGTTCCCTATGTCTTTCAAGTGATTAAGTATGTGCTTAAATAGCAAATCCTAATCAGGAGATCGACAATCTCTTTCAAATCCGTTTGATTAACGTTAATGGGAAACAACAAGTCAAGATCAAAGCAAGAGGGCTTTTGCAGGAGGCGTGATCGTATGATGTCAACCCAAAACAGCCCCACCATAAGAACAAAGGCTTCAGAATCCTCAATCATGTATGATTCTTCCTACGTTAATAATGGAGCTACCAAACCTAGTATCAGAAGGGTTACCATCAAACCAGACACAAAAAGAGAAGAGGATATGTCGAAATCAGATGGTGAGTTCTCCCACTATATTGATAGTGCTGGATCTAGGATACGAGGTTGCGCTGGCGCTGGCGGTGGAGCTACGAAACCTAGTATCAGAAGAGACAGCTTCAATCATAGGGTGACGGGTTACATTAATCGCGCCAAAAACAATTTTCATGCTACCACATCTTTCGTTGAAAATGGATACGATACTGGTTATTAATTTGCTCATATATATATATATATATATATATATATATATATATATATATATATATATATATATATATTACTTTGCAGACAAGAAACAAATTGGTTCATTCAAATAATGGGTTGCTTATCGATCTCAACTATAGTTTATGGTATAATTTATGGTGTAAAAATATGCATACTTTTCGCACTAGGTTTATGTATGTATCTATGGTTATTCCTTGTAATACTTGAATGAATCGTCTCTTTTTTTTAAAAAGGATTTGGATTTGGATTTAATTTAATATAGTTTGTGTTACGTGAGTTTGTAAAAAGGCTTAGTAATATTGGTATCGCTAGGAATCATTTTCGGTAACGAAATGATTCCGAATCAATGAAAAACTATGTTTGTTTAGAGGTTTTTTTACACATGAAAGTAATCTAATTAATTTCATTTTCATTCATTCTCCTTAACCGATTTAATTCCGTTTTTATTCCACCACTCCAATCAAACTTACACTTATGATCCGGCTCGCTTCCAGCAAATTCCATCTCTATAACCAATAATATGATGTCATTACATGATGATACATCATTCTAGGACACTTCCCATCGTAAATCCACTGTCTTCTATCCGGATTAATCCCAGACCCGTCCAATAACAGGTTTCATTCGTCTTCGTCCCGCTAACACAGGGCCGTAGGGTTCATATACAGCTGAGTGTTGCATTAATGCATAAATACACGGTTTAGTGGCACTCACTTTACTCTTTTACCAATAGTCATGTTCGATACTGAAACTCCCTTTTTTCGCTTTTGGTTCTCCTTGTTTTTCCTTTATTTAGTCAGTACAATATTTGAAATTTTGGTACTCCCTTCTTATTGTAAGTTATGTTTACTTAGGCTATGTTTACTTGTAGTTTAACTTCATTTAATTTATAAACTCTAAGTTTAACTTTTGTGCGTGTTTACTTGGGGTTTAGTTTATTTCTCTATGAGTTTATTCGGGTTTATAAACCACTCAAAAATAAACTTATTAGACTAAGGTTATTTTTGCTTGGATGCGTTTATTTTTGTTTAAAACCCGATTTTGGCCTTGTGCTTTTTCAACCCGATATTATTTGTTCATCCCTATGTATTATCCGTAGTTCTTCAACTTTTTTAGGGGTATAAGTGTATTTTGAACAAAAATAAACCCAAAAAATAAACTTCAAGTAAACAACCTTATATGATTTATTTATATAAACTCATAGAGAAATAAACCCGAAAATAAACAATAAATCCATATAAACTCATTTAACTTATAAACCCAAAAATAAACCAATCTGCAAGTAAACATGCCCTTAATTTAGTTAATTAAAAGAACATAAGCAAGAGAAAGGGCTAAGTCTTTTAAATTTAAAAATTAAAATATAGAAGATAAAATAAAATAAAATCTGAACTAATTATTATATTTTATTAAATATGTTTAAATTAATTTCTTCATTCAATATTAAATTTCAGAGTATCATATTATATTTTTAATTATATACTAATTAGATGTTTAATTATTTCAAAAAGGCTAAATTAACATTAATATAGCACATTAGTATAAGTATAACGCAGGTCCCGCAAAGGCGTAAATTATTGTACGATCCCGTTGATCTCGATCGTCCCTTATTAAGTTTTTTTAATAGCGGAAAATGGTGAGGTTAGACTATCTTTTAGAGGTAATTCGGCCTAAAGCATCCTTATGGATGAGAACACGAAGTTCGGGATGATCAGAAAAATTAGTATAACACAAGGTCCTCGTAAAGGCGCAAATTATTGTACGACCTCGTTGATCTCATCCCTTCTGAAAGTTTTTTTTTTTATAACGAAATGCGGTTAGGTTAAATTTTCCTTTATAGGTAGTTCAGCCTAAAACATTTTAAGAAAACATTTTGTTCAACAACGTGAATCAATCATTCACTCATGGTAGGGTTAGCTACTACACTAGTTCATTTATAATAAATAAAAAAATAAAAAAATAAAAAGCATCTTGAGTAAAATCAAAATTAATATATTTTCAGACGATTACTCAATATGAAAAGTCAAGATCATGGTAGGGTTAGCTACTATACTTGAGGCCCTTAGTAGTATAGTAGCTAACCCTACCATGTCGAAAGGAAGGAAATAGTTGAATCAAAGAAGTTGATGTAATTCAACAACGTGAATCAATCATTCACTCATGATATTTATTCAGGCATCAACTTCTTTGAATCATGTCGCCTACTTTGGACCTTTTGAACCTTATTTTGAGCAGAATCGTCTGATCCTACTTTGGACTTTTAGTAGATAATTATTATATTTTATTAAATATGTATTTTTTTTAAAAATAAAATTATACATATCAAATATAAATTTATAATACATAATTCAAAGTAACTCAATGGCAGTGACCATTTGAACCTTATCTTGAGGTATCGGGTTTAATTTTTACTATTCGCATATATATATTTTACATATTTAAATTAAAAAATAAATAAAATAGGCTTTCGGGACGGACGGGCCTATACCCTTGCCCATACCCCCGGCGGGCTTAGCGGCCCGATCGGACCTACCTTATGCGCCATACCCGTCCGTTTTCCGGCCCGGACGGGCTTGCCCACGTTTACCCAGGTCTATATACACCTAAATCAATGGGCAATATCGTCTGATCCTACTTTGGACCTTTATTTCTCATTTATGCGGATATCATTTAATACATCTATGTATAATTAAGACATAGTACTCGAATGCACAAAGTCAATAGGTGTTAATCATGGTCGGAGCTCATCGGAACAGTGCCCAGAAAATGTGTCGTTGTCACTGCTTTAACGGAGTTCCAACGATTACATGATGAATCATCATGCTAGGATCCTTCCATAGATACATGTATTCTCTAAAGTAAAATTCATTTTGTCTTCTTCCATCTTTACCTTTTTGGAGTTGAACCCCATCTCTTATTAAGTTATTATTGTTTAGACAGTGGTGTGTATTTGTCAATGAATATTGCACTTTGTTCAACAACGTGGTAGATGTTTATTAAATGTGATCTCACTTGTAACAAAAGTCAAGATGAGCAAAATTGATATATTTTTAAAACGATTATTCAATACGAAAAATCAAGATGAGAAACATTTTCACATATATTCATTGAATATCTCAAACCCCTTTGATTACCACCAAAATGGCAATGTATTTCGAGCCTTTCACTTTTACTCTCGAGCAACTCACTACTCTTTTGAAAAATGAGTTCAAAATACTCTCCATAGACACAATAGCGGCTCTTGACGGCTTAAGAAAGGAGTTGCAGATTCTGGAAAGCTACTTCATCGACATAGATGAAATCGAACGACGGGCAACTATGAGTCATGTCTTGACTACTCATCTCCAACACCTAAAAGAGATTGCATTCGACATTGAAGACTTGCTTGAGATCTTTTACCAAGAAGCTGCAGATATAAGCCAAAGAAGCATGTGGAAGAAGCTGAAGCTATTTGTCTCACGAGCAAATCCTCTAGTTCGAACACATGAACTTATGGAAAGAGTTGAAAAACTTAAACAACAGTTGAAAGAAGCCATTGAAAGATCAAAAGGATATCAGCTTCCAAGCAATCTTCTCCAACTAAAGTCTAGACAAAGACTGCGAACTTATCCTTATGTAACGAAACATGATAAGTTCATTATCGGCTTGGATGAAGATGCTAGAGCTCTTGTTTCGAAAATACTTGGTAAGGAAGATGATCGTATAGCAATTGTTGGTATGGGTGGTTCTGGAAAAACTACTCTTGCCAGAAAAATTTATAATCAAAAGGAAATCTTGGAGCGATTTCCTAGTCGAGCATGGGTTTGTGTATCTCGAGAATGGAGTACTCCTCATCTCTTAAGAGAGATATGTATGCAGGTTGGTGTTCATCTTCAATCTGGAGATGAAACATCAGTTCCTATTCACAGGCTTCATGAGTTTCTCATGAATAATTCTTACTTTATTGTTCTTGATGATGTATGGAAGATACAAGCTTTACAAGGACTACTCCCAGTATTATCATCAGCAAAGAACATATGCGGAGGTAGAGTTTTGATTACTACTCGCAACGAAAAAGTTGTCAACTTTCCTATTTTAAGTGGTTTGTGTATTCACAAATCAAGATGCCTAACCCTAGATGAAAGTTGGGAGCTCTTTTCTACAATCATATGCAAGAATTGGCAAGGAGTCTGCAGTTTTCTTGAAGATTGTAACTTTTCACAACTAGGAAGAAGAATGTTGGAAAAATGTAATGGGTTGCCTCTTGCAATAGTCACTCTTGCTGGACTTTTGAGCAGAAAAGGCACAATACAAGAGTGGGAGAGTGTTAGTAAGGATGTGATGTCAAGGATAATCAAGCATGATACTGGTTCTCATGACTATGGGCCAATGAAAGAGATTTTGGAACTAAGCTATCTTGATTTGCCCTATTATTTGAAGTCATGTTTTCTATATTTGGGAATTTTTCAAGAAGATGATCCTATATGTGTTGATCAATTGATCCGGTTGTGGATTGCGGAAGGGTTTGTAAACGAAAGTGAAGTACTTGAAGAACTAGCAAGGGATTTTCTCGATGAGTTGGTTCAAAGATGCATGGTCCAAGTTGATGCTAGAGACTGTGGAGGCGAAGTTCAAGTTGTTCGGATTCATGGCTTGATGCGAGATCTTTGCATTATAAAGGCAAAGTCTTCGGGATTCTTTGAAATATCATCTTCATCAAAGCTAATCTCTCATCGAGCTATTATTCATAAGGGGTAAGTTTCGCAAGTCTCAACTACTCGGACGCATTTTATGGTACTAATGTAATGAACTTGTGTTGAATCTACACAGGAAGTCATTTTCAGCATACAATCCTCGTCTCAGATCTTTTATTTATCTGGAAGACCGCGGTGGAGCAATGACAAAGCTAGAGTTGCCTTACAGTAAGATGAATGTGCTCAGAGTTCTGCATCTTATCAAGGTTGACTTGGGAGGAGACTCAGGAGAGGCAATAGGAAACATGGCTCTTTTAAGATACTTGAGAATAGAGAGATGTACAGGAATCAAGAAACTGATAGAATCCACAGTGACACTGAAAAACTTGCTTACCTTCATTTACAATGGGAGTGATGGCCAAATTCTACCAAACAACATGGTGGGTAGCATGGAGCAACTCAGACATCTTTCACTGTCCTATAATGGTGTAAATGCAAACCAGACATTAGGTGTGGACAAATCAAGAAACTTACAAGTTTTACGAGCAGTAGCCGGTGAATGGTTAAGTAAAGAGCTGTGTTTTCTTACTATCGGCTTGCAAGAATTGCATTTAACAACAGTACATAGCCAAGCACAGTTGAAAGCTATAACATATTTTGTCAGCAATCTAGATAGTCATCTTCATACCTTACAGATCTTTCTTAGAGAGGATTCAAGATTAGAGTTTGATTTGGAGAAGTTGAAACTAGAACGGTCTCGGATCTTGAAGAGGCTTGTTTTATGGGGAAAGATAAGAAGGCAACATTCTCCATTGTTGTTCCCTCCTAATATCTTGAGTTTGGAGCTACGTGCCACACAAATCGAGGAAGAGGATAACCTGAAACAAGCTCTCGGACAACTCGTTTACTTAAGGGGTCTCGTTCTAGATAATGAAGCGTACAATGCAAGTAAGTTAACTTTGATCGGACTTCCGCAGCTACAAGAGCTTACGTTATCAAACTTGTCTAGTTTGAAGGAAGTGACAGTGAAGAAAGGTGCATTGTCTCAGCTGAAGATGTTACACATCTTGCATTGTTCTAACTTGGAAAGAATACCGAAAGGGATAAACTTCTTGTGTAATCTCCAATCCCTTAGAGTTAATTTTCTTTCCAAGAGCCTTCGACAAAGACTTGGACGATCATTCGGAAAAGAAGATGATGGCGATGAAGGAAAAGATCTTCATCTGATTCAACACATTCCTTCGGTTGAAATTTGGAATCCATTCACATTTCCTATCAAGAGGACTTATTCAATCTAGTCTATCTAGCTAGCACACTTCTTGATTCTATATTTAGTAAAGAGAAGAAAAAAAAAATGTGTTAGAGCTTGTTTTTCTCCTTTTCTAATCCAGACTTTTTCTCACATCAATTAACAATCCTTAAACTATGATGATTATTCATTGCTTTTATCTTTTGATTTGTAAAAGGACTCTAGCCATTTCTTACGTAATACCCAATCTATAGCCATGCCGGTGAAGGATCCTCTCTTGGGGAAGTTAAATGGTGAGCCCAACAGCAACGAAAGTCGGCATCCATGGATGGTTTATCTCAGCACCTGCATTGTGGTGTTTGGTTCATATGAGTTCGGAGCTTGGGTAAGAAATCTTAAGCTATACATCGAAGACATCAGAGTTTCTTATAGCCTATATGACTTATTGTAGTTGGTTTCAGATAGGGTATTCGTCGCCAACTCAATCTGCTATTACTCAAGACCTCAATCTCACAACATCAGAGGTTTATTTTCAACATCTCCTTCATCCATATATCTGAAGTTGCAATACTTTTGAACATCTGCCTTTTCTCTGTAGTATGCACTATTCGGGTCTATTCTATCCGTAGGAGCAATGGTCGGAGCTATTACTAGTGGGTCAATAGCTGATATAATCGGACGAAAATGGGTAAGAAGGAACCAAGAATCTGATGTGTGTATATTAATAGTTGAAGCAATACTGTTAAATGAAGGTGTAAATTTTTACAGGCAATGAGGGTTTTCAGTACTGTGTGTGCTGTTGGTTGGCTTGCTATATACTTTGCTCAGGGAGTGTTGGCATTGGACATAGGAAGGCTTGCAGGAGGGTATGGAATGGGAGCTTTCTCTTATGTGGTATGTAAATATTAATTCAGACAATTTTTTTCTGCATATTTTTCACATCCATCAGCACTGCTAATCTTAATAATCTAATAGATTCCTGTCTACATTGCTGAAATATCTCCTGTAAATCTTAGAGGGACACTCACAACCCTGAATCAGGTATTACAATTGAGCCTTGTTCTTTGGATTACTTAGAAGCCAAATAATGATTATGTATTGTAATGTTGCAGCTGTTGATCATTACAGGCGTATCAATGTCGTTTGTAATTGGATTAGTGTTGACATGGAGGGTTTTAGCTTTAACAGGTAAGGTTGTATACTGACCTTTAAGTGAATGGATTGTTGAAGAAAACATACAACTTATACAGCAAGATATGCAGGGCTGATCCCGTGTGTTATCTTGTTCATCGGTCTCTTTCTCATCCCGGAATCTCCAACTGAATAGAGAAGCTTACCCTTAAAATGCAACAAAAAAATGACTTTGAAGATGTAGGCAAAAAAAGGATACCAAGAAGAATTTCAAGCTGCATTGCAGATTCTTCGGGGAAGCGACGTTGATATAACTAAAGAAGCAGATGAAATTCGAGTACTAACAAAACAAATACTCTACGTTATAAGGATTTAACCTTGTCAATAAGTAATTATTCACATAGATATTTTATTTACAGGATTACATACAACAATTAGAGCAGCTTTCAACTGCAAGTTTTTTTGATCTCTTTCAAAGAAGATACCTAAGATCACTCATTGTAATGTTCTTGTATCATTCTCCATTTTATGTTTAACATATGCAGATATATATTACTCTAACCCTTTACTTGGCATATAATTCACAAACTAGATAGGTATTGGGTTGATGATTTGCCAACAGTTTGGTGGAATCAATGGGGTCTCTTTCTACATCAATAACACTTTCGAGTCGGCCGGAGTTTCATCCACAATAGGGAGCATAACATATGCTTTCATTCAGGTTACAAATCTCAGTCTCAAAGTACCAACTTTTTTGTGACATTTTGATGTACCAAGCTTTCGGGTCTTCCAGGTTATTGTCACTACAATTGGTGTGATATTAATGGATAAAGCGGGACGCAAACTTCTTGTACTTGTAAGTTTCTAGCATGATCATCAGGAATTATGATCTCTGTAAACTCTTAACAATCATAATCGTCATTAATCATTATGGTTGGGTTTAGGCTTCTGCAGCAGGACTCTGTATGGGTTCACTTCTAGCAGCTCTCGGATTCTATCTAAAGGTTTGAATTTCGGGTTTGGAGGATTATTCGGCATCATATATCTAACAATTTTGATACTAATGAGTTTCTTTGGTAAACTAGGATCATGGTCTATTGTTGAATGCAGCACCAGCACTTGCTTTGACTGGTTTAATGGTACGTCTATAAGCAACTTAATTTTGACTTATTAGATCATTAACAAATTTGAAATCATGTCTTCTAGTTATATGTTGCTGCGTTTTCAATTGGGATGGGTGCAGTTCCATGGGTCGTTATGTCTGAGGTAAGAAATGGTGAATATGTCGACTAGTTATATATTATATCCGTCACCTTAAGGCATCCTTTTTTAACGATTTTCGATTACTTGATTGTTTGTGGTACAGATATTCCCTATAAATGTTAAAGGGCAAGCTGGGAGTCTAGCAACACTTATAAACTGGTTTTGTTCTTGGGCAGTTTCCTACACATTCAGTTTCTTGATGAATTGGAGTTCTTATGGTAAAACTTACAAATCCTCACATGTTGTTTTCTAATCTCTACGGAAAGTGAACAATAAACTCACAGCTTAACTAGATGCCATGAAGTTACACTAAGAGGTACTAATGGTGCAAGTTTGTTTGATTGGTAGGTACCTTTGTTCTATTTGCTGGAGTCAATGCATTGTCATGTTATTTCATAATCAAGATGGTGCCTGAAACAAAAGGAAGAACACTTGAGGAAATCCAGTCTGCTATAAATTCATAGAGGCTTAACTGGGTCAGAACGACATCTGTTCTAGTATTTGGGCATCTTCCATATCCAAAAAGTGTACAATTACGAACGGGACACTGAAGGACCACAAAAAAATAGCAACAGGGTAGGAACAACATCTTTTCTACTCGTCCAACTTATGATTTAGCCTCCTCAATTCTTCTTCATATTTTGAACACTTAGTGAATTAGCATTTGTTTTTTAATGTGAAAAACTTTTTGATTTTTAGAACTGTCAGTGTGCACCCTCATTATAGACGCATTAGAGAATCTCAGGCACTACATATCCCATATATATATATATATAATTTTTCTTTCTTTTGTTTTTTATAAAACCAATTCTAAATTGTATTAGTTCCCCTTGGAGCTGTCAAAATATGTTTTCTTCGTTACCCTTGGGGAACATATAAGGCAAAAAGAGTGGCATGGAACGAAACATGATACATAACCAACAAAAGACAGAACTTGAATTAGGAAGGAGTCTTGAACAGATCTATATATTAGTAGATGTTTAACTTAACTACGAGTGATGTCAAAAAACAAGAATTAGGGGCAAGGATTGGTAAATCTTGAGTGCACCTTGTCTATCTCGGAAACAATGTCATCATCAAGCGTCACCTGGCATGCATCAAGCACCTCTTGAAGCTGTTGTAATTTGGTTGCTCCAAAGACAACGCTTGCTACGAGAGGGTGCTTCAAAACAAAAGCTGTTAAGACAACGTGTAAACAGAACATTACTGAATTTGGTAGTATATATGTTCTTTAGCGTTGAAAGAGCCAAGACTCTGCCCAAATATATAGTATAGCTTATTGACACTTTATAACACGTGACCTTTTAGTATAGTCAACAGGAATGTTCTGAAATGCAATATATAATGGGACGACCTGACCTATCATATACCATTTACATGTGCAAAAAGCAAGAGAAAAAAGCCACACAAAAATAATATCCGTGTGAATACCAATTCAAGAGGTCCGAATAAGATTGTGTGAAAAATAAATGCAGAATGGTTGCAAAGATCATGTAAAGAACATGGGAATTAATGAGAATTGATCGTGGAGTTAAATCATGCTATTCCATTTAGGGTATCCGAGTAAAATGCCCTCAAGTCTCTCAGCAAATAAGCTCTAAGGTTCTCTGCTTATAGACTATTTGAAGCCCCTCAAGACCAACTTGAAATTCACCAAAAACAAGCAGCAACTTCCACGTTAGCAAACACCCAATACAACCATTTTGATGAAATTTAGGTCATGATGGGTGCTGCTACAATTGCTGATTACTTCAGTTGATGATTCACACGAGCTCACACATGAAATGCTCAGCACATCGACACAGAGAGGTTACTGACATACCTAGTGCAAGAGAGACGGGATGAATAGCAAACCTCTTCGCTATATCAAGATATTCCTGAATTTGCAAAAAAAAACACAGGAAAGTAAATGTTAGAAAGTATAGTTCACATTTTCACACCGGTACAGCTTATTTCAAAACACCATCATGCCGATTAACACTCCAGCTGAATCAAAGACATTAAAAAGTGCTGCTGGAAATAGCAATCCTGATACGTGTTAAAACCGTTCATTCTTACGTGTTGCAGGTTTATTTCTATAGGCTTTTAGGAAATAGTGCAAAGGTAATAATAAGCTGTGCTTATGACTAAATAGTCAACAAGCTGTCATCTGTATAAAATTAATCTTAATAACCCTATAACTCGGCAAGTTGATGACGTCATTAGTTCATTGTAACAAAAAAAACGTACATGTTAGTAGAAATCAAATTTAGAGGTAGTTGATGAATCAGATATAATATAAATCACCCTACCAAGGTAGCTTCCCTTATAACAGTCTTGGATAGACTATATCTAGATTCTCCTTCTGAATAGTTTCCTGCCACACAGAAATGAAATGATGAACAATCAAAACAACTTAATCCCAGAAGAAATTTGTGCAAAAGTTGAAGGTATTACCTCTGAAAAGATGCAGCCGAGCATCACGTGGACCACCATCTCCAGAAAAGTATTTACCAGAGAGTATTCCCATTGCCAAAGGGCTGTAGGCTAACAAGGAAATTCTGAAATTGTGACAATTGAACCATGTAAAAAATCTGGATGTAGTGTCAATAGAAGCACCTGTTACTAGAAACAATTCATTCAGAAAACTAAGTAAAAGCTGCAAGCCGAAGGAAATACTTTTTTTTTTATATGCTTTCAGCCAGGTTATCGGTGTTTATTTTCTACTCCATCTAAGGCAAAATAATCTTGCATGTACATATACATTTGACTTCATATATTCCCGACTGACTTTTGTCATTCAAGTAGGTAAGTACTAGACCAGTGTAATGAGATAAAGATTTTTTAGAATAATCTATGAAATATGATTCAAGAAATCTACATTACAAGTATACTTTGCAGGGTCCAGAAAAATCTTATCTTGCAATAGGCTTTGTAGACTTATTGGCCTAGTTTCTAAGTAGGATAAATTTTTCTCTTCCAGTTATTTAAAAACCTTCGTAAATTCCTTTCTGCTGCCTCTATTATCTGTTTCAAATTTTTTTAAACACTTCAAATATCAGCAATGGCTATCTGGTATCAGATCCAATTATATTTAAGCAATTTTCTCATTATTTATTCAGAACTACCTTTCATGATGACAGCATTCAGCAAGCCCAGAATCAAAATTTCGGCACAGCAAGCTGTATGCATTCTATCATAAAAGCAATTGTAATGTTAGTCTATGAATGTATAAGGCTGACCAACAACAAGCCGAAGAACTCCAAATACTTCTCTCTTTTTTCATTTTATTTTTCTCTTTTCTTGGTTTGGAAAGCTTCAACTATTTCTTGGGAGGAGAATAACATTACATCTGCAGAAAAGAGGGAGAAATACCTGCACAGAAATTATCTTATGGCAGTTCTCAACCTTCTCAGAAACCTGTAGAAACTTCATCACTCCATATGGTGTTTCGTTACTAAGTCCAATGTATCTGATCTACGAAGTAGCAGTCAGACTATTAGAGGACAGGTCATGATAGGCATAAAAAGGAGACTGAGATTGGCACACCTTGCCAGCATCAATAGCTCTACTAAGGGCCTCAAGTTGTTCCTCTATAGATACAGAAGAGTATTCTCTTTTCAGGTCATACTCAGTTTCTCCAAACATGGGGGTGTACCTAAATACAAGGACATAAACAAACAGAAAAGGATATAAATTGTCTCCCATCATTATCTCAATATATATTGTGATGCCCGTCTACATTTACTAATGAGCAAAGACTAAAGAGGATGTAGGTTATCATACAAACCGATCAGGCCAATGAATCTGGTATAGGTCCATGTAATCTGTTTGTAGTCTCAATAAACTGCACAACGATTAAGAAAAATCCGTGTCAAAGCAGACAACAAACTCATAAATCATTAAAAAGAAACCGAAGCAAGCGTGGAGATCTCATAGTTCCTGCTCCCATTTATGTGTCAAGACCAATCACAAGAATAAACCAAGAAGTAGAACTAAGCAGCATTCAAAGTCAGTACCCAGGTGCTTTATGCAAATATAAACCAACCTATTGTCAATGGCTTCTGTAATATTCCTAGAATCTAAACACTCTGGACCACCTCGAATCCAACTCATCTGCCCAGAAGGCCCAGCAACCTGTGTCCAAATCATCAACATAATTTTCATCAGTAGAACAAAAAAAAATTAACCCCTGTGCTAAAAAGGAAGAAATTCAGAATCATGAAGAACATAAAAGTTCCCCTAGTCAGCGCAAAAATGCTAATCTCCATATTTGGTAGTAGGTAGTCAATTGAATGTGTTACTTGTTATGTGCAGCCATAATTTCACATATATGAACTCAACTGCCAAATTCTGGAAGGATAGAAAGCTGATCAAATGTTGAATGAAGCATATGTGGCTGTTGGTGTTGAGATTGAGTGTATTGCAGCTTTTACACTTTCAAACATAATCAAACATTTCATTCTAATTGGTGCAGAAGTGAACCTAACATATTGTGCTTACATATCTCTAACTTCAACTAATCTGTATCGAGACTATGCTATGAAGAATCCTACTAGGCCGACTACCTATTCAACAAAGTTTCAGTTCCGATGTAGTGTAAGCAACTCAAACCTGAAGGTTAACAGCAGAAAGAGTGTGCGAAGCAATAAAGCAGAAACCTTAGTGGCCAATATGACGCGATCTCTGGCAATCTTTCGATCTCTAATCCAACGGCCGAGGAATTCCTCACTCCTCCCCTGAGTCTCTGCTCGTTGAGGAACCGGATACCTTTATTCAGTACCCAAACCAAATGGAAATAGAACTATAAGCTGTCAATTTCAAGTAGAATTGTGGAAAAGTAGTATAAATATATACACAGAAAAAGGAAGGAAATAGTTGAATTACATTTCGGCTGAATCAAAGAAGTTGATGCCTGAATCGAAGGCCTTGTCAAGGAGGCGACATGATTCAGGAAGCGAATTCTGCTCTCCGAAAGTCATGGTCCCTGAAGAAGAGTTGGCAAGTTTGTATTTTGAGGAAGCAAATAGCAAAAGAACGTATAGAATAAGAAGCTTAAAACCCTAACCATAACATAATCTGGAAACGGAGAGATTGGGGGCAAGGTTGAACATTGGAACTGCCATTGTTGCACGGAGCGATTGGAGAAGGCTGGTGAGTTCAACAAAAAATACGCTGGTTAGATTATCTCGCTGAAATTTTAAAAAACGAAATTTGCAATAATTATTTATTAAAAATTGGAGATGCGGGGGATCGAACCCCGTGCCTCTCGCATGCAAAGCGAGCGCTCTACCATTTGAGCTACATCCCCGATGATGTTTGATGTCACTGTGTATTAACTTTATAACAGTTTTAAAACTTAATCGATTACGGTAGTATTCAGATTATTTAAAAATTATAGTAGATTATGTCACCTGCTATATTTATATGGAGTATGGGATGTATAATACACATCTGGTGGATCAAAAGGTCAAAAAAGATCGGCAGACGGACTAACCGTCATGGAGTAAACACAACAAAAGAAAAAGAAATCACACAAAAAAACATCAAACAATCCTGAAAGCAAACAGATCTTCAAGGAAAATGAGGATGATTCAGCCGTCGAAGGGAAGCTATAAGCACAACGTCCATCGTCAAAGGACGTACACACGTATGAAGCTTGAGAAACACTTGAGGACACCTCATACTTGGACTAGCAATAGAGTCATCGGAAGTTGATCACAAATTAATACCCCTCCTAGACAAACCACTCGAAACACCACCAAAAGATGCATCAAACTAAGAAGACGGCATTGCAAAACGCGGGAGTCTTGACATATAAAAGTGTATAACTTTAACGATAATGATTAAAGATGTAAGGAGAAGAAATGTTTGAAAAATAAACAAATAAGTTTATTATTTTTTCCGTAGAAGAAGGAACAAACTTGTTTTGGACAAATGTGGTAAAATCGGTAAGTTCTAAAATTTCTAGAAACAAGAGTCCAAAATGAGTTTTTTTTATTTCATCTTTCATTACTGAAACAATAGATCTTATTCCAACAAAGATCGATCCGAGCTAATGACCCTTTGTAATAGGCAATATTAAATTTGATATAAAAAAAAACCATGTTAATTGAAAGAAGATTAATACAACACAAAAGAAGGTTAAAAACACCCATAACCTTAGTCAACGGGTTTTGCCATTAATTCAACACATGGAGTGGATTTTGCAGCATTCATCACCATTTTTGTTAATATTAGAATTTAGAGAAGAGGTTCATGATTCTTATGTTTTGTGTTTGATTGAGATGGCTTTGAGGCCTTTTCGCTTTTTAGGAGAGGAAGGAACTATATTCTTCGCCTCGGAATTTATTTTTTGTTTGTTGTCATCAGTTTTTCAAAAACTAGTTACTTGGGAATATAAATGGGTTCTAAAGAACAGAAAAATGGGCTAGTAAAGCCCTTTGTGTAAACTAAATACATTGTAGGCCCTAAGCAATTTCTAACAAAATTTTAAATCTAAATTTATTTAATTCAAGGGGCATAAAGGTAAAAGCCAAATATTAAATACTATATATTACATTTATGATTCAATTCTCTCACAAGAAACCCTAGCCGTCAAATTCTCCTTCTTCTTTCCTACCTCCTACCTCTATAGATCTACAACCACCGTCGGGACACCGCTTCTGCATCCATTACCGGAATCGTCGCCGGTTACCTGCTGGAATCGTCGCCGGGACACCGCCTCTGCATCCATTATCTCCGACGACGACAAAGGGGAAGATTCGTACACATGGTGACTTCAGTGGTGGATCGAGCCACGAGCAACATGCTGATCGGTCGAGATTGGGCGATCAACATGGAGATCTGCGATATGCTTAATCGTGATCCAGGGTATCGTTTCTATTTTGCGATTCTTATTAGGTTGCGGGATATAAGAAGGTGTTTGTTACTGGTTTTCTTATTCATGATTCCCTCATTTTTGGAATTATCCTACGTTTCTTGTTGAATGGTCCTATGCATCGCGAGAATTGAGCAGGTGAGCATCGACTGTCATATTGATCGATGAACAGTATATATGAACAATATATTTTGCTTGAATGAGCAAGACTTAGTTTTGAATTTCTAGACTTTATGTGATGTTGTAGTGTTGTGTATATGAGGCACTGAACAACCGTGTGACAGTTAATTAAAATTACAAAACAACTCACTTGTAGGATAGTTTTTGCAAACGTCAAACTAGTTTAAGAATGCTATGAAAATATGCTTTTGAACACTAAATTGAGACAAGCTGATTTTTAGTAAAATTTTAAGTAAATTTGAGGGGTTGTTTTGTGTAAATAAATCGAGAGCTTGTGTAAATAAATCGAGATGTTTGATTGTGCAAACAAATCGAGATGTTTGTGTAAATAAATCATTAGAAAAATCGTGTATAACACTAGTTTGTGTAAGCATACATTAAGATTAACATTAAAAAAAATAACAATAGATTACCAAATTCGATTAGTCCAGCTGGTATAAGGGCGGGAGGTAGGGTCAGTCATCCATAGTTCGAAACCCACTAAATGCAAGATTTTTATTTTTGACGGACTTTGTGTTTTGACGGACCTTGTGTACCCGGACTTTGTGTTTTGACGGACCTTGTGTACCCGGACCTTGTGTTTTGGCGGACCTTGTGTACCCGGACCTTGTGTACCGGACCTTGTGTACCCCGACCTTGTGTACCCGGACCTGGTGTACCCGGACCTGGTTGGGCTTGGGCTTGTATAACCCGAGTGGGCCTTGGATTTGTAAAATAGGTTGGTTGGGCTTGAGCTTGTATATCCTGATTGGGCCTTGAATTTATAAAACAGATTTGGGCTTGTATAGCCTTATTGGGCCTTAAGTTTATAAAATAGAGTGGGTTTGGGCTTTAATAAATTGTAATTACCAATTCACCCTTTTAATTAATCTTTATATATAATTACAAGGGGCCTAGTTTATGTACATTTAAAAAAAAAGAGTCTCCCTTATGCTTACTTATACACAAAGGGTCATGTCCCCCATTTAACCCTCTAAAGAATTGTTATCCAAAGAAGGTTAAAAAAAAAGATTTGAGAAGTGTATATCGGAAAAACTTTGCCAGATCCAACAATCAGAAATCACCACTTCGTAAGGACTTTTGGCGGAGACATTTGCAACAAAACGATGAAAAAAGCCATACTTTGCTCCAAATTTGTATTGGTTTGGGGATGAGATCGTGATGTTTTGCTCGGAAGAGAAAATATCGCAAGGGCCATGGAGATTGGGATCTCAATTCAAACAAGAATCCCAAGACAAACTTCAACAAAGTCACCAACACAATAAAGTATTGTCCTTAATCTTTGTTGGGTGTTGCCAAAGGGATTGAAACGGAAATCGCCGTTCGTTTCAACCTTGTTGTTGTCAATAGCAACCGTAAAAACGGCATCGGGGACGAGACAAATAAGGGATATTAACGAATATGAATTTCGACAACAATAACAACAATCGTCGAAATAGAGGTCAATAGAAAAATAAGATGAAGCTTGGTTGAAATTGGGGGTTACCCATCTCTTTGTTCAAAAGAGAAGTAGAACTCTTGTTTATGTTCATGGAGGTTTTCCATGAAGGTTAGGGTGTCCTTGCTCTCAAAGAGAGCGTTTTGGTCCATAGATTGTCATCTTTACCTCGGGGCAACTATTTTTTGTGTGTTGGTTGGAATTGGGGATTCTCATCTCTTTGTTCAAAGGATCAATAGAACTCTTAGTTGTGTTCATGGAGGTTTTTCATGGCGGCTAGAGTTTTTGCTCTTACTCTCAAAGGGAGCGTCTTTATTCAAATCAACATACTTGATTCAATTAAATAAAATTTAGGTGGTACTCGTTGTCATGACCTACCGACTATATTATGAATATTTTAATTTTCTCTATCACAAGTCAAGGGTCTCTTCATCAAGTTTTTTCATTGTAATTAAGTAATTTAAATGAGAGAGTCGAGACCCTTGCTTGAACGTAGTATGATTGAACCTCCGGTGTTTGTAGATTTTTGGTTTATAGTGGAGAATTATTCTCAACCAAGGTCTAAGACTACCTTAATCAAACACAACAAAATTTTGTCTTTTTACATCTTAGATTGTAGGCTCTCAATCAGCCTCTTTTACGTAAGTGGAGGAGTTGTAATTCAGAAAATAAAGTATTCAAATATATAGTGTTTAATTAAGTAAAATTCTCTTATTTTAAATTTTTTTTTATTGAACATGAAATATTATTTTACACGTTCAAACACACCTGAAATCAAGTAGTACACTCACTTTAAATACTTCAACCTAAAAATATTCTTCACGGTATTTTTATCTTAGAGAGAGAAAAATTAACTTCTCTTTAAGCTCAAAATATATTCTCTTTCTCTTTCTAGTATCACCTATCACACTCAAGCTTTGCTCTATGACTTTCTATGCTTTATAGTGACTCATAAGGGGGTATTTTATAGAGTTGGATTCACATTAAATGTATTTTCTCTATTATCATTTTACCCCCGACAAAGCTTAATGGGTTTGATGCACTCACATGACAAACATTGTCAACGTTCAATAATACATAAGAAAAAAAAATTAAAAGACAAGATATTGACACATGTACTCATGAGATTCCTTCAAGCTTGAAATGAAGGTGTCATTCATGAATAATCCATGCAATGATAGATGTTGTATAGTCCTTCACCTCCAACATTCCCTTCTCATCCTTTACCAACATCTTCATCGATAGCTTCAACAATATGTCTTGCATTATCTTAATCCTAATTTAAAAGGGTGTCATAATATTGGTCTTGACATTCCAATAACATGAATTCTCCTAATTCAAAATCTTACATAATGAGATTGAATCTCATAACTATAAAGCTTATGAGAAATATGGTCATAGGACTTATGGAATAATCATCTAGTCAAATCAATTTTAAATATAAGGTTGTTATCTTTTGATGTTGCTTGATGTATTCATAGATATAGAAAATTTGGTTGCTCTTGTTATTTGAGATCTTGCTTTATTGCTCTAAATTAATGCATATGTTGTTCAAGTGGATATTGTAGATCTTATTATCTTTATAATTATAAAATATTTCTCCAATGATAATAATGTTGGCATGCATCAATTTCAAGTACTAGACCATCATCCGTATTTAGTAAGTTAAGACCGTACTAATTTCATACATCGGTAATTGAGATCTTGAACTATGTGAGTATCTAGGTAGTCTAAGTTTGTTCCTTTTTTTCAACTTGACTTGTAATGATTTAATAAGTTTTGTTAAAGTCTAAAGCAAGCGTAAGAAATCCTAGAAATATCTCCAGTTGTTTCTTTTCTTCTAATTTATCAAAAAAGATTCTTTATCTAGGACACGTTCTTATAACATTATTTTCCCACTTTTACTCTTAATCCAATAAACTCTATTTCTTGCTCGGTATATATGCATTTCTTGTTACCTAAGATGATGTCATGGTTAAGACATTCTTGTGTTATTGCTCTAAGTTAATGCATATGTTGTTCAAGTGTTTTTGAGAAGATTAAGATATAGATGATGTAGGCAAAGCCACAACATTTTAAGTTTTCAAAGATTTGATTCATTCTTCATTGAAATATTTGAGATGTGTTTTGATCCCTTCGTAATGCCCTTCAAATGCATTAATTGGTGTTGACCGAATATTATATTTATCCATCTTAAGTTACCTATCAATATTCACTTATACGGTTCATGTTAGAAAACCAACATAACCAAGTGAGTCCTTGAATTCCATTAAATAAGAATTTGTTATTACAAATATAATAACTTCAAAGATAATATTATTAATAAAAATTTTATAATTAATGACTATCTTACCCTTTTTTTTCTATTGCATGATTCTTATCCGTAAATGTAGGTTAAGGATGAAAACTCGTAGTTTTGCTAATCATTTTCTTTTTCTTTTTTTATAATTAATCATATATTTGTTCCTTAAACTCTTGTTGGTCCACCAACTTTGATACTGATTTAGGTTCCTTTAATTTTAATGTAATAATTGATTTCTTCTTATCTCGAAAGTTACTTCATTTATAGTAAACGGAATATATATATATATATATATTTCTCATGCCTACCGAAACTGAAAAATAATTAACAGACTTGGGGATAATGTGACATTTAAAGGGCATACAGTAGAAGACCTTAAAAAAATATAATTGGCTCATTTTACATTTTCCGTGGTCTATTTTCCATAATAGATAGATTATAGATACATACATCATACATAGTAGGATTTCTGCTGCATGGAGTGATCTCTAAGAAAAATCAAAGAATTACAAACTAATTTCATCATGAATTTGCTGATACAAAAATTACACATCCAGTTTAAACTAATCACAAGCCGACTTTAACCTTCAGTTTGCCTTGACAACTCCGTGGTCATTTTTACATTGCTATGAGGTCCAGTCTCCTTCACATAACTCTTTCTGCATCAATGAATCTGGTTCTTACTATTCTCTCTTTTCAATTGTACCTTCAGTTTCTTACCACCTAACTCAAAACCATTCATCATACTGATTGCATTCTGTGCCGATACAGGTGACTCGTAGCTGACAAATCCTGTGATGAACAAAAATAAGGCTCAAATAAAGAAAAAGAAACAATATTGCAAGTACTGGTACACTGAAGGTATTCTATACATACCAAAACATTTACTCATGCCAGTGACCTTATCAATGAAAACCTTAGCACTTAATACCCTTCCGAATTTTTGAAATGTGTCTGCTAGACTTTGATCATCGTACTCTTGAGGTAGGTGATAAATGAATAGATTTGCACCCGGTGGACCTATTTTGATGAGACATAAATTGCAGAGTAAGAAGCAGATTGCTATGAAAGAAATATGGATAACTAGGGCTGCACATATTTGGCCGGAACGGACAAGAAATTACGGTCCAGTCCTGAACCGTGATTGTAAAATTCCAGTCCGGTCTGGTCCATGATATTACGGTCCAGTCCTGGACCGTAATGTTCCGGTCCGGACCGTAATGTTCCGGTCCGGACCGTAATGTTCCGTTTCAGACCGTAATGTTCCGGTCCAGACCGTAATTTACACTTTTAAATTTTTTTTGAACAGTAACAACATACGGTCCGGTCCAAACCCAGACCGGATTTATTCTATACAAATATTTTTTTTAAAAAAAAATCACCGGTCTATGGACCGTTTCAATAAAAAAATGAAACGGTCCAGTCCGTGGGTTTACGGTCCAGACCGTTTGAACAGCTCTAAGAAAAACAACCTTCAGGTTGGCTCTTAGAGCTTGTACTGACATCAGCAGATGCTCCCACAGGATGCTGATTTATCAATCTGCCGGAGTATGCCACAGGTTGCTGATTATTTGGCGCTGCAGCATAACCTGATCCAACATAACTTCCGGATGCAGGACGGTAACTTCTTGGTGCTCCAGGGGCAAGGTCAGGTCTCAAACCACGCAACCCGTTTCCTTGATTCAGTCTAGGATCCATGTTATGAAATGGGGGTCGATTTGATGGTAGGCGATATGGTATAACGCCATAATTTCCTGGAGCCTGCAAAAGTGATATTTTGTCAATGCTGTTAAGAGGATTGTATACGTGACAACTCGTTTAAAGAACAAAACCTGATAGCCGTATCCATTATATGGGGGAAGATAACCCAGAGGTACTGCTCCAAATAGTGAAGGATTATGTGACAGATCTAGTGGCAATTTAAAGGCCTTCTGAACCTTCCGAGCTTGTCTTTCCTTTTCTGTATCAGCCCACTTGACAACCAAGGGAATATTTGAACCCTAATACGCCAATATATTGAAGTTTAAATATAACAATTATAACTTGGTTCTTCCAGATATAAATTGCACTGAAAGTAACATAAACTGCTACATGGTTAAAAAAAGATAACAATGTGGATGAACTTGACAACATATCATAATGGCTATTTATATCTCACATATCAGGTCTAAAGAATAATGGAGTTCATAAGTTCAGATGTTTAATTTTGCCTCCTTGAGAAGATGTATAATGAAAGCTCAAAATATGAACTGTTTTTTTTTTTATTTGTGAAAAGAAACATCCTCCTTTACTTCAACAAGACATATTCTAAACAAGGCTTGTCCACTAAAAGATTCACGACAGTATTCTAGAAGCCATAATTCCAATCCATTACAACAAAACACATGATCCTTTTGGCATTAAGTTTGATGTCTAATCTCACTATGTTGTTTTGATGTCTAATCTCCCTATGTTGTTTGGATGTCTAAACTAAACTGTTGTTTTTGGTTTCACGGCCAATATTGTTCAATTTCGAGGGATACATCAAAAAAGAACGAATTTGATTTCCACTGGAATGATTATAGCATGCCAAACAGGAAACAGCAATATTATTTAATCCAATGATTCTTGTTCTATTTTAAGCAAAATTGCGTGAAACCATGATATCTCCAAGCAGAAGGCCAGGACAGAATGAAACTTTGTGAGAAGAGTGTGTTTGGATCAGAGACCATGGTGGATATGTGTTATTTTGCGTTTAAAACTTAAATACTAATTCAAACTAATGCATTATGGTATGGGATCCAAACACCCCCTCAGTTTGAACTTCCCGGTTTTCACATAAGATCTCATCTTTGCGACATTTTTTCGTAACAACTAAGCAGTGGAATAGAAGAATTCAGACCTCCATCTTGTGCTTTCCGTTTACTGTCTCCAAAGCAGTAAGAGCCTCGTCCTTAGCCTCATACTTCAGAAAAGCACACGCTGAAAAATTAGCACATTACTCTTGTAAGTCTCCAGGTAAATCAGCCATTAGCAATTTATAAAGGTATTCTACGAATAGACAATAAAATTAGCACAATACTCTTGTAAACAAAAAGCAGAAATCAAGTGTGAAAAAGAAGGGAGAGGGGAGTGATAATAGGAGCTTTGTCTGAAAAACAAGCAATCATGACCGTCGTGAACAAGAGTACCTTTGCTTGTTTGTTGGGAACCTCTCAAAATTTGCATTTCTTTTATGGTTCCATACTGAGAAAATAAAGCAGAAACCTCAGCCTCTGATACATTCTTTGGAAGCATACCAACAAAAATCTTGTGCTCTGGTTACAAAAGAGTTGGCACTGTAAACTCTCAAGCAGAAGTCATAAAAAAAGAGGTACAAGCTCCATTTGAACCATTGCCTCTAAGTAGACAGCATCATCATGCCAAAAATTAAGATAAACTCTTAAGAGGAAAGAAACACTATAAGTACCTAGTCTTTCCAACTCGCCATCTGCATACTTCACTTGCAACGGGCTTGAAGCCTAAATACATAAAAAGCAAAGAAAAAAGACAATTACTCATAAACCATATATGCTGCAATAACAGCCAAAATAACTGATATTATAAAGAATAAACAAGTAACATGTCACGAATTCAAAACTTTGATAATAATACTTGGACGAGAAAAGCAAAATACATGTCAAATTATCAGAAAGTGGAGGCATATAACTAAATCTGAACTAATCCCTGCGACTTTGTCACTGGATTCCTAAAAGATGCCTGTAGATAGTCCATTGTGACGTCAAAAATCAAGAAGTCACAGCCGCAATAAAAAAAATACCATAGAACCTTTGAAGTTTTAAGTGGGAAAATCTCAAAAAGCTCAAGCTGTAAAAGTTACAAACTAGTAAAAGAATCGAGATAGATAATGCATGGTAACATAGGTAGATCATTTCGAGTTAGAAGAGAAGTTTACTTCATTATATTAGGAGTAGGTTTCGAAGATAAATTCCAAGTCTCAACACTCAAATGTTCCGAAGGCATTCAAGAATTTGTGTTACTCTTGCTGTTACGGTTTGACCCTCCTAACAAAAACTTTGCTTGGAAGTTGGGACTAATTTATTTATCTGAAGACCAACCTAGATTGGAATATAGAGCATCTGCATTGCTATCAATATCTCTGGTTGTCACATCTTTAGACGCTAGTGGTCAAGTGATGCAAAGAGGCTGAGATTTGAAGGTATAATTTCACAACACTAATGCTCCTGGCAGTTATGCTCATATAACTGAATAATTTTTTCAGTTGTACTTCCAAAAATGATCAAGAGGTGAGTGGTTAGAGAGAACTTGACACCCTGAACCTATCAGATCTAGTTCACTTGGACTGCCAAAACATGAATAAAATTCTGATTTTTATATTTTCATGTCGGTTTGTCCTCGAAAAGGAAACCATCAGTCAATAGAGGTAGTAGTTTGTCGTTCCCCGGAAACAGGATCAAGCATTCAAAAATATTCCTACACCGTCTAAAAGTAATGCAAGAAAAACCAGTGAATAATTTGCCGACCTATGTCATACTAAATTCTCTTTTTTTGTGAGAAAATATACTGTCTGCAAAAATAGTGGAATGTAGATACACGGCATCCATGCTTGGAATTGGCCAATATACTAATAATTATCCCCCAATTAAGCATTCCCTGTCCTAATTGGGATGCAAAGGTTACAACATGCAAGCTAATTTATCTCATCCAAGCAACATTGAAACTAAATCAAGAGTTTGAACACTAGTCGATAAATAAGGGTACTTTTTACAAAGAAAGCAGGAATTCATAACACAGAGAGAAAGAAATTGGTAGCACATACCCCAGGGAGAGTCTTCTTATTATGAAAAGCTTCAACAGCCTTGTCTGCATCTTCCCTTGAAGGGCATATCACGAAACAACACCCTAAGAAACAAAAACCAGGCCAAACTAAACGGAATCACACACCAAACTTCCATCAACCTTGCGCAATTAGCGATGCAAACAACTCAGAAATTTGAAAATTGTCTAAATTCAACCAGATCAGACACCACATTGCATGATTGCAAGGTCCTCGCCGTCAAGTACACCACAACTAAGCAAAATCAAGAGCAGAAAAGTAAAAGAGAAAAACCTCTAGAGTCCTTGGTGACCTTGTCCCGGATAATGTTGACTTGATCGACGATAGCGAGCTCCGCAAACTGCGCAAGGAGGTCGGATTCTGACATTTGCCTAGGCACTTGCCCTACGAACAGCTTGACGCTTTGTTCGCTGTGCTTTCGACTTCCCTCCTCCTTGTGCTGGTTTTCCTCCATTAATGCTTAGCTCTTTCGCTCTCTTTCTCTCTACAAAGTCAGAACTACTTTGATCTCCCTCCAGAGAGTCGTTGTTCGTCCAAGGAAAAATGGCGTTTTTGTTGTAAATGGCAGAAAGTTTGGGTCTTTGTTGGACGTTAGACAAAAAAAATAATGAAAAAATGTTTGTAAGTATGGAAAAGACCATGAAATGAAAGGAAACTACAAGAATGCCATTACTGCTCCAGCTGGCTTTGGATGTATTGGCAGTGGACCCGTGGTGGGTGTCACCGGAGAAGGAGGTGGGGATGCGTGCGCTGTGATTGTGACTATCAATTTGTAATTACTATGTTACCCCTGTTACGTTTCGGTGAACGAATGGATAAAGCCTTGTACAGGCTGGAATGAGTGGGTGCCATGTTATTATTTCACATTTTGTGGGAAATTGTCAAACTAAACTTGTACTATCTTCTATTCTAAAATGGAGTTAAATGGTAATAATTATTTAGTAAACGTTATTAAATGATAAATAAATAAATATATAATATTTTTATTGATAAATAGGTTAATTTTTTCTTATTTAATATATAAATTTTACTTAATATATTACAAAATTTTATATAATTTTTATATATGAGTTTCGGGTACACGATTATATAAATATCTATAAAGGATCACGTAGAAACAACTCTTAGAGTAGAAAGTAGAAACCCATAAAATCCGTTGGATTAAAGTTCATGAACGTTCATGATTAATGTTATATATGGTAGTATATTATATTAAATAAAAAAGAGACATCTTATTTCCTAGGATAAAATTATAGGTTTTTAATTTATGATTAAAATGTTCAAAAATAAATGTTCATTCCTATATTAAGTCTCTGCCTAAAATATATCTATTCTTGTTAATGTTCATACAAATTGTATATTTTTAACGACCGGCCTAAAATATAACGAGCATTACAAATATATAACGACCTAACACTGTATCTGCAAAATTAACGATCTACCTATAAAATAAAAATTCAAGTTTTAACGACCTAACACTATTCATTTTTTACGAGCATTACAAATTTTTGAATATTTTAAAGAGCATTACAAATTTTAACGATCTAACATATATTTTTTAACGAGCATTACAAATTTTTAACGACTTGACACTATATATGCAAAAATAACGACCTATCTATAAAATAAAAAATCAAGTTTTAACGACCTAACACTGTATATTTTTAACGAGCATTACAAATTTTTGAATATTTTAACGAGCATTATAAAATTTTGAATATTTTAACGAGCATTACAAATTATAACGACCTAACATATATTTTTAACGAGCATTACAAATTTTTAACGAGTGTAGTATATAAAAAGTAACGAGCAGTATGTATATGAACAATTGATTGAACGTTAAATTGGGATAGGGTGGAAGTAATATTAATATATTCAGCCCAAAAATAAAAAAAATCTGATTTCTTAATATGTATTCTATTTAAGAAAAATTGAACATTTCTGTAATTCTCTTCCTTAAAAGTCTATTATGCACCTCCCATCATGAACGTTCATTATTTAATCAAACGGATCTTAGAGGTTCCTACTCCTTACTCTAAGAGTTGTTCCTACCGGATCCTGACCCTAGATACAAATATATATATATATATATATATATATATATATATATATATATATATATATATAAAAGACCAACCATCAAGTAAACATGATTCCGGAAAAAAAGAACGCGCTCCTCAAATTTCTCACACGCCCCTTCCTTTTACTCTAGGGTTTTTCCCTTAATGGTTCCTTCATCGTGACGTTGGGTATGGAATTCCCTCCTAATCGCTAGCCTTGAAGTCTCTGTACTTCATCTTCAATCTTCTTCCTCTCGACCTTCTTGGTCCTTGGAGGTTGGTGTTTGTTGTGTTTCCGAAATCTCACTTCAAATTTAGGAATTGCTCTTTCGATCTTTGTTTATCGGGTTTATGATCCACTTACCTTGGCCTGGTTGGTGGTTTTGGTTATTTTAGTACCTATGTGCTAGACATTGTAATTGCTTCGTGAATTGTACTGACGTATCATGTTCTATTGGATTTTCAACCTACTCCTCGAACCTTGAGTTCTTCACGCCGTCTCTCATTCCATCTACTGGTATGTACTCTTCCTTTGTCTCGCCTGAGTTTGATAATTTTTTAACATTTTGTCAACTACACATCAAGAAGCATTTGAACATCTATATAAACCCACAGGATCCCAGTGTCTCGCCTGAGTTTGATAATTTTTTTAACATTTTGTCAGTTGCACATCAAGAAGAATTTGAACATTTATATGAACCCATATGATCCCGGTGTCTGGTATCTCTCTAAATTTTTTCCTACTTCATATGTGAACTACCTTTTGATCTGTAATGTTTTCTATCGTGTTTTCTATGTGATTGACTGATTGTTATTCTCTCGGTCTTGAGAATGATTAACAACGGGAAATCTCTCAATGAAGTTGTGATTTCTTTTCCTCCCAATAAGGTCTATGTGGATTTGGTGGATCTTGGCCCTTCTTCGGGTTCTTGTGTGCCTTTTGCTGACCGTGGAGATTTGAAAAATATCAAACTCAACATTGGTAAGCTGGTTGCTGCCAGTTCCTCGAATTATATGGATGAGAAAATTATGTCAGTTCCTCTCCCACTTCCCATGTTTGATATGTTGGTAATCCTTAAACCTTTTAACATTGTGATTGAATCAATCGATGAACTTGACCTTTGGGTCCGAATTCTCTGCTCCCTGCAGAGTTTGCAAACAACGAAGCATTCCAAACAAAGAAGCAATCTGAACCATTAGTTAATCTTGGTCAGGTGTGGTATTGCTGCTGGTATTTCTCTCATTTGAATAGTTGTAATTGTTGTATGAATTTATTTTGGTGAATATCATAATCTTTCTCACGAATATATTTCAGAATTTTGTTAGCTTTTTTCAAGCCTTTAAGTCTAACAATATAATGGACTTCTCTTTGCTATGTATTATGTTATTCTTCCTTATGGTAAATCGTATAATTTGTGGTATACTATGCTCGGTGTTGGACCTCAAGCTTTTGTGAATAGAATTGTCTCATGAATAGGTACATTCCTCTTTTTAGTTTGGTGATGTCCTTGGGTGGTAGCTCGTTTGGAAGTTCTTGTGTAATTTTTGACTTGATTTGTGCCAAAAATAACTCAGCAAGCTTGATACCCCATTTGATGTTGTATTTTTAGAAGTTCTTGGACCTCAAGCTTTTGTGAATAGAGTTGTTGGGTTTACTCAGTTAATTAACAACTTGTCTTGGGTACTGTTTTTTTTAATAAGTACATAGGTGTAGTTTTGATGACCTTAATCAATAAAAGTAGAGATGGGTTGCAAACCTAAACCCAAACCGTTAACCTTAAAACCGGCGGTTTAGGTTAAACCTAAACCGCCCGCCGTTTGCCGATTTAGCACGGTTTATTAGAAAAATAATTTTAAAAAAATTAATATATATGTGCAGAATGTTAAAAAAAATAATTTAATATTATATAAAAATAAAAAAAATACTATAAAAAAAACTTAGTATTAAAACTAGTAATTAAAATTTATACCAATTAAATAAAAGAAACATAAATTCAATTTAACAAAAAAACTCGGAAAAAATAAAGGGCTTGAACCGGTTTTCCGGTTGCCTACGTATCCTCTCGGGATTAAGAGGAATCAAAGCTCACGTAGTTCTCTTACCTTGGCTTACCTTTTTCGGACTTCCGAGTTTTTTTTTAATCCCGCTTACCTTTCGATGTCGGACTCGGAAGTAGTGCCGGCGTCTTCGGAGTTGGAATCCGATTTGGAGTCGTACACAGGTGCATTCTGTTGTTTCCGTTTAGCCGCCCTTATCCAATCTTGAATACAAACTTGCATCTCCAACTTCTCGGGCTTCAATTGAGTTCTCTTGTGACCGAGAATGTTCCCGCCTTGGCTAAATGTTTGCTCCACCGCAACCGTTGATGCGGGCACGAACATGATTTGTTGTACAATTTTAACTAAGGTTGGATATTTGGGAGCTAATCTCTTCCACCAATCCAAAATATCAAAATCATCATTACCATCAAAATTAAAACAAGTGTTAAGATAATCTTGATATTCCGCATTTGAAGATGAATGTCTAGGTGTTTTTGTTCTTCTAGCAAAAATTTGTTGTGTAAGTGAAAGAGAAGAAGATGAACTAGTAGAAGAGGGAGATGGACTAGGTGCGGTAGAAGAAGAGCTAGCACTAGATTCAAATGTACTAAGTAATTTTCCAATTTCGGTATTAACTTGTTGCACAACGTTAGGAACATTAATGCTTTCTTGTGTTAAGTTTACACACAAACAATCATAATAAGCGGTCAATAAATCGGAAAGACCATCTAGTTTAAGTCTAGGATAAAAAACGGCGGTTACAAGATAAATCATGAGAATGTCTTGATAATATTTAAGCCATTTATCTTTCATGTCAAACATGCAATCCATGAGGCAAGATATGTTAAAACATTTTACAAAAGCTTCGGAAACATTAACGGCAATTTCTAAAAATTTATGAGATGTTGGAGTGTAAACACAACTCATGGTATTGGTTGCATCATTAAAAGTTTTTAAAACATTACAAATATGGGCAAAAGTTTCCCAAACATTTTCATCATCTAAAATTGACCAAGGTACGTGAATTGAAGCAAATTCTTGTAACAAAATTTTATAACGTACGGCTTCACAAAGTAGTTTGTAAGTCGAGTTCCAACGAGTTCCAACATCTTTTGGAAAAGCGATAGGATGAACGTTTTTGTTTAAACATAAATTTCTCCATTTTCTTCTTAAATCGGAGTCGTGTCAAATATGATCAATAACAAGTTTGATTGGGGTTAACATATTTCCTAAAACCTTAAGTCCATCTTGAACACATAAGTTTAAAATATGACATGCACATCTTTGATGAGTATAAGGAGTTTTTATATATTGTCCCGCATCCTCAACCAAATGGTTTACGGCGGCGGTATTTGCGGATGCATTATCAAAAGAATATGAAAAAATTCGATGTTGTAAATTATATTCTTGTAAAACCGTTTTAATCATGCTTGCGATGCCTAGTGCATTATGTCTTTGATTGAAATGCCGAAATCCAATAACATATTTATGCAAAAACATAGCGTTATAAATAAAATGTAAAGTAATGTTGTTGTGATTGTGTACTTCAAATATCACTACAAGTTGAAACTTGATGTTCAAAACTAGTCAAATTCGATAAAAAAAAATTTTCTTTCTTTTTTAAGTAAGATTTAGTTACTAATTTTGAAACGGTTTTTTAGAAGTTGGTTTAAAAGAAGGTTGAAGATATCTAGTGTTATATTCCCTAACTTCTTCATATTCGGCATAAGAAAACGGTAATGAATGTGAACAAATAACATCGGTCAATCCTAAACTTTCTTCACTATGATTATATGTAAATAAAGGAGAATGAGAGGTAGAAGATGCAAACCCGTGGGACAATTGTGTTTGTCCCCGTGAAATCCCGAGCTTCTCCGGATGGACGTTTGCCATGTGAGTTTGCAATGTCCCGTAGCCGCCCTTGACCTTCCACTTGTACACCTTCGGACAATAGTTGCATGCCACTTGACAATAATCGTTCACCGGTTCCCCTTGGTGTAATGCTTCGTAAATATTTCGGATGTAAGCATTTTCGGAGGGGGGAGACTTCTTCGTGGAACTTCGGTAACTTCGGGATTGTCGGGCATTTGTGTTTCGCTCTCTTGGGTGCTAGGAAAGTATTGAGAAGAGGGAATTTGATCACTTGGGTTTGCCATTACGAGAAATCGAGAAAACGAGAATACGAGGAATCGAGGAATCGAGAATAAGAGATTAGGAGAGTAGAGAAGATGAGTTGTAGATTGTGTGATTTTTAGAGGAAGAAAGATTGGGTATTTATAGGAAATTAGGATAAGTTGTGGGTGGGGCATTAATTTTATTTTATTTTTAAAATATATATGCCCCATCGGCTCTAAAAGAGCCGTAGAGGCAATTTTTTCAACCAACGGCTCTTTAAAGAGCCGTTGGGTTTTTTTTTAAAAAAATACACGGCCGGAACCCCAAACTGACGGTTTAGGTTTTCGGAAACCCCAAACCGAAACCTAAACCGCCAAACCGGCCAAACCTAAACCGCCGGTTTGAAAACCGCCGGTTCGCCGGTTAGGTTTGAACCGGGGCCATGTCTAAATAAGAGTGACATTAATATTCTTTCAATATTAGAAGCTAGTGCTTTAAGAAGAGGTATTTTTTGGTGTTTGAATATTTAGCAGCTTTCTCTTTCCTTTTGTAAGATTCAAAGAAAGAGCTACAACAACAAAAAAATATATTAGAACTATCCTTAAATTGATAATTTTCATTTGAAACTTTAGTAGTAAAAAAGGATCACTCCCGTCCAATTTTTCGAAGAGTTATCTATGAAGATCGCATACTGGAAGTGTAGTGGTATGAGAAAAAAAAAAAAGAATTGTTGGACATATATTAATCTAACTTGTAAAAATAAACATATTTAGATGATTATGCTTGTTGAAACTAAAATAAGTGTAGAACCGGATGATTTTCTTTGGAAAATGTTGGTTTTGATAAGATTTATTTTATCCCAACATCGGGTGTTTCTGGCGGCCTTTGTCTTCTATGAAAAGAGTATCAATTGAACAACGCCAAAATTGATATTATAAAAGCCGAAAAAGAGAATACTTATTATGAAGTACTCTGATCTTATTACTAACTATAGTATTAACATTTTCTTTATTTATGTCGCTCCTAATGAATGTGATAAAAATGATTTTTGGACCCAATTCTCCATGAATATTTCTTCATCGGCTCTTCCGGTCCAAATTATGGGTAATTTATGATTTGCTTGTCCTTTCTGATAAGAAAGGTGAAGCCCCAATCCTAATAACAAACTAGATAGATTGCAACTCTTTGCCCAAATTTTCAATTTATCTGATCTACCGACTAAAGGAAATGAATTTACGTGGAAGAGGAGAAAAGACTGGATTGACAATATGTATGAAAAAACTGGATAGGACCATGTCGTCTTTCGAAATTATTCAAAAATATCCACAAATTCATACTGGAAATCATGCATTTACTTCCTCAGATCATTGTTTGATATCTATCAATATTCAAAATATTTTCAACAAATTCAAAAATAAACCTTTTAGATTTGAAATCTATGGATGCAACGCCAGGATTGTGAGAATCTTATTAAACAATCATGGAGGACACAATTCTCGGGAACACATATGTTCAACTTGGTTAAAAAAAACAAGTCTACTTAAACAGAAATTGAAACAATGGAGTCGTGATAAATTCGGAAATATTAGTAAGCAACTCAAACTTGTGGATGATGATATTGAACACCTACAAAAACATATTTTTCAAAACTATAATCAATAAATAAATGATAAAATTAATAACTTAAACAAAAAAAAAAGAGATTGTCTTTTATATTATCAACACAAATATTGGAAGCAAAGAGCTAAAATCAATTATCTAAAATTTGGTGATAAAAACACTAAATTTCATTATAGAAAAGCTATTGGTCATAGGAACAAAAAAACTATTGCTACTATCACTAATCATAATTGTACAATTCTTTCTATAGAGGAAGATATCAATAATGAATTTTTAATAGACTATCAAAACTGTTTTAAAGCATCGGAACTAGATAACTATAAATTACAAAAACAATTAGAAATTATCCATCCGGAGTTAACTGAGCTTCAAAACGAAGAATTAATAAAGCCTTTCTCAACAAGGGATATTAAGAATTCCATTTTGACATTAGGTGTGAAAAATCCTCTAGCCCGGATGGTATGATTGTTGGCTTCTATCAGAAATATTGACACATCATTGGTCCAGTAGTTACTAGGGCGGTTTAAAGCTTTTTCAGAACTGGAAAATTTCTTAAGCAAATTAATCATACTTTTATACCCTTATTCCAAAAATATATAACCCATCAACTACTTCCTATTATAGATCTATCACCCTGTGCTCAACGGTCTATAAAATTATCGTCAAAATCTTGGCTAAGATATTAAGTCTCATTCTTCCAAAATTAATTCATCCTCTTCAAGGCACTTTTATTCCAAAAAGATCAATTCATGACAATATGCTTATAGCTCATGAAGTCTTTCATGGTTTTAGAAAGGAAAAAAAGGGAAAGAAGGATACATGACAATTAAAGTAGACATGAAAAAAGCATACGACAAAGTTGAATGACCTTTTCTAAAAGCCATCCTAGAAAATTTTAGCTTTTGTGAGAAATTCAGAAAATGGATTGACGAGTGTGTCTCCTCCGTCTCATATTCTATTCTTATTAATGACTCCCCGAAATCAATTTTCTTCCCTCAAAGAGGCCTCCGCCAAGAAGATCCCATGTCTCCTCTTCTCTTTAATTTAAGTGATGAGGTCTTGGCTAGGAATATTCAAAAATCATGTTTTGATAACCCTAAATCAATTGGTTTTCCAATTTCGAGAAACGAGACTATTATTCCTTTTTTAGACTTTCATGATGACATAATCATCTTCACTAAAACTTTTGTGAATCCAAGCAATAAAATTATGTCGCTCCTAACTGAATATTGTGATGTCTTTGGCCAAGTGATTAATCATCATAAATCGGCGTTCCAAACCACTTATAATATTAATGTTGCAGATATTCAATCACAATTCGGAATTATGGCTTCTAACAATCTAGAGCTACACCTAGGTTGTCCAATCATTAATGAAAAAGTTAATAAGAAAATTTTTAACTCTTTAATTCAAAAATCAAAACAACTCACAAAATGTTTCATTCCTATCCCAAGAAGGTAGAATTAACTTAATAAAAGTTAATCTTAATGCTAAACCAAGTTATTTAATGCAAGCATTCATGTTGCCTGCCAGTATTCATAAAGAACTCGATCAGATTTATAGAAATTTCTTCTAGAATAAAGGACCGAATTTTCATCCGCTTATTAGTTGGGATAAAATTTGTAAGCAAACATCCCTTGGTGGCACGAAGATTAGAAAAACGGAAGATATGAATAAAGCTCTTCAAACGAAACTCTTATGGAAGATTATGGTGGAACCAAATAATATTTGGGTTAAGATCAATGAAGAAAAATACCTTAAAGGCTCATGTCTGTGGAGTTATAAAATTAGACCTAATTCATCTTGACAATGGAAAAAATTGATAAATTTAAAAGATGAGTTTGAAAAAGGCATCATCTGGTTGGTGGGTGATGGAAAAACGATTAATTTCTAGAAGGATAAATGGATTATTGACCAACCTCTTCATGAAATAGTGGATAATAAAACTTTAATTGAAACCTCAAATTTAGTGTGCCATTTTATGTCGAATAATAAATGGAATCATGACCTTAGCAACCAGTTGAACGATAGTCTACCTTCCGAAATTATTGCGAAAATCAAAAAATACAACCATCCTAGGATGTTGATGATAAAGGTTGGTTCTTGACTAAGTCGGCGATAAAGTTTGAAACGAAATTCATTTTGAAAACTTAGATCCCTTTCGGGTTCTGTTTATTTATTTATTCGGCCCTTTAGTAGATTATGAGTGTCATTGTTGTCAACCTAAGCTCTAAGCTCTAATACCATGTTGTAACACACCAAATTCTGGGAACTCGGATGCCACGGGTTAGGACCTCACAATGGGTCCCGACCTAGTTTGACAACAACCTTAACGAATCTTACAACAAGACACAAATAAAGATAACCGAATAAAACGTTTTAAATGTAAAACGTCATGAATAAGAGAACGACAATCAACCATCAAAAGAAACGTCACATAATCTAAAGGAAAATGAAATGAGTCTAATTACTAAAAGAATATCAAAAACCCAAAACGACTCATACGGAAACCCGGCTGCCCACACTCTCCGGATCACTCCACGTCAATCCTACCCTACAAAGGACGGTGAAAATCGTTAGCTAGCCATTCTAATATTAGTAATGCTATTCTATCACATAGACACAACAAAGTGATAATTAAACACACAAGCATAATTCACAAACATCTAGTTATGATCTTTATTTATTTAGAAACATCTAGTTATGATCTTTATTTATTTAGGTGATTCAATCTAATTATGCAACTTATTGTGTAGAGGGATCTCTGTCTTTCGCCTCTGTCCCCATTTAAAAGCGGACTTGGGACATGCATATCGCTTGTACCGAGTGGACTGGTCGCATAGAACCTCTCCAGTCACACCACAACCCGTTTTCATACACTTGGGGTTCGATCCTTGGGTGACAAAGAAGCATTTAACACTCCCCTACCACAATTACGTGCAACAACAGAAGATCGGTGAAAAAAGGAAGGATGGAGAGGCTTACCCAGGTCCAATGGTCGCCGCAGGATTCGGGACGTGATGAAGGTTTTGTAACACCCCAAATCCGTAGGACTCGGAGTGCTACTAGGATAGGATCTCACAATGGATCATGGCCCTAGCCTGACAACAACCTCACTGAATCTTACAACAAGACACCAACAGATTAAAACAAAACATAAAAATTGATATATAAATATCAAAAGGTTTATACAGTACTGCTGAGTACAATCAAAACAGAAATCCGTACAATGGATAATCTCAAAAACCCCACGAATATGCCCCGTGTACGGAACCCTCAGCAGATCACCCCTCCGGATCACTCCGCAGCTCTCCTAACCTGCGAGAGATCTACAACACGGTATGAAACCGTTAGCTAACTATACACATATATAAGAAGATGCTAAAGCACAAACACACATCATAAATAATAAACACTTCAGCATGATATCAAACATTTACCCGGTTTATTATCTTTAATAAATTGAATCATTCAATCGTATAAATAGATATATATATAAAGATAGGTGACATGAGGAATATAATCCCCGCCTTTGAGTACTCTAACCAGCTGGGGTAGTATCAGCACACCTCCCGTGTACCCTGTGGGAATGGTGAGGGGCCTTCCTTTATACCAGATTTGGCCTGACTACAGATAACCTCCCAGATTCCACGACGGGATGAAAGGGAAAGGTTATCACAACCACTACAATGGGCGGTCAATATAACATAGGTCGGTGACCAAATAATAACACATGCTGTAAAGCACATAACACACACCACTCAAGCATACATCCAATATAAGGATAGTAGCGAAGAAAGTCCTATGGACTTACCTCGATGTCAAGAGTATCTCGCTACCAACCACTCTCAGAAACGTCTACTCCAAACTGGAGGACAACACAACCTATACAAGGTACACATATATATATCACAATCCTATCACACAAAGGGTCACACCTAGACCCAAGGGATCCATAAGGGATCATATCCAACTCATAACCTCAAGGCCGTAACCGGCATATCTATATCATACTCATCACAAACCGATACCTAGCATGATACTAGTTCCCTCATACTAGAAAGGAAAGGAACTACCTAACTATAGGTAGCCCCGGGACAAGACGCACCTGCGTGATCTAAGGACGCAGGGGCAGAAAGCAGGCAACCGCAGGCGCGGCGACTCTCAGCCGCGGGGCGGTGACAAGGATCGCTGGCAACGCAGGCACGGCGCTAGCACGGCGCAGGCGTTGCGGCACGTCTTCCACAGCGGCGGTGACTTCTGGCCTCGGGGGCGGCGACAGTGTAGAATGAAACCTCGCGGCTTCTCTTTGGCTCTTCACGTGATCAACTCACGTCTACCCTCTTCCATAGTCACATACATACACACACATACATATTCCAACATCACTCTATGATTCATTCATCTAATCCTAAGCTAAGGAAGGAAGAACAAGAAAGAAAGAAAGAAAGGAAGGAGAAGCAAGATGCTCACCTCAACTGCTGAAATCACTCAAGGGAAGCACAACACCCTCTTAGCTGGCATCACAAGCTCAACAACATACATAAGAACAACCTCAGCAAAGCCACTCCACAATTCCCTTGCAAACTCTAAGAGAACTCACACACAAGATCAAGGAGATGAAGGAGAAACAAGGAGGACGTGAAGACTGGATAGAAAATGAATAAGGAAACCCTTGCTCAGCAAGGAGAAGGAAGAAGTAAAGGTAAGGGTAAAACACGGGTCAACAAGGTCAACAAAACCGGCTGCAGCCGCAAGAACCCGCGGGGGCAGCGGAGATGACCGCGGGAGCGGCTGGGCCAAACTCGGCCAAAGTCAAGCTCGGTCAAAGACCAAGCTCGGTCCGAAAGAAAGGGCTCTCACATCTAACCCCCTAAAAACAAGTTTCGTCCCGAAACTTACAAAGTCCTAAAACCACTCGGACTCAGAAGCCGAGGTAACACTCTCTATAACCTCAAACATAAGCATGGAGTAAATCATCAACTCCAGCAACAAACTATACTGTCCAAGGCCTAGAGGGAAACCATCTCTAGCCAAACCATAACATATCCTAATAGCATGGAGGAAAGAGCCATCTCCCGCTATAAATAGAAATCATACTAGCACAACAAGATCTAATAAGATCATAATCACAACAAGCTAGCATGAAATAATATATCATAGCATATAAGCATGTAAGCACATAAGACTCACCAAGCTAGTACTGATCTACTCGGTGATCCTACTGGTGCACCTATCTCGGCATAGAACTCTGGATAGTTCCTCTGGATATTATCCTCAGTCTCCCATGAAGCCTCCTCAGGTCATCGTCTCGACCACTGTATCCTAAGCATAGGTATGTCCTTCGAACGCAGGCGTCTCATACCTCGTTCTAAGACTGCAATCGGATGCTCAACAAAAGTGTGGTCCGGCTCAACCACCAAATTCTCATAACTCACGATGTGTCTCGGATCTGGTATATACTCCCTCAGCTGAGACACGTGAAATACAGGGTGAACACCCTCTAATCTCGGAGGCAAGGCTAATCTGTAAGCGGCACTCCCAACCCGATCCAGTATCTCGAACGGTCCGACATATTGGAGACTCAACTTCCCCTTAATGCCAAAACGCCTAACACCTTGTGTCGGGGACACCCTCAGCCACACATGGGCTCCAACCCTGAACTCTAGAGGTCTACGCCTCCTGTCAGCATAAGACTTCTGACGGCTTTGTGCAGTTAGCATACGCTCTCTAATCAATGCTACTCGAGCCATATCATCTTGAATATGATCAGGTGCTAAACCACTGACACTGCTCTGCTCATCCCAGCATAACGGAGTACGACATCTCTGTCCATACAGTGCCTCATATGGGGCCATCCCAATAGATGCATGTCAGCTATTGTTGTAGGAGAACTCAAAAAGTGAGAGATGATCCGTCCACACCTGTCCCCAATCCAACACACAAGCTCGCAGCATATCCTCCAGCGTTTGAATGGTCCTCTTTGACTGACCATCTGTTTGAGGATGAAACGCAGTCGTGAAGTGCAAACTCGTCCCCAGGGCAGTTTGAATCTGCTGTCAGAACCTCGAGGTAAACCGTCCATCTCTGTCATAGACGATCGTCCTCGGTACACCATGGAGTCTCACTATCTGCCTAGTGTACTCCTCTGCTAATCTGCTAACCGGCCACGTCTCTCGAATAGGAATGAAATGTGCCGTCTTTGTCAGTTTGTCATCTATGACCCAGATGGCATCAAAACTCCGGCTCAGCCTCAGTCCAGTCACAAAGTCCATGGTGACGTCCTCCCACTTCCTCTGTGAAACAGGAAGTGGATGGAGCTCACCTCCAGGTCTGAAATGCTCGATCTTGACCTGCTGGCAGATCGCACACTGTGCCACAAATCTGGCCACATCGGGCTTCAGCCCTCCCCACCAATATATACGTCTCAAGTCCTGATACATCTTACTCGTACCTGGATGTACCGAGTAAGGGGTGCAATGAGCCTCCTGTAAAATCCTCTGCCTCAGCTCTGTATCAGCAGGTACACAGACGCGGCCATGGCGCCTCAAAACTCCATCTGCTCCAAGCAGGAACTATGGTGCCTCATCCCGAGACATCCTATCTCTGATCCTCTGTAAGGTCGGGCAGGTCTCCTGTTTTTGTCGGATCTCATCCAACAGATCAGGAAGACCTCTAATGTACGCAGCTGGGCATCCTCATCAGGAAACTGGATGTCCAACTCTAACCAGATAAGATCTCTCTACAACTGATGCTGAACTGTTAGCCTCGCAATCGCCTGCTCTCGAGGCGTCTTCCTGCTCAGGGCGTTGGCGACAACGTTCGCCTTCCCTGGATGGTACAGGATCTCTAAATCAAAATCCTTGATCAGCTCGAGTCACCTACGCTGGCGGTTATTCAATTCCCATTGCGTGAAGATATACTTCAGACTCTTATGGTCTGTGAAGATCTGACATGTAGCACCATACAGGTAATGTCTCTAGATCTTCAGTGCATGAACTACCGCTACCAACTCCAGATCATGAGTCGGGTAGTTCTCCTCATACGTCTTCAGCTGTCGAGACGCATATGCAATTACTCTGCCTCGTTGCATCAGAACACATCCCAAGCCTAGCTTGGATGCATCACTGTAGACCACAAAATCCTCAGTACCCTCTGGCTGTGCCAAAATAGGAGCAGAAGTCAAACGCCTCTTCAACTCCTCAAAACTCTACCTGCACTGATCAGACCACACAAATCTGGTAGTCTTCCTCAGCAAACTCGTCAGTGGACGGGCGATCACAGAAAAGCCCTCCACGAAGCGTTTGTAATAACCGGCTAGGCCAAGGAAACTACGTACTTCCTTGACGTTCGTCGGTGTCGTCCAAGCTGCTACAGCCTCAATCTTCGCTGGATCCACCTTGATCCCTTCAGCTGAAACCACATGACCCAGGAATGCTACCTTTGGCATCCAGAACTCACACTTAGAGAACTTAGCATAAAGTTCTCTATCCCGCAAAACCTGCAATACAGTCCTCAAATGTCCTGCATGCTCCTCACTGCTACGAGAATATACCAGAATGTCATCTATGAAAACCACCACAAACTGATCCAGGAAGTCGATGAAGATACTGTTCATCAACTCCGTAAAGACGGCTAGGGCATTCGTAAGCCCAAATGGCATCACTACAAACTCGTAGTGGCCATATCTGGTCCGGAATGTTGTCCTATGCACATCCTGCTCCCTCACCCTCAGCTGGTGATACCCAGAACGCAGGTCAATCCTGGAGAACACAGTAGCTCCCTGTAGCTGATCTAACAAATCATCAATACGCGGCAGTGGATACTTGTTCTTGATGGTCACCTTGTTAAGCTCTTTGTAGTCTATGCATAACCTCAGTGATCCGTCCTTCTTCCGTACGAAGAGGACAGGTGCTCCCCATGGGGACACACTAGGGCGAATGAAGCCCTTCTCAGCCAACTCCTCGAGTTGCTTCTTCAGCTCCAGCATCCTGACAGGCGTCATCCGGTATGGAGCCTTCGAGATGGGTCTCGTACCAGGCTTTAACTCGATACTGAAATCCACACTCCTCTGAGGCGGCAAACTGGACGGCTCAGCAAAAACATCAGTAAACTCACAGACCACTGGGATATCCTCTAACGCTGGACTCTCCCCCTCCTTCATGGCATAACACCAGAAGGCCTCACAACCCTGTGCAATCAGTCTAGCTGCCCGTATAGCACTGATAACTGTGCCTACCTTTCCAAGGTCCTAACATCGAAAAACCTCTATCTGACCTAACTCGGTAGAGAGGGTGACAGTCCTCCTACCTACATCTAGGACTGCAGAATGTCTAGCCGTCCAATCCATACCTAGAATAACTTCCTCATGCTCTAACGGCATGACAAAGAAGTCAACTAGTAACACACGAGTCCCTACAAAAATGGGACAACCGTGAATCTCACGGGTACCTCTGACCCTACCACCATCGGGTAACCCTATAATAAAGGGCATCCCCTCAACTGTATCTAAACTCAGACGCTCTACACAGGCATCAGAAATAAAAGAATGCGTAACACCCGTATCAAATAAAACTCTAACAGGTAAACCATGAATCAGAATGGTACCTGTAGCAGTAGGTGCAGCTGGCTCCTCTGCACTCCTCAGCTCAAAAACACGACCCTGTGGGCCTCTGGTATCAGTGGTGCCCCCACCAAGGCCTCTGCCTCTACTCAGCCCAGGAGCAGATCCCTGAGTCGTAGGGCGATCTGGGACTCTCTGTTGTCCCTGAGTCTACTGCTGCTGCTGAGGAGGCCTCTGCCCACCTCCCACTACACTGGCAGGAGAAGAACCCTGCTGAGATGCAGCTCCGCTCTGGCGGCAGTAAACGGCTCTATGGCCTTGTCGACCACAGGTAAAACACGTCACCAATGGCCTCATGCACTCGGGCTTCAGATGCCCTGGATCTCCACAGTTAAAACACCGTCGTCCCATCTCTGTAGCTGGTGCAGATACAGAACGACCCTGACGTCTCTGACTACCCCCAACACTAGCAGCTCCAGCAGTATCACTGGCCTGCCCCGTACGCTATCTCTTCTCAGACCTTCCGGCCTGAGAAGCTCTCTTCTGTCCAGCCCTCTCTCTCTCATAATCTGCAGCTCTATCCTGATAGTCCATCAAGGACTCACAGTGAAAACCTGCCATGTAGGCTCGGGTACCATCCCTCAATCGTCGAGAAAACAGATAAACATGTTGATCAACAGGAGGTGCAGCTGGACCCAGTAAAGCCAGCTCCTCCTGGAATCTCCTGATGGCCTCTGAAACTGGCACATCCTCAAATCCGGCCTCAAAAAAATCACGCAGTTTCTCCTTCCTCAGTGAGGCAGGGCAGAAACGCTCTCGGATCAAGGTCCTCATCTGGTCATAGCTGGTAACCTGACCCCGTACTGACCTCCACCAATGTTGTGCCAACTCTCTAAACAGAGTTTGCACCAACTCAATCTGCCTATCAGCTGGGCAGCGAATAGACTCCAGAGTTGAGTCTACATGCCCAATCCATAGCTCAACCTCTAACCCCACCTTCCCAGTGAAAGGGGGTACACCCATCTGATGGAATGCCTTCAACCAGGTATCTGGTCTAGGCCCTCTATGCTCCTCCGGTGCTCTGGCAATCTCAGCAGCAGGTACCTGTACAGCTGGTACCTGAGTAACAGTGTGGGACCTCTCAGATGGTCCCTCCTGTGCCTGTAAGTCTGGGGCACGCCTACCGGCTCTGGCAACCTCCTCAACATGTCTGATATAAGCCTGAAACTCTGACCTACCCATAGAGACACAATCAGACTCACCAGACTGGGCTCTCTGTGCCCCCTGTACCTCAGTTGCCCCATTCCCAGTCTCAAGAACGGCACTCTCAGCAACCTCCTCGTGAATCTCTCCTGCTGCCTGGGAACCATCAGTAGGTATCCTACCTCGTCCTCGGCCTAGAGGGGGTCTACCTCTACCTCTACCTCAACCTCTACCTCGCCCAGCTGTAGGTAAGGCTCTAGTCTGAACCATCTGCAGAGGACGTAAACCTACCTTAGAAGGCTATATATATGCCATATGTATGTATCAAATCAATCACAACAAAATATCTATATATGTGTACTGTCGAGATCTCCAGAGGGGTGATGGCTCACGTACACGATAACCCAAAACATTTGTACTCATTTTAAAACCAAAACATTTTGAAAAGTCAGACCCCTTTCGGGTTCTGTTTATTTATCTATTCGAACTTTATTGCAGATTACTAGTGTCATTGTTGTCAACCTGGGCTCTGATACCAACTTTGTAACACCCCAAATCCGTAGGACTCGGAGTGCTACTGGGCTAGGATCTCACAATGGATCCTGGCCCTAGCCTGACAACAACCTCACTGAATCTTACAACAAGGCACCAACAGATTAAAACAAAACATAAAAACTGATATATAAATATCAAAAGGTTTATACAGTACTACTGAGTACAATCAAAACAGAAATCCGTACAATGGATAATCTCAAAAACCCCACGAATATGCCCCGTGTACGGAACCCTCAGCAGATCACCCATCCGGATCACTCCGCAGCTCTCCTAACCTGCGAGGGATCTACAGCACGGTAAGAAACCGTTAGCTAACTATACACATATATAAGAAGATGCTAAAGCACAAACACACATCATAAATAATAAACACTTCAGCATGATATCAAACATTTACCCGGTTTATTATCTTTAATAAATTGAATCATTCAATCGTATAAATAGATATATATAAAGATAGGTGACACGAGGAATATAATCCCCACCTCTGAGTACTCTAACCAGCTGGGGTAGTATCAACACACCTCCCGTGTACCCTGTGGGAATGGTGAGGGGCCTTCCTTTATACCAGATCTGGCCTGACTACAGATAACCTCCCAGATTCCACGACTGGATGAAAGGGAAAGGTTATCACAACCACACAATGGGCGGTCAGTATAACATAGGTCGGTGACCAAATAATAACACATGTTGTAAAGCACATAACACACACCACTCAAGCATACATCCAATATAAGGATAGTAGCTAAGTAAGTCCTATGGACTTACCTCGATCTCAGGAGTATCTCGCTACCAACCACTCTCAGAAACGTCTACTCCAAACTGGAGGACAGCACAACCTATACAAGGTACACATATATATATCACAATCCTATCACACAAAGGGTCACACCTAGACCCAAGGGATCCATAAGGGATCATATCCAACTCATAACCTCAAGGCCGTAACCGGCATATCTATATCATACTCATCACAAACCGATACCTAGCATGATACTAGTTCCCTCATACTAGAAAAGAAAGGAACTACCTAACTATAGGTAGCCCCGGGACAAGACGCACCTGCGTGATCTAAGGACGCAGGGGCGGAAAGCAGGCAACCGCAGGGGCGGTGACAAAAAGGATCGCTGGCAACGAGGCACGACGCTAGCACGGCGCAAGCGCTGCGGCACGTCTTCCGCAGGGGCGGTGACTTCTGGCCGCGGGGGCAGCGACAGTGCAGAATGAAACCTCGCGGCTTCTCTTTGGCTCTTCACGTGATCACCTCACATCTACCCTCTTCCATAGTCACATACATACACACACATACATATTCCAACATCACTCTATGATTCATTCATCTAATCCTAAGCTAAGGAAGGAAGAACAAGAAAGAAAGAAAGAAAGAAAGAAAGGAGAAGCAAGATGCTCACCTCAACTGCTAGAATCACTCAAGGGAAGCACAACACCCTCTTAGCTGGCATCACAAGCTCAGCAACATACATAAGAACAACCTCAGCAAAGCCACTCCACAATTCCCTTGCAAACTCTAAGAGAACTCACACACAAGATCAAGGAGATGAAGGAGAAACAAGGAGGACGTGAAGACTGGATGAAAAATGAATAAGGAAACCCTTGCTCAGCAAGGAGAAGGAAGAAGTAAAGCTAAGGGTAAAGCACGGGTCAACAAGGTCAACAAAACCGGTTGTAGCCACAAGAACCCGCGGGGGCGGCGGAGATGACCGCGGGAGCGGCTGGGCCAAACTCGGCCAAAGTCAAGCTCGGTCAAAGACCAAGCTCGGTCCGAAAGAAAGGGCTCTCACAGGTTCAACCCTGCTTGTCTGGCTAGGTTCGTGGCTCATCTAGCAGGGACGTGGTACTATACAATGCCGGCCAAGGAAGAACAAGGAAGAGGCTCTCCTCTGTTGGTGTCTTCGGCGGCTCGAGGGAGAGGTCCGACGCTGGCACCAAGATCGACAATCCCCTGTCGAGGAGGTTCCCGGTGGAGAAGGAGCGGCAACGGTGGCGTGATGACGAGGGAATTCATCTACGCGAGATTACCGGTCTGGTGGTTGTGATTACGAGTGGTATTCGTGTGCAGAGAGAGCGATAGGAGGAGAAGTAGAGGAAGGCCGAACGTGAAAGAGAAGGAGAGGAAGATTGGGGCGAAGGATAATGAGAAGCCAAGAAAATGGGTCAACAGACCATGCTCCTGTGGGCTTGAGGAAAGAAAGGAGCAGCAAATGGCCCACGAAGGGAGGGAAGATCGAAGTGGGACTTAAACGAAGTGGGTCGGGAATTAAAACTGACTAAAGAGACATAAAAAGAAATTATACCGATTTAACTCGGTTTTTATTCGATTAAAAACCTCGTAACTTGACCGGTATCTAGCCCTAAACCCTCCGATGTGGAGAGTCTTAATGCAATAAAGTCTTAATTGATGGAATGTAAGCGGTTGAAAAAAGAATCGTAGAATGGCCAATTAGTCATTTATTACATAAGGGAAGAAAATATGAAAATCTAACCCTTTTTTTGGTCATATCTCCACAAATATAAACGAAATGAAAATGAATATAACCCATACATATAGTGATATGGTCTTATTATGAAAACTTTTCAAATCATTCCATGCGGTTTAAAGTAGTTGGAGTAGATTTTGATTAATTTAAATATACTATAAGAAAACATAGTGGGAGAAAGAAAATACATTTTGCATAAAAATTGAAAAATTCTATAAATTAATATTATGAATAAGCAATGATAGTGGAATATTCGTATTCCATTTCCGGAGTTGAAATCAAAACACCCCAAGTTGAAAACAATACCCATGGGATAGGCATGTTCATATCCGGACTTGGGCCGCCCGTTTAGCCGGACCCGGGCTGGCGGACCTACAATCCTTGCCGTACCCGGTCCGGCCGGACCTCCGGGTACCCGTTATATATTTTTTTTTATAAAATAAATTTAAAAAACTATTTTAAATATAAATTTTATTTAAAAATAAAATATATTTAAGATATTGGTCCTTATACAAGAGATTATGATAAAAATTTAATTTCATTCCCATAATTCCCAGTACATGAGGATGAAGAAAATCTCTCAATTTCATTCCCATAATCATAATCTTCATTTCATTCCCATAATCCATGCCCACCAAACACACCCATTATATGCGATATACATTAAATTTATGATAATTATGCTAAATATTCTATAATTATACTTAATATTTTAAATATATACAATATAATATTTTTTTATTTTTTTTTTATTTTACACGGGCCGATGGGTCGGGCTTTTCGGCCCAGTCGGACTTCTCTCTATGTTCATACCCGCCCGTTTTTACAGGCGGACCGGACGGGCTACCCGGATATGATAAAGTCTACTTGCATGGATGAGAATGATTCACACACTTATTTGTTTGTCGTCGCAAATCCAGCTCGGTAGATAGCAAGGGAATACATTTAATGAAAATTATTTTTTATATTAAAAAAAGGTCCTTTGAGAAGCTTGTTTAAACCTAATTATTCGTTAAATAAATTTAAGAAAAAACTAGTCCATGGACACCTGGCTAATCTGATCGAAACAGAACTAGGTAGCCAAAGCTAAATCCGGTCGACATAGTCCCAGACACCCACCCAGTTTGTGAGCCTTTTTCTGCCATTGCATTGTAGAGCTCCAACAATGGAACTTCTCTTAGCGCTCAAGCGGTTGCTGCAACAGACAAGAGGCCATTGTGTCGAAGAAGCGGCTCTGGTGACGGCTCACGTCCCCGGAATTCCACAAACACCTGATTTAATGATCAATCAACCCAATTTTATAAATGACTCAAAATGTATGTTAACAGTATAAATATTCTACATAGTCTTGGTAATACTATGGACTAACCTCGAGTGGAGCCTTGCCGCCCCCAAGAGCAAGTACTGTCTCCCTGAATCTATGCCCCGTCGAGATCACAGCCTAGTCAAGACGAACAATGCAATGTAAGGGGCAGTGTCAATTTTCTAGATGAACAGGATTAAGCCTCTAACACAGGTGAAATATGAATAACTAGTCACAAGGTATACCTCGTCGTTGTCCAATCCAGCATCTTCAAATGCGGAGAAGGCATCAGCAGATAATACCTCTGCCCACTGCAAATTTGTTCACTTGCTTTCAGAAGCTCTCAAGAGAAGAAACAAGACATTGACTTGATCGGAAATAGAAAATAGAAGAGGAACATTTGAAAAGTACTATTTTGCTGTTCAGGCAGAAAACTGGCATCCATGCTTATAGAGTTATAGTGTAAGATCCTTGGTTTCAAAAAATATATTTTTAACTTTAACTTGGGCTATTTCTCGTAACGCATTCAATTTGATAAATCAGACTGAAAAACTATAGCAGAATGAGACCATAGAGTGATTCCAAAACAAACATTAAAACAATATAACCTACTTCATAAGAATCAGCAAACCACGTGAAATATTGCGGTTTAAAGGAAAATACATACCTTGTAACTATAGTAACCGGCAGCATATCCACCTGCAAATATATGGCTGAAACTGCAGAGAAAGCGATCTTCAGGCAGGGGAGGAATCACTTGTGTCTTCTCGGAAACTCTATGATCAACATCATAGATGGACTCTGATCCATCAGGAACAAAACTAGAATGCAGCTCCAAATCCACAGTAGCAAACTTCAACTGAATAAAAAAGGCCCTTTTAAATCAGTCACAGAGTAACGCCATGGTAAGGCATAAGTCATCGGTTCAAATCCGATAAGGGTTTTAACTGACAAAGGCGATGGAAGAATATAAAAAAAAAAAATTCTTAACATCAATATGCAAAAAGTGCTGGTTTCAATATTTTATTGATTGTAGCCCAATATAATCATCCTGTGTATCTCAAGGATTGTCTTACACAATTTATAGAGCTTTTCTACTATCATCCCCCAACTTTTCAGGAAGCTCACCCAAACAAAGAGGAGAATATAAGAGGAATGGGAAAAAAGGAAATAAATGAGTGATTCCTGAACTAAATAGACAGCCTAGATAGAACTGAAATGATTGTTATTTTTACACAAGCAGATCCAAAATGTATACCTGTTTCAAGTATGAATTTATACTATGCAATCTTTTGCAGAAAAAAAAAACAAAAAACCCCATCACTTTTTCAGGCTTTCTTCGCTATTATTACCCCAGGAAAAAATACTAGTTTTCTGTTTACATGTTCCATACTTGTCCCACCAAAAAGGGAAACCCCAGTTTAGAACAACCAAAAGACAAAACACTAATTAGATTTCAACGATGACTAGGGAAGGGGGAGGGACGGCAGTGAAGAGGAGATAACCTGACGAAGGCTAAGGTAGCCTGCAAAATAAGTCCGTGCTGCAAGGAGCCTCTGATACACTTCTTCTGGAAGGCACTCTCCTGTTTCATAGTGCTTTGCAATGCTCATTAATGTATCCCTGCACACCAAACAAGAGCTAAGGTACAACCCTTACTCAGGGGATAACGTTGCATAATAAGGTAAGTGCAGTACACTCCTGATTGAACAGCTAAGCTTTTAAAAAACAAAACTTAACAAAGATTAAAAGCACTTTGCCTAATAAAAGCGTCAATTCACCTGCTTTAAACCAAATGAGAGAACAAGAAGAAATATAAAGCAATAGCTGAAGTTTATTTTTGCATTAAAAAGGAAAAAAGAAACTTTAGTTAAAAGATGATAAGTACAGTACAATCCTGATCGAACAGCTAAGCTGTTAAAAACAAAACTTAACAAGGATCAAAAGCACTTTGCCTAATGAAAGCGTAATTCACCTGTTTTAAATAAAATGAGAGAACAAGAAGAAATATAAAGTAACAGCAGAAGTTTATTCTTCCATTAAAAAGGAAATAGAAACTTTAGCTAAAAGATGAGGTAAAATGAAGAGCCTGCCATTATACTCTACCTGTGGTAACACCAATTTTCCATGAACTGAGAGGGAAGCTCAACTGCATCCCACTCTACCCCTCGAATACCAGCAACAAGACCTTCATCTTGCTTGGTTAGCATATGCTGAAGTGCATGACCAAATTCATGGAAGACAGTCTCAACCTGTCAACAGCACCATTACAAATTATAATAAAAAAAAACTAATATTCTAGCAAGATAGTATGCAGGCCTCTGCATATTGGCCAATTACTGCTCATTGAAGTTTTGAACAAAAGATTTCGAGCAATCCATGCTATTATTACATGACGTCATACACAACACAACTTTTCAGATGAGGTTTGGCCAACAACAGCAAATAGCATATGAAAACAAGTTTTTACTGTAGATGAATAATATGAACCATCATTAGCACCTTCAACTAGGTCAAACAAAGATGAGCTAAATCATTTACCATGAAGTTTGAAATTCACAGCTAAAACCATCAAAGATCCAAATCCAAATCCCCCGTGATGGAAGACTTCCTAGTAAAATATGGATACAAAGAGGGGGTTGAATGTAGATCATGTAACTTTATAGCCAAAAGAGGATAGAAAACCAAGAATGCCCAAAACTTTGGTAGAGTGATTTCACATAAACCTAGAAAATGACTTTTGAACATTTTTTTAAATCGTGACCTCGTCATTTGTTCATTTGGTCTTTGACATTTGAACTTTCTTACATAAGGGACAACCACTAATTCATAAGGGCCATACACCAATTGAATTCTTTTCCACTCTGTCATTTCAGTAATAACACATGGAATCTATTAAAATCAATTTAGTCAACTACTTGTTGAAAGTGTTTAATGAAGTTTTTAATTGTCACTTGAGTGATGCAAGATTTGAAACCAATTGTCAGGATATTGTAATGGCATATTTTAACATAATAGTGTATCTAGTACCTAAGCTGAATATCCGAATGATAAATACAAAATTTAGACAACAAGTCTATTATCAATACTGGTGGGTCTCTCCCTTGTATATGTCTATCCATCATGTAACAAAATCTATAATTGTTTCACCCCCAGCATGGAAAGCCTCCTCACAACAAACAATCTAACTTAGCAGTTGGTTTACCAATTTCATGTCATATAAGAAAATGTAACAAAAACAATTTATAAAAAAGCAAGTTTAATAATCCATCTTACTTCACGGAATGTCATCAGGCTTGGCTTGCTTCCAACTGGTGGGGTTTGGTTGCACACCATATGCGCAATGGGCAACCTCACAAAGGAACCATCACGTGAGCATACATAACTACGAGAGACAACCTCATCCATCCATGCACCACCTCGTTTCTCAGATGGCCGAGAGTATGGATCAAAATAGAAGTATGCAATTGGACTACCAGAAGAGGAATCCTTGACACGATAGAATTGGACATCATTGTTCCAAACCTGAAAAGTAATTAACACTCACTCACTTAATCAGACAAGAAGCCTTTTTTCCTTTCATAATTAAACAATGCATGCAAACTAAAGTATCAACTTACCGGAGCTAGACCATCAGCAGATTCAACATCCACTCCAAACAACTTTTTGGCCAAAGCAAATAATCCATCCATAACATTTGGCAGGGAGAAGTATGGGCGCAACTCCTCCTAAAAACACGTCAAAATCGAAAAATGAATCAATTATATTTTAAATTTTTGCTAAAAAAATTAATGGTATTTCATAGAGCATTAAAGCAATGATTACAAAAAGCAATTATGACCAATAATGAACCTCCAAAACTTTCCATCTTAAGAAAGTGAATATGGATTCCTTGAAGTGTGATAGTTCAATTACAAGTTCAACAAAGAGAGAGAACTAACCTCGTTTATATCATACTTGGACTCCCGGAGCCTTTCACTCCAAAAACTAATATCCCACAGAGTTAGGTTATCAGCCTCCACTGCACCTTGCTCCTTAGCAAAGGTTTTTATGTCATTCACATCTAGATGAAGACAAGGGGTGAGTGAGGAGCAAGACAAATCACAAACAATAAAAAAGGAAAAACTTAATGAATGGACCAACAACAAACAACTACATAAATGAACTTCCAGATGGACCTAAAGATTATTTGATGCTGAATAATCATCTGCTCATGGTAATCAGCAAAGTGACTTGCAAAAAGTACTACAAAAATTTTCATTTTTACAGGGGAGTAAACCTTTCAGTGGCATGTGCTAGAAATTGGTGATCAGAGTTTTTGAGTCTTTGATTATGCGCTACACTGCTACATTACTAAGCAACTACGAAAACATGCAATAAAGTGATAAGGAAAGTTAATGCATATTGTACTGCGTAAGGAAAACATTTAGAAGGAACAAGACTGAAGTTCATCATTGGCAAGTCATGTGATTTATGATATTGTAATGCATAGAGATAGTTCATGTATAAAGCACCAATGAAGTCTACAAAACAATCTTATACAGAGTAGTACCTTGAAGTGCACGATCCCAAGAAGCAACACGAAGCTTTTCAAGAAGTTCTTGTGCTTTGTCAATAGTAGCCATTTTCATGGACATACTCACCTACAATAATTGCTAGTTAGGACCAAGACTCTGAACTGAAGTGCTTGACTTTCTCAAAAATACTTAAACATACTAAAACATACCTCTGCAAAGTTGTTGTATCCAAGAAGCTTGGCTTTTTCCAACCTAAACTTCAAAATTTGGTTGATCAATTGAGTATTATCAAGATCTCCACCAGATGCACGAGTAACATAAGCACGGTATACTTCCTCACGCAATGTTCGATTTCTAGCATGTTGCATGACAGACATGTAACTTGGTGCGTCTAGAGTGATAATCCACGGTCCATTTTCTGCAGTGGCATCTTGATGTCCCTGTTATAGATAACAAAAGTTGGGATGCTATTATGCTTAACTGTGCATCAACAAAAAATTTTTTCCCAGATATGATACAAAGAATTGCAACTTCATAAAAAAAAAACTCATGGAGTATGCAGCGAAATTACTTTGGCCACAGCTGTTTGAGCAGCCAGCTGCAGTGCCGTGGTTGGCAACCCTTCAATATCTTTCTTATCTGTTATCAATTTTTCAAACTTCTTTGTAGCATCTAGAACATTCTCACTGAACTTTTGAGACAGTCTTTCCAGTTCCTGATACAGAATAGGACCAACCACACAGGTAAAGACATTATCAATAAGAAATTTAAAGGGCGAAAAAGAAAGGCAAGGTATCAGAAAATTCAGTTTCTACTTTATTCAGGAACTTTATCATCAAGCATTCATATTTAGAACCTTCATAATCTCGTGAATATATTATATTATATGCCACCAACTTATTTTTTCACTTCTTTATATAAATGGTTGTGTTTTTGGGTTCCTGCATGCATATATGATATGGCATTATGACATATGCTTGATGCTATAAGAAGATTAAGTTTGCTTTTTAAGTAGTAATGTAAGTAATTGGCGACTAATTGATAACATGATCCGCTGCTTGCATAATATGAAAAAGATTTTAAAAAAATATAAAATAAAAAAAAATTAAAAAGATTGAGCATTTCATATGAAAAAAATAGAGTAAGCAAGAAACACACCTGCTGAATTTTGTTAAATTCCTCTCTCTTGTCATCTTCAAGGGAAACACCATTAAGGACCGCCTCCTTGATTTGTGCTGCAGAGGCACACAATCAAACAGAATAAGCCATTTAAAAATGTAGGTGTAGTTTACAAATCTCCAGTCGAGGTCATAATGAGAAAGAAAAACCTAAACATTTTGCATTAGTAGCAATGATGCGATAGCAGAGAAAAGCTCACTCAAACAATTTCCAAAGATAGAATAAATGGGCAGTCAAATACTCACATTCAACAATTCGTTTATGTGAATTGCTCAAATTCAGCCAATCAGGTGATTCTTGGATAGCTTTGAATGCGTTGTAGATGGGCTTGCTTTGGCCTAGCCTGAGCTCAAACTTGACCTTCTCGGGCTACCGTATGTGAATAGAGCATGATTAAAAATCCAGGATCAGATGAGGATGGATAGGTGAATGTAAATTCCGAAAGCAAAGCAAGGACTACCTGGACTTCCTCGATAGCGGATCGAAGCTCAGTGGAATCCTTGACAGATTTGAGATGATTGATCATGCCCCAAACGACGGCCAATCTGTCAACAATCTTCTCCAAGGGGACTACAAGCTTGGGCCAAGAAGGTTCGACTGTTGCCTCCAATTCTTCCAATCTGGATTCCTGAAAATCAACATTTGAGACACACATACAATTAGACAATTTGTTTGATGTTAAGAAGAATGAAGAAAGGAAAACAATAGCAAATCTCACGAGATCTTTGAGTAAGGCACGGATGCCAGGGCGGACATGTTCGGCGGTAACGGAGTCGAAAGGGGGAAAATCGAAGTCCAGTAGAAAAGGATTAGGGGTAGTGGTGGTGTTGGCCGTATCCACGGAAGCCATGGATGATGATGATGAGAATGACAATACAGATGATCGAAGAGAAGTGATTCTGGGGATTCTGGCAAGAGATTGGATGGGCGATAGAGAAGAAGAAGATGATAGAAGGGGAGGGTGAGAGCGAGCGAGGAGACGTGTGCGAGAGGGAGAGCGTTTTGGGATGTAAAGATGGGGGACTGAAAATAAACGAAGACAAGGGCGATACAAACTGGGAATATTACAGCTCGCCATTACAACTCTTCCTCGTCCATCAAAGCACATAGTATCGGGGTTCATATTACGAATCGGTTCGGATATTCGATTCATTTCGGACCATCAATATTTCTATTTTTTTGTAGTATAAAGACATTTTTATTTGTTAAATAATTATTTACATCGAGCTAGTGGGAAGACGGACATTAAGTTGCGTCGACGCCGTCAACCCTTTCCGAATTGTAAAACCGATTCTCCTAAGAACAACATTTGACGACCTATGCGACGTGCGCAAATAAACAAAAAGTGTGAAAAGCAAACGGAAAAATTAAATGTTGGTTTTCGATACAAGCTCTCTCTGGTTTAGCCATCTTAGAAATGTTGCATCAAGCGCCGTCTTACCCACCACAAAAGGCCCGCTGCCCAGACTAACAAGTGGGATACCCCTGTCAAATCAACACAAGCATGTTTCCCTCCCGCCCATCCAAACAATAAGACATCCGTCGGCCTCAACGTAAATCTTCCCTCACATGGATCAGTCAAGAAGGTCATTCACGCTTCATTCTTAAACGAAACTCCCGCTCTCCTGAACACGTCGCACAAAACATCCCGGAACAGATCATGCTTGTATTTGAAGCCAAAAGCTCTTAACAATGCACAACATGATCCCCAAATTCATCTAAACCCCTTCGACAGTTGGGCATAGGTCAAATCCCATCAACCGGATAAAGTGGAATCATTAGGCGATACTTAAAGACCGAGCAATACTCAACCGGGACATACACTACCCAAGCCCATCAATGGGTATGGCAAGAGAGAAATCTTGGTTATGCACTTATTGTAGACACTTAAAAACCGTTTTTTGTCTATGGTTCAAATCAAAAGCAACTTTCATCTCCTGTACAATCTGTTATAATAAGACAATAAATCTAGGTATACTGATACAATGGGCCAAGGGGAGAAACATATTTTGGGCTCGTGGATTAATGGGCCCGGGGCGACATGGGGGTGCGGGGGGCTCCAGGATTCTATCGATTTATAGAATTCTATCTTTTTATAGGACTCTATCTATTTATAGAGGATTCTATCTATTTATGGTTATAAATAGATAGGTTTAGGGTTGTATTCATTATCCACCAAAGTATATTGAAAACCCTAGCTGCAAGGTTTGTGCAGCAAAACCACAAAACGTTTTGTCTTCTCTATTCTCTCTATTTCTGAAGTAACTCGTTGAAAGATCACAACACAATCTTACTGAAAAGAGCACTCGCAAAAGCATGTTTGGCTTTAGGGGAACAATGTTCTTGACGGTAAAAACAAAAATATCGAAATCAAGAATAGAAGTTTGAAGATTGCCCAAAACTCCATAAAACTCAGAACCCATATCCACAACTCCACTGTCCCGCAAAATGTGGTCTTGAAGGGCCCAAGATTGGGCCTTAGAGGCCATAAAAGTAAATGAAGAAGCCTCCATAGCAGAGTATAGCCCAAGACCCCCAAACCGAAGGAGGGAAGAAGCAAGCCACCACTAAAGATACCCAGAAAAGGGCCCACACACACCACATGTCCTCGCCCGATCCACGAAGTCAATCATTAAAATAAGTTGTTGCAGTCTCCCAATGCTCCGGATGACAAATCCTCAAGCCATATAACATCTTAGAAACACTCATACAAGAATGAAGCAGGAGAAGCTCACTCTGCGGGTCCCTCAACTGCGGAAGAAGATACATCAACTCAACAGCCTTAAACGCTCTCTTTAAGACAAGATCTCCAACAAACCCGACGTCTCTACTCACTGCTCCACCCAACAACTTAACTCCCATCTCCGGCCTTGCAATGTCATTTAGGAATAGTCCATCTCTAAGTTTTGACCCATCACACGAAGGCCAAAAGAGCTCAGTTTTACGAACCTTCAACTCGATCCCTAAACCCGGGCCAAACTGTCGAATGATATCAAGAGCTCTAGCCACCTCCATAGACCGACCAATAATTGTACCATCATCAAAATGCCAAACGTGGAGAAGAGGCTGCAACTATCCTTAATCCTATGCAGAAGCGGGTGCAAGACAAGAGAAAAAAGGAATGGCCCCAGAGGGTCCCCTTGTTGTGCACTAGTAGCCGACCAGATACATCCATCTCTAATGTATAACCGAGCAGCATGACCATACAAGAAATCAACCCATAAAGAGATAGACGGACATATCTCTCTAACCTCCCTAAGCAAAGCAGTCTTGTCAACAAGGTTGAAGGCATTAGAAAAATCCATTGTCAACATGAACCATCGTCATAATGCTCGTTTAAAAACCTATTAGCAATGTGCAGAATATCCTCCACACCACCTGAAACACCAAACTAAAAATCTCCAAGATATTATCTCATATATTTACACACTCCCCCCTTCATGGATAGTTTAGACACGAACCGTCTCCATACAATACCCATTGCAATGGGTTGAACCCCATTGTCAGGCTTCAACTACGGTGTAAGAGGAGCCGAAGCCACAAACTCAACCAAGCTCAGCGGACACGTGCCTCCCAACCACAAATTAACCACTAAGGTAATCGCTCTCAAAAGACTCGTGGCAACCGCATATCTCTCACCACACATGGCATCTAAGATGTGTTGTGCCCTCAAGCCGTCTCTACCACAAGAAGTACCTTTGGGAAATGACTTAATGCATTTAAAAATAAAAACGGCATCAATAACAAGTGGTGGTTCATGAAAGGTAGGGCAAGGCTTAAAAGGAAGAGGCTTGCAGGAGTGCTTAGCCTCTAACACCCTCAAAGTCTCTTCGTTGTAAGGAGTAACTCCAAAAGAACACAAAACCTTAACAATAGTTATAAAATGCCCATTTGAAACCTAACGGAGACATTGCTTGATATTATGGCTCCTCTCTAGACCAGCTCCACCGCCTGAGTCACCATCAACCATCACAAAAAGGCTTATGCTCAAAAACGTCTAACAATGTCCGCACAAGACTCAAAGCACCCTCAACCTCTCCCCATGTAGACAAGGCCTGTAGAATCCACTAATGTTGTATCGACTTTCTACTTCTTAATCTTCTATCTCGCCTGTTCATAGGTCTGAACACCTGCAATGTACACCGAGGAAGCAAAAACAACATAAACCAAGCAACTACACACCTTGGCTCAATAACCACCTTCAAGAGAGCATCCAACAACGCTTGAGAGAAGCTAAGACGACAACTATGAGGGATGATTTTCACCGTAGTAAGAGGAACACGCATAACCCTCTCCAACAGATTTGCATCAAATATCATACCCCACCATCAGCCACAACCTGATCTTCAACAATCGGCCTTGAGATACACATACCGGCCTCGAGATACCCACAATGTATCCACCATCCTCACCAAAAGCAAAAACAAATTAAAACCATCAAGGTGACGACATTCCCGACTCAAAGCATGAAGGCTCATACATCGGCCACACAACCACATCATGAGAACAGTCAACACCTCCACAAACGTCACAAAAACATCCAAGTCACATTCGAGGATGCCGCGAGCCTCATTCTTGCGTTCAACCGTAAAGAGGTGTTGTTTTTTCAAATGACTTATCAAACAGGAGAAACCTCTACTTCCCGCCCTACCACCACCACACCCATGAAATGATCTAAGCGGACAAAGAAGGAAGCCAATACCCGCCGTCGACATTTGAAACCTCACCTCACCTTCGGATCAAATCTCATACATAACATAGCAGTTAGAAAACAAGCAACAAATTACTTCTTGAACCTTACCCATGTTGTTATTCAAATCACTAATGAAATTATTCATTGGGGCATTTTAACAAACACTTGTCGGGCAATTGATTTTCACTTTAAAATTGTTGTCGATTTTTTCAAGTAATGCATTCTTTTGTGATCTTCCAACAATCTAATGTTGTTGCATTCATGTATCACCAAATTTCGATTCAAAATCCAAGTGAAAAGAAATTGATGAATCGCAACAAATGAAACCTAGAATGAGCATATCAAGATTCAGCGATGCAAAAGGCGGTCAAGCAATCACAATGTAAAATAAAATCCATAATTTTAATGTCGGAATTAGGGTGTGTTTGGTAGGAGATGGAGGTTATTTTACAGATTAATTTAGATGGGAATTAAAGGGGATTAAATTTTTTATGAGGTTTATTAGAAGTTATTTGATTTAAATCTATATTATGTTGTTTGGTAGTAGATTTTTAATGGATTTAATTAATACAAACTTACCCTTATTTTAACCTTAAATTTTTTTTACAAGCTCCTTCGATTCTTGTACTTGCTTCAAAATCGCAATGCTCATGCCCGGCCTTATGCGAATACTTTCCACAAATTGATACATCTTCAGCCTTCATTCTCGTCTTCAACATCCCAATTCGTTTTCCTCGTCGTCGGTGGCCTCATCGAAACCAATTTCTCTGGCTTCCCTCCTCTCTTTTGGGTCGTTGGAGAACTCATGGTGTTGAGTAGGATTGTGCAAAACTGACCCGGAGCGGAAAACGGACCGGTTATTTTCGGTCTCAGGTCCATGGCTATTGGAAATTCGACCGGGTTGGATTGAAGTTTTTTTAAAATAAATATATTTAATGTATTTTTAAAAAAATCATATATCTTGTGTACAAATTTAATAAAAAAAATAATTTTTGAAATAATTTTTTTAGTTTTCCCAAAATATATTTTTATTTTATTCCGGCCCAAACCGGAGTTTCTTTAATAAATATAATATATATATATATATTTTTTAAAAATCATATATCTTTTATACATATTTAATAAATATATATATATATAAATATTTTTTTTAGTTTTTGCAAAAATACATATATTTTTATTTTATTTAATTTTATTCTAGTCCGGACCGAAAAAAATCTTGTACGGTCCCCGGTCCATGGTTTTTGGAAATTCTGGTCCTGGTCTAGAGCGGATTTTTTTAATAAATTTTTTTTACATATTTCAAAAAAAATCATATATCTTGTATACATATTTAATAAAAATATATATTTAAATTAGTTTTTCTAGTTTTTGCAAATATATATAATTATTCTGGTCCGGACCGGAACAGACCAGACCTTATCGGTCTAGTCCCGGTCTAGGTTTTGTAAAATTCCGGTTCACCGGATCGGGACCGGAAATTTCGGTCCAGTTCGGATGCACAACCCTAGTGGTGAGAAGAATGAATGTCGACTGGCTTTTCATATGTGTGTCGTGTTTTGTTTTTCCAGCAGGGGCATGAGCGTAATCGTAATTGATAAATGGAGATTAATCTCCTTTAACCTTGCTGATATGAGGTTATTTTTTCCCTATTTTTAATCCCTTTTAATATCATTTATAATCTTTTCTATAATCTCCATCTTCAACCAAACACCTCCATAAAATTAATCCCTCAAATTTAATCTAAAATAACCTTATTGTCATGTTCTTTGGTGCAAAAGATTTTAGCTCGTAAATCACAATAAATACGAAACCGCAATTGTCATCCTTTTCTGATTATTGTTATGAATCATTCTTTCAAATCAGACTCCTAGTGAAGTTCCAAACTTTTCTTAGCAACGACGATCAATAAAAAAAACATAATCGAAAGAGACCTACGAACACTAATCAACAAATATATCACCTTGTTGGCCGGGACATCCACTATCTTTGAAAAATTTCAAGTCCTTATCCTCTTTTAATCCAATTATTAAAAGTTGATAACCCAAATCAATTCAAAAAAAAAAAGCTTTTGTATTTTTACCTACTTACTTGTATCAACAACAATCTTTCCTTATTTAGGGTTGGTTTCTCATGGTTCCCAACAAGTTATGCTATGGTTGTGCCTTGCTCAAAGGATAAGCAACATAACTACAAAGTTGACACAAAAGTTGTCCAAACAAATAATATTAACAACAAAATGAACACAAAACTAGATTATAAAGTAGTGATAATGCCTTATTTTTTCAAAACCTCTTTTAGAAGTTCTCATTTCGTTCGTGTTTTATTGTGATTTGTGACAACTGACATCTTTGTTATTAAAAAAAAATAAAGTTTGAGTCTTTCTCGATTCTTAATCATGACTACATAACAACCAAAAAGTACCGAGCAAACGTTCAAAACAACATTATAAAATTCCTCAATAACCTAAACTTAACACCCTCGATTAGAATGCTTATTACCGAATTAAGACTATAATAAGTATTTGGAATATTAGAGGTTTGAGCCGAAGTAACCTTTGGACAATCCTTAAAACATCTTGTAAAATTCGTAATATTAAAATCATCACTCTTGTCAAAACTAAAATCTCATACCCAAACTAATACTTTGGAGTAACGTTGGTTTTGACAATATGTCCTTTTGCCCGACGGACAGGTGGAATTTGCCTTTGTTTAAAAATTGTACCTCCTTAAATCAAAATGTTTAATAATGTTTTGCAAAAATTATCGTTTTATATGCATTGAGTACTTATGTCTGAAAACAAACAACAATGTGCATCATTTTTATCTAAGCACCTCCTCGAGAAAGAGATTTAAAAATAAATAAAAACTCTTTTTACAAGAGCTTGCTTTCTTCACTCTATCTCCCACCTTTCCATGCATTTTGATGGAAAGCTTAAATAAGATACAACAAAAAGATGAACAATACATTGGGGCTTTTCCTACCTCAGATTTTGATAGACTACAAAACTTCAAATCTATTTGTAATCTTTCAGATCTCAAATTTAAAGAAAAAAATCAGTGAGTTTTCCACTCTTCCATGTCAACCGAACAAGTGTACATGAAAATTCTCAAGGATCACTAGTAGAAATCTCAAATTTGGACTTTCTCATTAGTCTTCAGATTTCGATTACCTATTTACGACCCCTCTAACCGAACAAATTCGACCCGCCTTCCACAAGATGCTCAAATCACCCAGAAAACAAACCAAACAAACCAACACGAGTAAGTGAAACAAAAATTCTCAATGAAATGCCGATGTTTAACAAAGAAATTTGTCCTTTTCATATAATCGTACAATATTTGTTTCATTTTTTTCTTCCCGGTTTGTTTTCCCTTGTTCTTTTTTAGTTTTTAAAGCATGTGTCCATTCATTTGTAACTTGAAGCGAAAGCTAAATAAAGTTGAAAGTTATTCTATTTTATCGGCCGTTTGAAAAATCAAATTTGTTATGGACTCAAACCGAACTAAGAGATGGATCTTCAAGTGTATATAGAACTAAAAAAGATTTTAATTTTCCTTTCTCTTTTTCTTTTCTTTTATTTACCTAGCGTGAGAAGCGTTTTAATTTGTACGACGATCGATCATCTCGAACCACACCGAATGGTGCCGACGATGTTGGTACAAGACTATTTTTTTTTAAAGCACATACTCATTGTTGATAGGTTCTCGAAGAAATCGTTGAAACTCGGCGAGGAAGAAATCGTTGAAACTCGGCGAGGTAGATCCGATGATATAGGAGAGAAAAGAGGGGAGATCAAAATATTTTTAAAAAAAATCCACCTTTTAAAGATTTGCACAAAAAAGTTTATAAAAAATAATGATTAGGTTGGTTAGAATTTGCAATGAATTTTGGGTCACAAGGTTTGAATTCAAGGAGATGAATGAATACTACATTTGTTTGGGTTGAATGAAGAGACAATATAGTTTAAATTTTAGAATTCTTTGTATAGTAGAATGAACTTGCATCCATTGCATTATATCTTAATCTTCCTTTGAGATGAATAAGGTTACGTGAGTTTTGATTCGTTCTTGAGATGAATAAGGTTCGGAAAAGACTATTTATTTGGAATCAAAGCCCTGATGTCATTTTGAAGTGTTATAGGGGGAGGAATGGTGATTCCAACAAACATTGATGATAGGTGTACGATCAATTGGAGATAACACATATTGTTTGTTATGTTTGATTTTGATTTAAAGTTTAGACGAGATGCTATTTTAGAAAGGAGGTTGGTTGTTCGTGCGCGTGGACATTCGGCCGAGAGTGGTGTTCTTAGGCCAATAACAGTTTTTATTAAGCCTAGAGTGGTGTCGTAAGGCCGAGATTGGTGGTCCATAGGCCATGAGCAAAGGGCATTTTTGGTTGCTTATATTGTTCATGTATTGATTGTTTTTCACTGGAATCCATGACAACACATTAAGATCCCGTTTGGTTTAAACTCCGGAAATGGAAACGGAATGAAAACGAATCTAGTCCATACGTACATCCTTGTTCATGAAGTTTTTGGGATTCATTCCTTGTGGTTTGAACTAATTGTAGTAGAATTTGATTAGTTTTAATACCCTATTTGGTAATAAAATATGGGGAAACAAGTGCATTTTGCCTGAAACCACCCGGAATGATTTCATGAACAAGGTACACATATGGACTAGATTCGTTTCCATTCCGTTTCCGGAGTTACAATCAAACGGGGGGTAATAGTGAAATCGCAAGGAGAAAAAGGAAACCTCATATTCGAAGAATTTGGTTGTAAATTAATAGTGCGCCAATGGAGTTTGAGATGGTTCATTTGAGGGTAATAGGGTTAGAAATAGACTTGATCATATCCGGACAATCCGTCCCGCCCGTCCGGAAAAACGGGCGGGTTTGAACATAGGGTAAAGCTCGGCCGGACCGAATATTAAGTATAATTATAAAATATTTAGCATAATTATCATAATGTATATTACATATAATATCTTAAATATTTTTTAGTTTTAAATAAAGTTTATACTTAAAATAAAATTTTAAAATATTATTATATAAGCAAAAATAAAACGGGTACCCGGAGGTCCACCCGCCCGGCCGGACCGGATACGGCAAGGATTGGAGGCCCGTCCCGGGTCCGGATAAACGGGCCGAAAATTCCACAAAGCCCGACCCGAGTCCGGCCTGAGCCCGGATATGAACAGGTCTAGTTAGGAAGTTGGGTTCCATACTTCCATTACATGGCTCAATAGTATAGGGCTATTTTTTAATCTTTTTTTTTTCTTCCTCTATATTGGTAAAATTTATAAAGTAAACGGAAACCGTAGCCGTCACGGTTCCGGAAACCATGACAGTGGATATTTTTTCACGGTTACATTTTCTGAAACCGTGGCGGCTACGGATCTCGTAAACGTCGTGCATTTGTTAATTTTATCGTCGTAAAGTTAGTTGCCATACAGTTAGTATTTCCAATAGTGTAACTACGTATTATTTTCAGCTCAAAATCAGCTCCATTTCATCTTGCATTACATGGGTCGTTTCTATAATATTTAAAAAAATATATAAAAAAAATACAATGGGTCATTTCTGTAATATCTTTCTTTTAAAAAAGAAATTACTCTGACGTGTAATTCTGATTTATAAAATGTGTTTTTTCCAATGTGTCTAATTTAATTTCATAAATAAAGTGTATATTGCTTTATAGTTGTTATGTCTAATCCCGGTTTATGCCTTTAAAATATATTTGACCTTACAAGCTAAATGATTAATTGTAGAACATAAAGTTTTAACTATGTATGATCGAAGTTTGTGGTAATTTAATATGTACGTTTTTGAAACTTTTTATTTATTTAAATGTTTGGTATATATGGGAAAACTAAATTCCGAAGGCCCGAACATATTTCCAATCTCCCGCTACAAGTTTGATGCTTCAATTGAGCCAGAGAGATGGTTGAATACATTTTCAAAAGACCCAGGGAAACATGTCTAAAACTTTGGAACTTGGGGTGGGACCTATTATGACAACTCTAAAAAAGGGTAATCTAAGTTATTTTCTGTGGGGAATGTTAGATTGGCTCTGTTGCTGATGCTTTCTTGTAAAAGAACAAAGAAAGGGTACAATTCTTCCATGGCTCTATAATTTTAGAAGAGAACAATGATCATGGACATGCTATTCATAAATAAAAGGGGGCCAACATTAGGTCTGTGACTGGTTGCACGCGAATCCGTTAAAAACGCATATACTCGACTGCAGAGGACGGAAAGCAAGTTATATGTTAGAATTAAAACCGCTATACAAGTTAAGCTTTAACATGTTCAATCATAACTCATTTATAATCAAACCGAATCTGAATCTTAACCAAATCGAACTTAATCTGAATCTTAACCAAGCTTTACGATTTATTCATTAGCAACTCGATTAAAAAGCAAAGCTCTTTTCACCCAAAGCCCTAGTCAGACAGTAAGACAAATGGCTAAAATGAGAGGGCTACAATCGATACTAATTATTGATACTGTCTAGGATCAGCCTAGAGGTGAAGGTTATTCTACCAAGTCTAGGGAGAGGTCCATCAGACAGATAACAGAGACCGCTACGGCATATTCTCTTAGCACTGTGACAACATAATTAAACAACCCAAAAGAAAGATCTAATGTGATTTTGCAAGACATAAATTAAAATGAAACAAAGTTAAGGAAATCAGTCCTCGCAATAAAGTATGAAAATTTGCAATAAGACTGTCTGCAAAACACTCGAACTAAATCAAGATCTAATATGATTTTGCAAAAAACAAGCAAATTTAGGAGGAAACAACACCAGACTTCTTAGACTTGCTTGTTGTAATCTGTGCCTCTGGTTCCTTCTTCACTGGCTCCCCTTTCTCGGACAAGATCAACTCAATGTGACATGGGTGGGACATGTAGGCTGCCAAAACATAGATTTCAAGAATTAGAGTTGCATCCATATTACAACATCAAACAACACTTAGATATAACACAGGACAGATTCATACGGTTGATACGCCCATGAGCACGGTAAGTACGACGCCTCTGCTTCTGAGCCTCGTTAACTTGAATGTGAGAGATGTAGAGAGAATCCACATCCAAACCTTTCATCTGAAGCAACGGAGACAAGATACATAAAATTATATTCAGTAATTACATAGCATACAAATTGTCAATTATATAAATTTAATGAAAGCGAAGAGAAAAGACTTGCCTCGGCATTACTCTCGGCATTCTTAAGTAAATCGAGGATGAACTTTGCAGATTTAGCAGGCCACCTTCCCTGACCATTGGGATGTCCGGCGTTCTTGGCTTGAGCAGTTCTTCCAACTCCTCTACAGAAGCGACGGAATGGAATGGCCTGCTTGTGAATAAGAACATCCTCCAAGTACCTCTTGGCCTTTGCTAATTGCATCTTCCTGATAGAGAACGCGGTTTCCCTTGTGTTCTATATTAAGAAAAAGTTCATTCAGTACTAAGGGAAATCCAAATATGACAAGCAGTTTAACAAGAGCATGTTGGAACATATTATACATGAAGACAACCATTAACTATATAAATAACAAGATGTCATAATAGTATTCAAAAATGTGCATCCTGAACAAGATAGCATCAGGTCCTATACTAGCCAGCATATCAAGTTATCAAGCATGAATTGTATCATCATTTTGCGCCAATAACTAAACAGAGATTCACCCAATAACTATGACTGTCAATCTTCCTGAAGTTCGCAAATGCATAGTGTAGGTATAGGCAACAGAGGCTTTTTTTCCATATTTCATAAATTTCGTAGATTATAAGCAATTGACCACAACCTTCAGTCATAAATCATAAGCATCGCAAATAAATACAATAAAATCCTCTGAACTCTATAACAGCGGGTGCATAAACACCATATCAGCAAGGCAATAATAAGTTTGCAAATCCAATCTTGCCTTAATCATTATCCACAAGAAATAATCGAAAATTTAGTAGCTATTTTAGATGTAGTTATATTTTCAATTACGCTACCGTCACTAATCGGGAGTTCGCTACATCCGTAACACATAAAACATCACAATCCACAAACAGGATGAACAATTTAAATATTAAAAGAAAGAGAATGATCTGACAAGGAGAGAACGAAACCTTGAAATGAACTCGAAGATCTGATCCACGAGCCTTGCAAGCTGTTGAAGGATAACAATACGAAAAATCAAAACTAAGAATACACAAAAAAAAGACTATAAACCAATAACATTAACTGAAATTTGATGAGAAGCAACACAGCAACATTTCATTATCGAGCAAGCGATAAGAGATGCGTAAAGAACATACACTTGGTAGGATTATCGGGTTCTTGAGAGTATTTCACCATTTTCGGCCCCTCCGTCAGCTGCTGTGTGTTCTTGGGAGAGTCGAACGATAACTAGGTTAGAATTTTGGAAGAATATAAAACCCTAACGTTGGTTATAATTTTGGGCCTGGGCCTTGTATTTGGGTTTATTGAGAATATGTGGGCCTGGTCCTGGGCCTCAAACTTATTCCATTATTCTTCACATCAACGCTACTTGACAGGTTTTTAACGGAGTTGAGATGGAAAATGAGAAATTGAAGGTGAATTACTAATGAGTAATGGAGATGGACAATGGGTGTTTTTTTCTCTATAAAAAAACTAACTAAAATTACATATAGGATTGTAATAAGTAGGGATATCAATGAGTCGGGTTTGGGTCGGGGAGTATCATATTCATCCTCATCCCCGTTTAGTATAACGCTCCCCATCTTCATACCCGTTCGGATATTAAAAAAAATTGTCCCCGTCCCGTTTTCGTCTCCATCGGGGAATACCCATCCCCGTTTAATTTCCCCATTTAAAAACTTGTTTGGTTATCACCGTATAATTACTCGTACCCATTCCCATTTAACTTTCAAGAGTTTGACAAAAATATTAATTTGGATAATAAAATTTTTATAACTGTTTTGAGGTTCTTATTACTAATCAAACAAAATGAGAATACATTGTCTTTGCAAGACCGACAAAAAAATTAACTTGGATAACCAAGTCATTGACATCCCTAACCTTTTAGTTCATGTGTATATGGTATACAAACATTTAGTTCATGTTCACAAGATAAATTTCAATTCATATAATATTATTATACATTTTAATTTGAAATGTTGATGTGATTTAGTTGGTTGTTCAACACATCACCTTATCCAATATGTCAAAGTATAGGTTCATATATTGTGTGTATTATATTAGGTTTTGGTCGTTCAAGTAGGAATGTAGGATCGAAATTCGAAATAAAAATTAGTATAAACTGAAATAATTATATCTTAATAACATTTTGATTACGGTCTTAAGATAAAGTGTTATATTACTCTAACATTTTAATTTTAGGATTTAGGTTGCACCGTCAAAACATATATTTGACAAACTATGACACATAAGATAAAAACACAACATGTAGTGTGCGATGCATTTGATCATCGCGATTTGACGTTTATCAATCACGACATATTCAAATTTTTCGCGAATGTGTTGTTATCCTCGTATGATCGAAAATCAAATTAATATAGGTTAACATTAGCATGATTTACACACGTATAATTATCAAAAAAATATTTAAACTTAAACGACATTTTAAAAAATACATTGTGTGTAAGGAGGAATGAGTATGATAGTATTCATAGTACGATACTCTTAATCCTTAAAATTCAAAAGTGTATATATTTTGAAATTTAGTAATCATCGATAATTTTTGAATTTTAACACAATTTCTGAATTAAATTTCGATTAAACTTAAAACTACAATGAAAGTATAATATAAATACAATTTGTTTAATTATGTATTCTTCGCGGAATTTCTCGTCGGTTTCCTCGTCGGAATCGAATTCGGATCGGGAAGCGGGGCGAATACCCTTATCTTCGTCCCCATCCCCATACACAAGCGGGGAATCAATTTTTACCCCATCCCCGTTTAAATTCTCCATCCCCATGACGGATAATACCCGCGAATTTCGGGGAATCCCCGACCCATTGACATCCCTACTAATCAGATTGTAATTATTATTTCGAGGAGAGTAAAGGTTGTGAGTCGCTTATTGTTCCTTTTTGCATTGCCCGCACCTTACATGGTATATTTATATATTTTATATTTTTTGAGTCAAATGTCATTATCAATATGTGTATATATGTGGGCGACGAAAATATATGTTTTCGGTATAGAGTTTTATTTATTTATTTATTCGGTATTTCTATTTGATATGAAGCTTGGGGTGTATGGATAAATAGGGCAGTGCAAAATTGACCCGGATCGGTTCAGGTTTTTCGGGTTCGGTCCGGTCCCCGCTCCAGGATTTTTAGGTAATTTCGGTCCCGGTCCGGACAAGAAAAGACCGGGTCGGACCGGAATTTATTTGTTATTATTTTTTTATTAATTTAAATTTATATATATTAAAATATCATATATATTTTGTACATATTTAATAAAAATATATATTTTTAAAATATTTTTTAAGTTTTTTGCAATTTTTTTTAAAAAATTTTTTTTATTTTATTTCGATCCAAACCGGACCGGACCGTAACGGTCCGGTCCTCGATCCCAGTTTTTAAAAATTCCGATCTATCGGTCCGGTCCGATCAGGTCCGGTCTAGACCGGATGCACAACCCTACGAATAAAGCAAGAATGTGCACGTGATTGCGTTAAATTCATTTTGCTACAAAGTGGATTGATATTAAGGCAAATCTTTAAAATGTATCCTCGATTAACTCTTGGATTCCAAAATTATGTTAGACTAGTGTAGTTCCCGTGCCAAGACACGGGTATAATATTAAATTTAATAAATAATTTTTTTATAAAAATTAATGTATCATAAAGTCTTAATTAATTAACTCAAAGAGAAGTTTAAACTTTAAAATTAAACTAACAATAATTCTAAATCAACAATAAAAAGACTAATTTAAACAATATTACATATTATAACTTTGCGTCTCGTATACAATACAAAAGTGTAAAACTAAATTGATTCAATTAGACCATTTTTGAAGATTGTAAAGTGAAATGATATTTTTTTCCAAGAAATTAAAATAAATTATAATTAAATATAAACTTTAATATATAGTACATTAAAATTTTTAATTAAAAAAAGATAATAGGTAGTTTTTTAAATTGTCTTGGAAAAAAAATGTAACACTTATAATATATTTGTTGATTTAGTTATTATTTCTAATTAATATAGGAACTATATATTTGCATGTTAAATATAAAATAATAAATTATCTAATAATCTTATAAATAAAAGTCCATAAACAATTTTCAAAAATAATGAATAAGAATATCTTAAAAATATGTTTTTTTTTGTAATCTCAAAAATATGTTGAAGATTGTGATAAGTATATAAATGAAAACAATATATTAATGTTTATTTTAGTTTATCAAAACTCAAAAATCTAAGAAAATGACACGTGGCAAAAAAATCTTTGAGGAAGCACTACATGAAAGAAAATGCTTTGGCTTTAATAGTAGTATATATATAGAAGTGACCTTCTCCCACAAATTTTAATATTTTTATTATATCTAATTAATTATTTCTTAAATACTCTTAAAAGTAACTCAGCAATTATGATAAACCGAAATTTAATTTATAAAAACCAAATTTTTAAAAGGCTGAATTTAGCAAGTATGCACTTTTCGAGTTCTATTTTATTGCTTGAAATTCATTTTGAAACCTAGATCGACCCCTTTTCGGGTTCTATTTTATTCGATCTTTTAGAAGATTACAAGTGTCATTGTTGTCAACCTAGAGCTTTGATACCATGTTGTAACACCAAAAATTATGAGAACTCGGGATGTCAGTGGTTAGGACCTCACAATGGGTCCCGACCTTAGTTTGACATCAATGATACACGGACCTTACAACAAGCCACGATTAATAAATCAATAAAACCTTTGAAATGCTAAAGATGTTCAATAAAATAACATATCCAATAGGCATGCATAAAGATAAAGATGTAATAACCGGAAAATTTTAATAAATTTTTAGTTATTTAAAAATTTTATTTTATTTAAACCAAGAATCCAAATCGAATACATAGAAATAATCCAAACCCGATCAATAGTTTAAAACCATTTTAAACCCTTTTAATTTCCTTTGAACCGGACCAACATGATTTGATAAACCATGTTACTGGACCGGCCTGCGGCACCCTCAGGCCCACGATGTGCAGAGGTTAACCGGCCCATCTGACTTATCCTTCCCTTCCCGACCCAACCTACTCTATCTTACTCGGCCATTTCTCCTTTTCCCCATCTCTCAGCCCAGTAGCGGCCCAACATTGCTCTTTTCCTCCACCTTAGCCCACCTTTCTTCCAGTCATGTACTCAGGCCCAAAACGTGACTACCTAGCTCTCCCTAAAATCGTGGGCCAATATATCTCTTGTCACCTCGGCCATCTTCTTGCTAATCTAGCGCACTAGGCCCACACCTCCTTGCCACCTCCTCACTTCGTCTTCAACATGTAGCGGCCTCCTCAGTGTCAAACGGGCCAACGGGTCGGGTTTGGGTCGGATCCTAATAACCTCGGGTTGAAACGGGTCGGGTCAAAAAAGGCTTGGTTATTAATCGGGTTATTTCGGGTCGGGTCGGTTTGGGCCGGGTATCATTTGTTCAGGTTAAAACGGGTTATCGGGTAGTCTCGGTTCCCGGGTCGTAATGGGACGGGTCGGAATCGGGTCGGTTATAACAGGAACAGGTCGGGTTAAAACAAGCTCACATTTTTATAGGTTTGTTTCGGGTCGGGCCGGTTTGGGTCGGGTATTAATTATCGGGTTAATACGGGTCAATCGGGTTGGAATCGGGTCATTTTTATGTTTGGGTTGGGTCGAAACCAGATCGGTTTGCGTAACATCTTGATTCGGGTCAATTTTTCTTCGGGTTCGGTCGAAACCGGATCGGTTTGCCTAACATCTTGATTCAGGTCAATTTATGTTCGGGTTTGTGTAATTTATTCTAAAACTTATACGAAGATATTAATTTGATAAACGATGAAATAAAAGTTGTGTTGTTTACTTGTTTTAGACTTTTGATGGTGTATTAGTGTTCATTTAATTTTTAAAAATGTAATAGTAAATCAAAGACATGCGTAATAAATAATAATAACAATAATGATTTGTTGAATCGGATAATAATCCGTGGAATTTAGTCTTCTATTTGATCCATATTCGAAAATATGGTATCTAAAACGACTTTAGTCGGATCGGATAATTATCCACATAAATGTTTGATCTGAATGATTTTAACCCGATCTGTTTGATTGAATATGAATTTAACCGGATATGGTTATCCGACTGATCCGTTTGATCAAAATATATAATTTGACCGACTAATCAATCCATTTGATCCATAAATGCTTTTCCTATTTTGTTTGTTATAAAATGTAAAATAAAATCTATCATCTTTTGCTGAATCGGATAATAATTCATGGAACTCGGTCGATCTATTTGATCCATATTCGAAAATATGGTATCTAAAAACGACTTTAGTCGGATCGGGTAATTATCCACATAGATGTTTAATTAGTTGATCGGAATGGTTTTAGCCCGATCTGTTTGATTGCATATGAGTTTAACCGGATATGGATATCCGACTGATCCATTTGATCAAAATATCTAATCTGACCGACTATTCAATCCATTTGATCCATATGGATCATATATGTTTTTCCTATTTTGTTTGTTATAAAATGTAAAATAAAATCTATCATCTTTTGCCGAATCGGATAACAATCCGTGGAATTCGGTCGATCTATTTGATATATATTCTAAAATATGGTATCTAAAAACTACTTTAGTCGGATCGGATAATTATCCACATATATGCTTGGTCGGATAATTATCCACATATATACTTTAGTCGGATCGGATAATTATCCACATATATGCTTGGACAATCGGGTTATTCGGGTCGGGTTACTTTGGGTCGGTTTACTTCGGGCTATCGGGTTACTTCGGGTCGGGTTATTTCGGGTCGGGTTACTTCGGGCTATCGAGTTGTTCGGGCCGGATCATTCGGGTCGGGTTACTTCGGGTCATAAATTCCTTCGGGTTAAATCGGTTTCAAGCGGGTCTATTCCGGGGATTCTCTTTTTCAAAATTTTCAGGGCCAGGTCGGATTCGGGTTCGTCGGGTTCACGGGTCGGGCCAACTTTTGACAGCTCGAAGTCCGTCAACGACAGTTTTGGAGAATTGAATACAGACATTGAAAGCCGTAACGTCGGCATAGAAGGTCGTCACCTACGCCATCTATCCCCCTCTCACTCCCTCACTCTCTCCTTCTGCACCTTACGTCTATCTCCAGACCACCGGAGCTTTCTCTTCCTACCTTCCGCTTCACTCTCCCCTGCCACCTCTTTCCTCTCTGCAACCCCGCCATCACCACCCGCCTCTAACCACGATCACCTTCCGTTTCCCTTCCTTGTTTTCCTCTTCTCTTCATTGCCGTCAACGTCACTTGAAGAGGTACATCCCTTTCCTTGCTTTCTTCCTTAGCCGGCGGGACAGACCTCCCTACGTTCCTCCCTCTGCAAAGCTTCTCTACAACATTCCTCCTTACCCGACGGTCTCCTTCCCACCAATCAAACCACCCATCTCGACAACCGACGGAGCTTCTTGCCGTCACCGACGCCAAGGACACCGGCCACCTCCTCCCACTGGCAAGTGACTGAGTACATCAGTAAGCCTCACTCCTCCTCCTTGACTCTACAATACGTATGAAATGGCAAGGAGGATGATGAAATTTAATTGTGGATACAGGCTGGAGATGAGATTCGAAAGTGAATCTCCATACTTCCTAGCGTGCCACCTAGTGTTGAGTTGAAGAGATTCGAACCCGAAACGTGCAGATACTCAGGGGCTGACCGTGGACTTGTTTTTCCCGTACCCTAGCCTCGAACATGTGACTTCAAGGAACCCAACGACCAATTCTGTGTGTTGTTTTGCTGCTAGAGAATCTCGAACCAACGACCTTTGGACCTACTTGTGACGCTGCTCATTCCGTTCTACTGTCGAGGAGGTTCGAACCGTTAACCTTCTGCTCTGATTTAACTTTGTGAATCTGCTGCCCACTAGTCTCGAACTTGAGACCACTGAAGACTGGGAGAATTAAATCGCGTTACCTTCTGCTTGCATCAGGTTTCGAACCGGGGACTAGTTGCACCTGTAAGAGCCGTAGTCTTTCGGGCCGTAACCGGACCTTGGCCGAGATTAGCTTTGGCCGAGGTTGGTCTTGCCGCCCCCGCGGTGAGTGGCGCCGCCCCTGCGGCTGCTTGGACCGCCCCTGCGGGTTCCGGCGGCTGCAACCGTCTTCTTTGACCTTGTTGACCCGTGCTTTACTCTTTACTTTGCTCCTTCTTACCTTTGGCTGATCAAGGGTTTCTTCATCTTCTTCTCCAACTTCTCTCCACGTTCCTTGCTTCCCTTGCTTCCTTGGATCTTGTTCTTGAGTTGTGGAAGAGTTTTGTGAGAGTTTTGTGTATGTGTTACCTTGTGTGAGTGTTGGCTGAGGTTATGCTGGGCTTGGAAGCCAGCTTTGGTGTATGTTGAGCTCTCCAGCAGCCTTAGACCACAAGTGTGGTAAGGGTTCTTCTCCTCTCTTTCTTTCTTTCTTGCTTTCCTTCATAGCTTAGGATTAGATGATTGCCTAGGCATGTTCTGATGTTGTATGTGTATACATGTTTATGGTCTTGGCTTTGGATGAGAGTATAGACGTGATTTGATCACGTGTAGAACCGAAGAGAAGCCGTGAAGTTGCCTTCTGCACTGTCGCCGCCCCCGCGGTCAAGAGCCACCGCCCCCGCGGCTACCGTGCCACAGCGCCTGCGTTGCGCCAGCGGCCGCCCACGTTCTGTGTCACCGCCCCCGCGGCCACAATCCGCCGCGCCCGTGGCCACCTACTTTCGCCCCTGCGTCCCTTGTGACCCGCAGGTGCGTTTTGTCCCGGATCTACCTAAGGCTAGGTAGATCCTTTTCCTTCCTAGTATGAGTGGTAGTAGCTTGCTAGGTGCGAGTTGAGGTTAGAATGAGTTGAGTACGGAACTGTTATGCCAGTTACGGCCTTGAGGATTTCGATTTGGAATATGATCCGTATGGATCCCTTGGGTCTAGGTGTGACCCCTTGTATGGATATGTATATGATGTATGCGTTATACCTTGTTTAGGTTGAGTTGATCTCCAGAGCGGAGCCGAGTATTCTGAGTCTGTGACTCCCGAGGTTGAGGTAAGTCCATAGGACTTACTTAGCTGGCCTCCATATATTGGATGTGTGCCAGAGTGGTGGATGTTATGCTTTATAGCCCGTATGATATATTGTATTACCGACCTATGGTCTATTGACTGCCCATTGTAGGGCCGTGACAATTTGTCCATTCATCCCGCTGGGAGTCTGGAGGTTCTCTTCGGGCAGGCCAGTATGGCTCAGTGGGCCGGCCGCCTACACCACTCCCATAGGGTACACGGGAGGTGGGACCGGATCCCATTCCAGCTGACACCATTCCCTAGAGGCGAGGGTTATATTCCTCGTGTCACATACGTTCATATTGAGTTATTATTTATACGCTATATGCGCCGGACTATTATTATAAGATAATAAAATGGGTAAATGTGTGACAACATGTTTATATGTTTAAGTTCTGACGTGTGCATGTGCTCTAGCATCTTCCTTTGTATGTGTTTGGTTAGCTAACGGTGTAATGCCGTGTTGTAGACTTTGCAGGTTAGAACACTGCAGAGTGATCCAGACGGGGCGATCTGCTGAGGGCTCCGTACACTGGGGTTATACTCGTGGATGGGTATTTTGGATATGTATATATATGATATGTTTTGTTGTACTCAGCAGTTGTATAAACCTTTTTGACATGTTTATATATCAGTTTTATGTTTTGGTTTTAATATGTTGGTGCCTTGTTGTAAGATCGGTGAAATTGTTGTCAGGCTAGGGTCAGGATCCATTGTGAGATACTAGCCGGTAGCACCTCGAGTCCCGCAGATTCGGGGTGTTACAACACCTTCACCACCACTTGAATCCGGTTATTCATTTGGAACCGAATCAACTTCTGGTTAGACCCGAACTGAATTATTCCCGTTAATATTTAATCACGAGTATAATTTATTTAATTATTGCAAGGTAATTTAGTTATTAATTAGCTGATAGTAATGTTGAAAGGATTGATGTATTGTAGGAACTGGAATGAGAATGTTAAGAGGATTGATAACGTTAGAAATAATAATGCACTGCCGAGATAGTGATATTTTAATGGGCCGACTATGCAGATGATAAGAGAACTTTAAATTGACGTCTAGGTCCGTAAACCTAGGGCGTGGAAAACGTTAGGGTATCGATGCTAGATACCATACCCTGGTTGATTAGAATGATAACTCGCGCAGATTTAAGGGTTGATATAGTTCTAAAGGTTGATAAATATTGATCAGAGAAATCAGATCTCTGATTGGCAAGATCACGAGAAACATTGAGACCAACACTAATAAGGTGAGTTCATAGGACTCACTTAGCTACCTTTTAATATTGAGTATGAACTAGGGTAGTGTATGTTATGATTGTGAAATAAAATGAACGAACTAGATCACTGCTTTGAATTTCTAAAGAGAGGCACAAGTGTATTATAATGTGTCGTAGCTTTCTCTCCGGGCCGAGGGTGCCGGAAGATTTTCCCGCGACCAGTCCAATAGCGTATACGGAAGGATGCATTAAAATCAGTCGTACTGGTTAACGCGGACGGGGCAAGAGTCGGGAGAATCTTGTGCTACCTTGAAAAGTTGGAAAATTGAATGGCAAATTTCACCAAAGAAAAGATAATAGTTGGGACATTATGTGTTGCATTATGGTTAACGGGGACGATTTTTACTTTGTTGTTAGAGTTTGCAAGTTTGATCTCTACCGAGAAATCATGAATGAAGTGGTCAGCCGGGTTTTCGTACTAGAAATGGGGTTTATCTATTTACGCAGTTTATTTTATTGTTATGAGACTTGTTTCCATTCTAGATATTGGTTGTCGTTGTGTCAAGTTGTGTCTTTTAAAACTTATTGTTATCTTTTATAAAGATTTGTCTTTTAATATTTGTGTCTTGTTGCAAGGTCCGTAGTTATTGTTGTCAAACTAAGGTCGGGACCCGCTGAAAGGTCCTAACCAGTAACGCAACGAATTCCCAAAATTCGGGGTGTTACAAGGGACATATGAAGTATAACTAGTCTCTCTAATAAAGTGAAAGTACACCCAATCCCTAATTACCGGTACGGAAACCTAGTTGACCACTCAACATCCGATCACTCGACAATTACCTAACGTGCAAAGTCTATTAACATGGTATAAACCATTAGCTAACACTTCTAATAATAAGGTGAACTAAAGGCACAAACACATGTAAGTAAAACGGTAAACACCTCAAGCATGCACAAGAAATGTCCCGGTTATTATCTTTACATTAGGTGATTCCAATCTTATTAGTTCAACTTAATCGAGTGGCACGAAGATCCTCCAACCTTCACCCCCATCCATGTAAACCAACAAGATCGGTTTCAATGCATCTCCCCGTATACTCTGTTGGACTGATCGCGGGGATCCTCTCAGTCGCATTCAACATTGGATAGTGATGCCACGACACGTTATCATTCACTTTGGTCTTACCGAAAATAAAAGTGTAGTGGTCTAGTCAAGTTTTTAATTATTAAACACTCAATACACACACTACCTCAAGCACACAATTAATATTATTAATGGTAGCTAAGTGAGTCCGATGAACTCACCTTATCCGGTTCGATATCATAATATGCAATCTCCATCCGTCCGTCAACGATCTCACAACCCTGATTAAGATGTAACAACATCTTAGTATACTCATTCTATTATTTCGACATATCTAGGGTACATTATCCTGCATCTCTACCCTTATAAATCTCTAGGTATTATAGTTCCATAGACCTAGATGTCCATTCCACAATCCGACTAATCTCATCAATCCACACATATATCCATTTTCTAAATTCCGTAATTCATTAGCAGCCTCAACCTAGCGGTCTCATGACATTTTCGTCATCCTCAGTTTCGAACTAATATCTCAACATACTTCCGTTACTATCCAATATAAAACTATAACAGTTGATTAACGCTACGGATCTAGAGTTAAATAATTTAAGGACATTTATATCTCGATTAAATAATAAGACGATCTTGGAAATTAATATGTACGAGCATTAGGTCGAGATTTCGAACCTTCCGTAGGGCAAGGATTGTCGGTTACAAGGGTTGTGATGGCACCTGGTGGCGAGGCAAGGTAAGCAAAAAATTGTAAGTTCGAGTCCCACGGATGAAAAAAACAAGGCAGGCGGCGAGGAAGTGAGGAATCGGAGATCCAGTCAAGGGCTTGTCCTACGGAATGTAGGTCACATGTTCGAAACTCGTCAACAACAACAATTTTAACAAAAGGGAGTATTAGGGCTTCGGAGGTTAGAGACTCACCAGGTGCAAAGAGGCTAGGCGGCGGCAACTCAGGAGCGTGGGGGTCTCAGGTTCAATTCCTCTGGGAAGCGCTCAGCAGCACTCCTTTGGAGATGAAGGCTCCGGTTCGAATCCTGCTAGCCATAAGAGGCAATAAAAAATTTAGACTGGCGTGAAGTCTTGACTTCGAGACTCATTGAGGCATACGGCGGGATTTAAGTGGAGCATGAAGACTAGAGTTCGACTCTCATCGAAGACGCAAAGAATTGGCTCAGGACAAGGTACGTGAAGTTGTGGGTTCGACCCTCACCAACCACAACGCTTGGCGCCAAGGACGAGCACCACGTCCACGGTTTAACACCTGTAGGAGACACAACGTGCGTCTTCCTCATGCATACGTCGACTGGTAAAAAAAAAGAAAAAAGAGAAGGAGATAGTCTTACCTACTGTAATGGTTCCCCGCCGACAAGGAGAGCGGCGGTGTTTTCTTGCCGGCGAAGCTCTCTCTTCCCTGACTGACTCGACAAAGTGGACGACAAAGAGAATGAGTTCTTTGGTTTTCTAGTGTTGGAAGGCGTGGTGCCGGTGTGTGTCTCCTCTTCTTTCTAGGCTTGATGTAGTTGGAAAGAAGTTTGGCTTGAAGTTAGGGAGAAGGAGATTAGGGAGTTGGCGATTGGTGTCGGTGGAGGAGGGTAGTGTGGCTATTCATTCTCGTCATCACTCTCGGCCTTGTAACATTTGTCTTCAATGATGACAATCAAAGTCCCTAACAGTCTATGAAGGGAGCCATCGCAGATGGCAAGAAGCGGTCGTCGTTTGCTTCACGCGTGAGAGACCCACTCTTCTTGGGCCCGAGAGAGATTATAGGAGAGGGAGGTTGGGAAGGCCCAAAGTGTGTCATGGCCCGAGAAATGCAGGCTGGACAAAAGAAAGAAGGGCCGGTTTGGCCCGGAAATATATCGACTAGGATGGCCAATTCCCTCTCGATCGATCGGATCGGGTTTTCGGAATAATATAGCACAATAAAAATAACCAAGAAATGTTCTGTTTATTACAAAAGATATAGAAATACATAGATTTATCTGAACAATAAGAATTTTTTTTTTGCCTTATGAGAAGATGAGAAGGTGATATATATATATATATATATATATATATGAAATTATGTGAGTAGTTTACGTTATATATATTGAAACCTGAATATTGCTTCCCTTGTAAATTTACCTCGTAACATATAAGAGAAGTTTAACAATATGCAAAAAAGATTTCAAGTAAAACAAATATATATTTGATATATCGAAAATCGGAAATCTTTTAGATCTTTACAATGAGTCGGAATTTAAATTTTAACATTTATAATTTAGATATTGATTTAGTAAATAAAAAAATTTGGCTTAATTTTGTGACAAGTGTAAATGAGAAGTTTACGTTAAATATATTTAAAACCAAGATATTACTTCCCTTTTAAGTTTAACTCATAACGTAAAAGAGAAGTTTAACAATCTAAAAACAATTCTTGACTTAATTTATGACTTAGTAAAAAATTTAATTTGTGAAAAAACGTGAGGTCGTCACGTCTACATTATGACGGTTACTTTAATAAAGTATATAAATATAGATTACATTATCATTCTTTCTTTTTTCAGTTTTAATTTTATATGTATTATTTTGTATTAGTTTTAATATCCAAACTTTTACAGGATTGAATTTCAATAAATTGTTTAATAATTATAAATTAAAACATATATTTTGGATGATAAGGCATGAAATTATATTACATGTGTGGTTTCCATTTATCTTTAAGAGATTTTACATCTACGATAACGTTAGTATTTTTACATGGAAGGGAAAATGGAAGGGTGTAAGTTATGTGACGATTGATATTGCTATATAATTATAGACTTGTAGTTGTTTCCTCTTATTTAAAAAAGTTTATTCCTGGCCAGTCTTTTTTTATAAATAAATTACTTCAAAAAATATGAAAAGTAATAAATTTTTTGATAGTATTCTCTCATTCATAGGCAAAGGCAAACACCATGGCTGTTATATTGTCCATAGGCAAACACCATGGCTGTTATATTGTCCATGCTTTTATAGGGTTTTTTTAATAGGTTTTTTATAATATTTTGTTAAACTTGAGCTGGAATAGTCGATTAATTGGTGATATATTTAATGAAATATTATTAAAAAAAACCCCTATAAAAGCATGGACAACATAACAGCCATGGTGTTTGCCTATGAATGAGAGAATACTATTGAAATTTTAAGTCTTTAATAAATTTATTTTACGGTATTGTCCCTAATATAATTTAACGACCAATCTAAACAAATTTAACGATCAATCTTAACAAATTTAACGAATATTTTTTCCATATTACAAAATTTAACGACCAATCCTAATAGAATTTAACGACTGATATGTTATATTTTAGCGACTGATATAATACATATATTAACAACCAAATAAAATTTAACGACTGATATACTATATTTTAACGACTGATATACTATATTGTAACAACTGATATACTATAATTTAACGACTGATATACTATATTTAACGACCAAACAAAATTTAATGACCGGTATACTATATTTTAACGACCAAACAAAACTTAACGACTAGTATACTATATTTTTAACGACTGATATACTACATTTTTACGTTCCTTTAATGGTCGTTAATTTTTTTTAAAAGTTCGTTAATGTATAATTATACCGATTTGTTCATCCAAAAATATTATATCGGCTTTCTTTTCTAAAAATATATTAATGGTTGGTGAGCCAAATTTGAACAATCATATGAAACTCCCTTATTTAACCTTATTATGTATCTTTCATTATAGGCGTTCATTATTTAATCTAATGGATCTTAGAAGTCCTTATTCTCTACTCTAAGAAAGGTTCTCACCGAATCCTGACCCTATATATACACAAGTTCAATGAATGCCTGAAAACCCTCCCCGGAAAAGGGTGGAAGTTTGTTATCATACGAGTGAAACTCAGGTGACGGGTGTAACCAGGTGGTAGAGTGGGTATTGGTAAGCAACTCAGGTCATCCGACCACCACCCATACCTATCACCTGCGTTCATCACTCATTTTAATATAAAATATTTTAATACTTTAATAATATATAAATTACACCTTAATTAAAATTTCATGAACTAATATTTTGTTGCTTAGTTTTCCTTTATTACTCTGTCAACACAACTGGTTTTTAAATTCTGGAAATTTTAAGGGTAAATATAATTTCTTTACATACAAATTCTTCAGTTTTTGTAAATCAAAATAATTTTGTTGTTACTTTTTCCATAAAACTTCTCATTTACTAAGGATGATGAGTCAAATAGAGCGTGATAATTTTTGAGATTTTAATGATAGACGAAGTTAACTTTGTATAATGCTACTTAGTTTAATAATTGTAATTTTCACTTTTATATCATTTTATATTTGGAAATATGTAAAATATTTCGGATTTGTATTTTCGTTCCAACCACGTTAGGAATTAAGACTTAAACGAGATTCAAGCATATATTTAATTTTAGCTTGTATACTTTTAATTTGTTTAAAATTTTGGTTGAATATAAGATTAAAATCTGGTTAAATTGCACTAGAAAAATAACCCAATCCAAATAACCACCAGACGAGTACATACGCAAGTGAAAAAGATGTGAGTTACGTGACTGATTCGGTGATGAAAGTGGTGCACTCGATCCATTACTATCCCTAAAACCCGAATTTAGCCTCTTAACAAGCCTAGGCTTTAAAAACTGACATTTGGAAATTAGGAATCTTGCATAATCAATTTTAAACTAGCCTTAGTAATTCGAAATTTAGCAATAACATTATAAACTATTGATATCTCGAATAATTAATATATAGATTGTGACGATGGTGAGCATATTATTTTCCACTGCCCTTTATTTAGGGCGATAATAGACGTACCGGCGAAAAACGCTAAACGTCACCTGAACTACGCACTTTGCGTGCGTAGTTTCGGTTTTTCATTACGGACTCTAACTACGCGTTTGAGGTGCGTAGTTGAAGCCGAGGTGAAGCCGAACGAGCCGATGAACTACTACTATGCTTGCCATATGCATAGCAGCAGAGGAAAAAAACTATTACTACTACGCTTGCCATAAGCGTAGTAGTAGAGTTAAAAAAAAAAACAAAAAAGCTACTACACGTTTAGCAAGCGTAGTAGTAGAGTTAAAAAAGTTGATTCCAAAACGTTGCTTAGGTTTCAATTCCAATCAGAGAAAGGCTCAATTCCAAACCTTTGCTTTGGTTTCAATTTGATTCTAATACAAAAAAATTGATTCCAAAATCCAATAATTTAATTCAAAAAATTTGAACGTAACAAGGCTCAATTCCAAAATCCAAAAACATTGATTGGTTGCAGATTAGGCCTCGGTGCAGATTGGAACAAGAACTGAGAATTATAGTTATTCTCATTTCACATACAGAAAGTTTTTGGTAACCAAGGACCATCACAATAAACACAAGCTTCACATATACAAACAGAGAGAGATGCAGATTCGAACAGGGCTAGGCTCGGCGCAGATTCGAACAGGGCTCGGCTCGGTGTAGATTCGAACAGGGGGAGGGGACTGTTTGTACTCAGCAGTGCTTGTGTCGCATTAAACGAACAGAGAAAGATTACATACCTAGGGCTGCAATTAGACGACAAGACGAACAGGGTTCGGGAACGAACAGGGTTCGGGAACGAACAGGTGCGAAGTTGATCGAAGACGACGAGATTAGACGACTTGAGGGAGGAAGGAAGAAGACGAAGTGTTACGTTGTTTTAACAACCAGCTACGCTATTGACAAGCGTAGTTAGGGTTTTTTTATATAAATAAACTACTACGCAAATGGCAAGCGTAGTAGTAGTTAAATTTTATTTTTTTTAAACAAATCCGATTACGCTTGCCAAATGCGTAATATATCGGCTCGTTCGGCTTCACCTCGGCTCCAACTACACACACCAAATGCGTAGTTGGAATCCCCAGTGAAAAACCAAAACTACGCACGCGAAGTGCGTAGTTAAGATGACATTTAGCGTTTTTCGCCGGTACGTTTAGAAATCGCATTTATTTATTAGACTATGATTTCCCACTTGTACATAGTGGTGTGTGTAGTGACGTTGATTAGACATAGATTGAATAATTTGTAATTAGGTGGGAGGAATCATGGAATCAATTAAGCATGGAATCAACCATATTTTCAGTTTGACCAAAATTATATAATGCTTTTGTTTGATTATATGGTTAATTAAGGAGTTTAAATAATTGTCAAAACAAAGTTTAATGTGAAGGGTCACTTGCGATACTTGTCTACTCTTTCGCATAATGTAGGGGCAAAAACTAACATAAGTTTGAGCGAAATATTATATATTATAATTATATGTATATATATTAGACCTTGTCAACTTCGGAAAAACAAATATGTTTTTCTGTCACACTTAATCCAACTGGACTTTTTTGACTTGTTATAAAATAAAACAAAGTGGGTGTCTACAAAGTTCTTGAGTAACAAAAAAAAGAAGTTATTCATACTATCTTTTAAGCCAAAGGAGTTTATTATTCGATTGAGAAGACGATAAAATGACATTGGTAATTTGAACTTTGTGCAATATTACCTTAATAAAAATACAAGTTTACAACCCATCATTTTTTTTCTTTAAAAAAGAAAAAGAGTTCGAGGCCACGTAGAATATTGTTAAATACATAAACAATTAAAACAACAGATGGAACAACTGTCAAGAGATAAATGAAAAACTTAAACGAAGAAAAACAATGAAAAAGTAGGGTTAAGCATCGGTTCAAAACCGAACCGATAACCGAAAACTTGTAAAACCTGGACCGAAAATCGCAACCGAAATGCTCGGTTTGAACCAAAATTTTCGATGTCGGTTTAAGTTGCCAATTGAAGAAAGCGAACAAGATGTAGATGATAGATTCATATTCGATTTTAGGGCAAACAAAATCACAACAAAGACATATTCGATGAAAAACAATCAAGAATCGAGATTAAATGACAAGTTCGATTCAAAATCCAGATTTAGAGATTCAAACAAAAGCACAACAAATAACAAATGACAAAGAAAAGAGTAAGAAGTGAAGAACAATAAAAAATCAGGATCCAGATCCCGGTGTCTCGCTCTCACTACCCTCGCGGGATATCCAGATCCCGTCGCCTCGTCTCTCAGTCTCAGCTCTCTCTTGTAGCCAATATCAACCTCACCATTCCGTTCTTTTGTTTGAGTCGTTGGCGTCGCTGGATGGAGGTGGAGACTCAGAAAATCAATGAACGTTGAACGAGAAATGAAGAAAGAAACGAACTTGCGTGAGGGAATTGGAGTCGTTGGTGGCACCGTCCCTGGAATCATTGCCGTCACTACGTCGGGGGAAGCGTGTTCACCGTTACTCCGTTAGGGAGTTAGGGGATGCGTAGAAAACTGAGGAGCAAGAACCTAAACTCTATTTATGTTCTCTCTTTTTTTTCGAAACGGAAAACGCATCATATCTTCTCTAAAATACTAGGTTGACCGGTTGGACGGGTTTTTTATTTTTTTATTTTTTATTTATTTATTTTTTTATGTCCAAAACCATCGGTTTGCAGTTCGGTTCACAACCGAACCTAAATCCTAAAATTTTTGGACCGTAGACCGAACTAATAAATGCGGTTCACGGTTTAGTTGGACCAAAAATAAACGTTTTTTGTTCGGTTAAAGTGAACCGACCATATTTTGCTCAACCCTATAAAAAAGCAAGCGAGGAGCAAATTTTACGATCAGTGATGTAGCTAGAGACTTTTTTCAAGAGGGACGACTTTAATTTTTTATTATTTTATTTTATGTATGTTAATATAATAAGTTTAAATTAACAATAAAAATCCAATCTTATACTAATTAAAATCATTGATAAATAATATTTATTACTTTAAAATTATATGATTGTAAAAAAATTTCTCTTAAATAATAAATTGGATAAATTTATGCTACTAATTTACATATAAATGTGGAATAATAATTAAAATATTATTATTTCTTACAAAATACTTGTTAATATAATATGCTAAATAACTTACTAGAAAATTATATATATTTTTCCTAGTAAATTACTAACTCAACTCTTCTTCTCATTAAAACCTTAATGTTTGCACGGCATTTCACATACTTACAATTACAATGTTATTTAATTTCCATTTAATCACAATTTGAAAACTACTGAAATTTACTAAATACTTTGTAGAATGACCACAATAATTATTTCATGTAACTTTCTTTATATATTATGGTTCAACGTAATTACTTATGTATGAGATTGTGTTTAGTATATTAGATATGTGGTTGTAGTTATGTAGTTACGGTTGGAGACGTAGTTTTAAATGAAACAACAATCTCATAACTTGTGAGGAGATTTTTCAAAATAACAACCACAATCTCCAAAACAACAACTACATTCTCATTCTAAACACACTTTTTGTATAAAATCTTTTTATAAAATTCTCAAAACCACAACACCCTATCTAATACTACACACCTAAAATTCATGTAAACGTTGCTATATTTAGTATATATTATCAATTTTTATTAAATAAGATATGTCTAACAGAGAGTTATTTGACACAAAATTTCATTTCTTAATTTTAAAGTGAATCATTTAGTTAGTTTGTAAGTATTTAATGTCTAAAAGAAAAGGTGAATGGATTATGTAAAAACTAAATATTTGTCTAGGAGTATTCGAACCCTACACCACTTCCTTCCAAAACTTAAACTCTCCCTGCTCCACCCCTAAACTATTTAAAACGTATTGATCCCATCCTGTTAAAAAAAGTCATTTCTACAATCTCAACAGAGGCATCAACCTCTCTCGTACCTCCTCTAGCTACGTCATTGGCTATGATAACATCCAAAGGATAAAGCATGGACATAAAAGTCCTCCTGAAAACGATGTTAATTAGGGTCAAATCAAGCACTACAGAATAACATCGTTGAAAAACAAATATAACATGATACTATTTTCGGGGAACGGAAAGACGGAACTCTAAAGAAGATGCTCCCAACAAACCGAGCCATCAAGAACACATAAGCACGACTTTGAAAAGAAATCTTATAAATCATTTCTTTTATTTATTTTGTTTGTTGGCAGCTCCTAAGCCCATTTTATTTCCTCCACACAACGGTGTATCCACATTGATGTTGACCATGTCTTCCTCATTAGAAGGGGTGCTCTCATATCTTTTGATTAGGAAAGCGGCATATACCGAGGGTAGCAACTATTTATTAAAAACACAGGCATGTAGCAGAACGCACACCGTTGAAGCTGAAATTTATAAGTCGGAGCTCACTCTTAAGGGTTGGTCGGTTGGCTTGTCATCCCCCGTATGTCTCCAAATAGGGCCCCCTCACTAGTCCGGCTAGCTAGTGAGCGTTTTTTTATCCGGCGGAAAGCAGGCCGGGCCAATTTTGCGGGCCTCTCCCACAACGCAAGCAACATTGTTTGCCACTACCCGAAAAGCAAAAGATTCGAGAGTCCAGGCTGAAAATACATGCATAGATAGTGATCTAATGGAAAACGTTGTTTGAAATGAAGAGGAGAAGCCCATTCATTTTACCCAATTTAGATAAGGTCAGTGGGTCCTCCACTTCTCCATCAGGCCTGAGTTTTCTATTCCTAGGGTTTATATCTATATCTCCTACCGGCCGATCATAACATAATATATGAGGAGCCGGACGACGAAGCCTAGAGAAAGATGTCTCCGATGCGACTCTCACGGCTTTTTCTATTGTGATTTTTTTGACAGGTTTTGTGAGAGCCCTATTCTCTCGGACCGAGTTTTGGTCCTTAGCCGAGATTGGCTTTGGGCCGAGATTGGTCTTTCCGCACCCGCGGGCATGACTGCCGCCCCTGCGGGTTTCCACCCCTGCGGCTCAGGGAACCGCCCCTGCGGTTTCTGGCGGCTGCAGCCGATTTTGTTGACTCCTTTGACCCGTGCTTTACCCTTTCTTTGCCTTCTTCTTTAAGTACTTTCCTTGGCCGATGAGCAAGGGTTTCACACTCCATTTCCAGCTTACCACGTCCTTCTTGCTTTCCCTTTGCTTCTTCTCGATCTTGTGTGATTCCTTCTTGGTTTTGGAAGAGTTTTGATGTGGCTTTGATGATGATGATGCTAGTGATGTGTGTTGTTGTGCTTGGAAGCCAGTAAGGGTGTTGGTGATCATTCCCTTAGCTAACCACAGCTGTGGTAAGCTTCTTGCTCTTTGTTCTTCTTCTCTTTTCTTTGATTCTTCCTTCCTTAGCTTAGGATTAGTTGTTTTGATCATAGGGTGATGTTGGAATGTGTATGTTTATGCATGTGTGTGAATTTGGAACGGAATAGACGTGATTTGATCACGTGAAGAGTGAAAGAAGACTCGCGGGGCTACGTTCTGCACCGTCGCCGCCCCCGCGCCTGGAAGCCGCCGCCCCCGCGCCTGGAAGCCGCCGCCCCTGCGGAAGCCGTGCCGCAGCGCCCGCGCCAGCGCCTTGCTTGCGTTGCCTGCGTCCCGTGTCACCGCGCCTGCGGCTGATCCCCGCCGCGCCTGCGGGTTGTCTACTCCGCGCCTGCGTCCCTTGATCACGCAGGTGCGTCTTGTCCCGGGACTACCCATAGTTGGGTAGCTCCTTTCCTTTCCTAGTATGAGGGAACTAGTACCATGCTAGGTATCGGTTTATGATGAGTATGATATAGATATGCCGGTTACGGTTTTGAGGTTTACGAGTTGAATATGATCCTTATGGATCCCTTGGGTATATGTGTGACCCTTTGTGTGATAGGAGTTTGATATATATGTATGCCTTGTATAGGCCGTGTTATCCTCCAGTTTGGAGTGGACTGAGTTTGAGGGTTGATCGAGTTGAGACGACTACGAGGTTGAGGTAAGTCCGTGGGACTTACTTAGTTGCCATTCCTATATTGGATGTGTGCATGAGTGGTGTTTGTTATATGCTTTATAACATGAGTTATGATGGTCACCGACCTATGGTATATTGCTTGCCCATTGTAGGGCCGTGATAACTTGCCCTTTCATCCCGCCGGGAGTTTGGGAGGTTCTGTGTAGGCAGGCCAGACCTGGTAAACGGTTCGGGCACTCTCCATTCCCTTAGGGTATACGGGGAGGTGTTCCAGGCACCATTCCAACTGGCTATTGGACCCAGAGGCGAGGATTATATTATCCTCGTGTCACATATGTTTATATGGATATATAAACGAGTTGATTGCTTGACTTTATAAAGATAATGAACCGGGTAAATGTGTGATATCATGTTGACGTGTTTAGTATTTTTTGATGTGTGTTTGTGCTCTGCATCTCTTATATATGTGTATGGTTAGCTAACGGTTTTACACCGTGTTGTAGATACTTTGCAGGATAGGAGAGCTGTAGAGTGATCCAAAGTGGGTGATCCGCTGAGGGCTCTGTACACTGGGGCGTTATCGGGGATATGAGTTCTTTTGTTGTACAGTGTGGTTTTATTTGTACTCAGCGGTACATTGTATTACCTTTTGGATATATATATATATATATATATATATATATATATATATATATATATATATCAGTTTCATGTTTTGTTTTAATCTATCTGTGCCTTGTTGTAAGATCAGTGAAATTGTTGTCAGGCTAGGGTCAGGATCCATTATGAGATCCTAGCCCAGTAGCACTCCGAGTCCTACGGATTTGGGGTGTTACAAAGTTGGTATCAGAGCCCAGGTTGACAACAATGGCACTAGTAATCTGCGATAAAGGTCGAATAGATAATTAAATAGAACCCGAAAAGGGGTCTGACTTTTCAAAAGGTTTTGGTTTTGAAATGAGTACAAATGTTTTGGGATACCGTGTACGTGAGCCATCGCCCCTCTGAAGACCTCGATAGTATAGATATATATAGATATTTTGTTGTGATTGATTTGATATATATCTATACATATGGCATATATATATATAGCCTTCTAAGTTAGGTTTACGTCTTCTGCAGATGGTTCAGACTAGAGCCTTACCTGCCCTGGACTCCTGCTGGTGGTTCACATGCAGCGGAAGAGATCCACGAGGAGGTTGCTGAGAGTGCCGTTCCTGAGACTGGGAACGGTGCTGTTGAGAGACAAGGGCCACATAGAACCCAGTGTGGGGAGTCAGATCGTGTCTCCATGGAGGGACCAGCCTTCCGCGAGTACATCCAACGTGTTGAGGAGGCTTCTAGGGCAGGTAGGCGTGCCCCTGATCTGCCAGCACAGGAGGGATCATCTGAGAGATCCCATGCAGTTACACAGGTGCTAGCTGCACCGGCACCTGCCGCTGAGATTGCTCGAGCTACAGAGGAGCATAGAGGGCCTCGACCAGATACTTGGTTGAAGGCTTTTCATCAGATGGGAGTACCCCCTTTTACTGGGAAGGTGGGGTTAGAGGTGGAGCTCTGGATAGGACATGTAGACTCCGCTCTGGAGTCTATTAGATGTCCAGCTGACAGGCAGATTGAGTTGGTGCAGACCTTGTTCAGAGATTTGGCACATCACTGGTGGAAGTATGTACGAGTATAGGTTACTAGTTATGAGCAGATGAGGACTATGATCCGGGAGCGTTTCTGCCCTGCCTCGCTGAGGAGGGAGAAATTGCGAGACTTTGTTGAGGTTGGGTTCGAGGATGTACCGGTCTCAGAGGCCATTAGGAGATTTCAGGAGGAGTTGGCATTGCTGGGTCCAGCTGCATCTTCTGTAGATCAGCACGTGTATTTGTTTTCCGACGTCTGAGGGATACTACCCGTACCTATATGGCGGGTTTCCACTGTGAGACCTTGGTCGATTATCAAGACCGGGCTTCTGATTACGAGAGAGAGAGAGAGCTAGCCAGAGGAGAGCCTCTCAGACCGGAGGGTCTGAGAAGAGACAACGGACTGGGCATACCAGTGGTACTAGTGAAGCTACTGGTTCAGGGCGAGGCTAGAGTCGCCAGAGTCATCCTTCATCTGCATCGGGTGTAGATAAGGGAGTGCAGTGCTTCAACTGCAGTGAGTATGGGCATATGAGATCAGAGTGTACGAGGTAGCCGGTGACCTGCTTCACTTGTGGCAGACCTGGTCATAGAGCTACCTTCTGTAGACGAGGGAGAGCTTCATCTCAGCAGGGTTCTTCCTCTGCCAGTGTAGCGGGAGGTGGGCAGAGGCCACCTCAGCAGCAGCAGATACAGGGACAACAGAGAGTCCCAGATCGCCCTACGACTCAGGGATCTGCTCTTGGGCCGAGTAGAGGCAGAGGCCGTGGTGGGGGCACCACTGATACCCGAGGCCCACAGGGCCGAGTTTTTGAGTTGAGGAGTGCAGAGGAGCCAGCTGCACTTATTGCTACAGGTACCATTCTGATTCATGGTTTACCTGTTAGAGTTTTATTTGATACTGGTGCAACGAATTCTTTTATTTCTGATGCTTGTGTAGAGCGTCTTGGTTTAGATACAGATGAGGGGATACCCTTTAGTATAGGGTTACCCGATGGTAGTAGGGTCAGAGATACCCATGAGATTCGTGACTGTCCCATTTTTTTAGGGACCCGTGTTTTACTAGTTGACTTCTTTGTCATGCTGTTAGAGCATGAGGAAGTTATACTAGGTATGGATTGGATGGATAGACATTCTGCGGTCTTAGATTTAGGTAGGAGGACTGTTACCCTCTCTACTGAGTTAGGTCAGATAGAGGTTTTCCGAGGTTGGGACCTTGGAAAATCTGGCATGGTTATTAGTGCTATACGGGCAGCGAGACTGATTGCACAGGGTTGTGATGCCTTCTGGTGTTATGCCATGAAGGAGGGGGAGGGTCTAGCTGTAGAGGACATCCCAGTTGTTTGTGAGTTCACAGATGTTTTTGCCGAGCCGTCCAGTTTGCCGCCTCAGAGGAGTGTGGATTTTTGCATTGAGTTAGAGCCTGGTACGAGACCGATCTCGAAGGCCCCATACCGGATGACGCATGTTGAGATGCTGGAGCTGAAGAAGCAACTCGAGAAGTTGGCTGAGAAGGGCTTCATTCGTCCTAGCGTGTCCCCATGGGAGCACCTGTCCTCTTCGTACAGAAGAAGGACGGATCGTGACTGTGTATTGATTACAGAGAGCTGAACAAGGTGACCATCAAGAACAAGTATCCATTGCCGCGTATTGATGACTTGTTAGATCAGCTTCAGGGAGCGACAGTGTTCTCCAAGATTGATATGCGTTCCGGGTATCACCAACTGAGGGTGAGAGAGCAGGATGTGCAAAGGACAACATTCAGGACCAGATATGGACACTACGAGTTTGTAGTGATGTCATTTGGACTTACGAATGCCCAACAGTTTTTATGGAGTTGATGAACAATATCTTCATCGACTTCTTGGATCAGTTTGTGGTGGTTTTCATTGATGATATTTTGGTATACTCTCGCAGTAGAGAGGAGCATGCAGGACATCTGAGGATTGTATTGCAGGTTTTACGGGATAGAGAACTTTATGCTAAGTTCTCTAAGTGCGAGTTTTGGATGCCAGAGGTAGCATTCCTAGGTCACATTGTATCCGCCGAGGGGATCAAGGTTGATCCGGCGAAGATAGAGGCAGTAGCTACATGGACTACACCGACGAACGTCAAGGAAGTACGTAGCTTCCTTGGCCTAGCCTGTTATTACAGACGTTTTGTGGAGGGATTTTCTATGATTGCCCGTCCACTGACGAGTTTGCTGAGGAAGACTACCAGATTTGTGTGGTTTGATCAGTGTATGTAGAGTTTTGAGGAGCTGAAGAGACGCCTGACTTCTGCTCCTGTTTTGGCACAGCCAGAGGGAACAGAGGATTTTGTGGTAGACAGTGCTGCATCCAAGCTAGGGTTGAGATGTGTGTTGATGCAGCGGGGCAGAGTGATTGCATATGCGTCTAGACAGCTGAAGACGTATGAGGAGAACTACCCGACTCATGATCTGGAGTTGGCAGCGGTATTTCATGCACTGAAGATCTAGAGATATTACCTGTATGGTGCTACGTGTCAGATCTTCACAGACCATAAGAGTTTGAAGTACATTTTCACGTAGCGGGAATTGAATAACCACCAGCATAGGTGACTTGAGCTGATCAAGGATTTTGATCTGGGGATTTTGTACCATCCGGGGAAGGCGAACGTTGTCACCGACGCCCTGAGCAGAAAGACGCCTCGAGAGCAGGCGATTGGGAGATTGACGGTACAGTCTCAGCTACAGAGAGACTTGATCTGGTTAGAGTTGGACATCCAGTTTCCTGATGAGGATGCCCGACTGAGTACTTTGGAGGTTCTACCTGATCTGTTGAGCGAGATTCAACAGAAGCAGGAGACCTGCCCGACCTTATGGAGGATCAGAGAGAGGATGTCCCGGGATGAGGCACCCCAGTTTCTGCTTGGAGCAGATGGAGTTTTGAGACGCCGCGGTCGCGTCTGTATACTTGATGATGCAGATTTACGTCAGAGGATTTTACAGGAGGCTCATTGCACCCCTTACTCTGTACATCCAGGTACGAGTAAGATGTATCAGGATCTGAGACGTTTATATTGGTGGGGAGGGCTGAAGCCCGATGTGGCCAGATTTGTGGCACATTGTGCGACCTGCCAGCAGGTCAAGATCGAGCATTTCAGACCTGGAGGTGAGCTCCATCCACTTCCTGTTCCACAAAGGAAGTGGGAGGACGTCACCATGGACTTTGTGACTGGACTGAGGCTGAGCCGGAGTTTTGATGCCATATGGGTCATAGTAGACAGATTGACGAAAACGGCACGTTTCATTCCTATTAAGGAGACGTGGCCGGTGAGCAGATTAGCTGAGGAGTACACTAGGAAGATAGTGAGACTCCATGGTGTACCGAGGACGATCGTCTCTGATATAGATGGACGATTTACCTCGAGGTTCTGGCAGTAGATTCAGACTTCCATGGGGACGAGTTTGCACTTCACGACTGCGTTCCATCCTCAGACAGATGGTCAGTAAGAGAGGACCATTCAGACCCTGGAGGATATGTTGCGAGCTTGTGTGTTGGATTGGGGACAAGTGTGGACGGATCATCTCCCACTTGTTGAGTTCTCATACAACAACAGCTGACATGCATCTATTGGGATGGCCCCATATGAGGCACTGTATGGACAGAGATGTCGTACCCCGTTATGCTGGGATGAGCAGAGCAGTGTTAGTGGTTTAACACCTGATCAGATTCAGGATGATATGGCTCGAGTAGCATTGATTAGAGAGCGTATGCTGACTGCGCAGAGCCGTCAGAAGTCTTATGTTGATAGGAGGCGTAGACCTCTAGAGTTCAGAGTTGGAGCCCATGTGTGGCTGAGGGTGTCTCCGACACGAGGTGTTAGGCGTTTTGGCATTAAGGGGAAGTTGAGTCCCCGATATGTCGGACCGTTCGAGATTCTGGATCGGGTTGGGAGTGCAACATACAAATTAGCTTTGCCTCCGAGATTAGAGGGTGTTCACCCTGTATTTCATGTGTCTCAGCTGAGGGAGTACATACCAGATCCGAGACACATTGTGAGCTATGATGATTTGGTGGTTGACCCGGACCACACGTTTGCTGAACATCCTATTGCAGTCCTAGAGCGAGGTATGAGACGTGATGCGCCCTTGGATGCTACTCTTACATTGACCGTAGACGATGAGGACGAGGCTTTGAGGGTTCGCTCAAATGGACCGCTCACCCGATCCCGAGCCAAGGCCATTGCCCGAGCCACCGGATCCATCATCGCCCGCACCACTTTGTCACTTAGACCAGTCGCCGGTATGCCGTGTCTCTACACCACCATGGCATAGGCTACCGGTCCCGTCCACGCTTTTACTTTCGGACTATATTTTGCATGTTTTCCTTTTATGTAATAAAAGGGATATTCCTTATAGAATATTCCCTTTGATCTTATCTTTTAGGGTTTTTCCCTTGTTGGACTTTTCGTATGTATGTTTTGTTTGGCCCGTTGGCCCATAGGTGAGCAAGACTCTCTATATAAGGGACCTCTTGCCTCACTTATTTTTGATGTTCAATTTTACTAGGTTTTTGAGAAGATTTTCCTCTGACTTAACTTGGGCATCAAACCTTCCCGTCTATTTCTCAAATTTCTTCCTTGGATCTCGTCTTTGATCCAAGAACACCATATTCGAGGATTCTTCTTTAGAATCAACTTTTGATCTCCATCAAACGGTTTATTCGATCTCTCTAGATCGAATCAACCCTTGTTTCTTCATCGCTGCCGCCCCTTTGGATCTGAATCGAAACAACGCCGCACAAAGAATCCAGGAGTAGTTGGATCTTGGCTGGATCTAGATCCAAAAGTTATCCTTGGTTACCTCCAAGGACGCATCAAATTGGCATCAGAGTAAAGGGATCAAAGTTAAGTTCTCTTTACTCTTGTTTTTGTGCGTTATTATCTTCAACCTTTTTAGCCTTTTGTTCGTGATGTTCTTCGTTTGTTCATGATGTTCTTCATGATCTTCATGTTGTTCATCATGTTCTTCATCATGTTCATCCATTTTTCCTGAATTTTTTTCCTTCTTTTGATCAATTTGAAAAACAAAAAAATAGCAGATATTTGGTTTGCCATCAAACCAATTATCAAAACCGTCTTTTTCTTTAACTGACCCAATCCGACAATTTTGTTAATTAATTTCACCAAATTTCTTGGGGTATTTTTGTTAACAAAAATTTGGATATCTCGCATTTGATATTCCAAGAAAAGCAAAAAAACTCTTCATCAATACGGATTTGTGTTCAAAAAAAAAAAAGTTTTGCTCAAAACGTTTCAAAGAAACGAAACACAAAAGTGAAACGACGTCCGGCAAACCGGTCCATCCGAAAAATCGGATTTTACAAAACGGTCAAAGACCGAAAGCAAGCAAAGCTTGCCGACTGCACAATCCGTCCATCTTCCGCCTCTCCATTTTCTTACATACGTTTGCAAAATATCACTTGTTTATTTGTGTGTAATTGGTTCAATTTTGTTGGATTTGCCTTACTTGCCTAACCGCCAAACGGCCTTCCCCAAAGTAGAACCCGATAACGCACTTGAACTTGGGTAAAGTTGACTTAACTTGTCACCTTGCTCAATTGATTGCTTGCAATTGTGTGCTGATTTGGAGCAATGACTAACGTTGAATTGGAAACATCTCAGGATTCTGGTCCGCAAGAGTCCAATGAACCTTTGGCTCAAGAAAATGCTTCGTTGTCCCTCGAAAATGACTCCATAAGGCAGGAATTGGAAGCTTTGAAGGCACAACAAAAGTTTGATGCCTTGACCCGAGAAAATATTGCCTTGAAGCAAGAGTTGGAAGCTCTTAAGGCTCTACGGCTTGCCCAACGTCCCACCCCAACAATTCCGATTGAGACCTTGGTCAATGCTTCCACATCCGATGCACAACGGAAAGGCAAGGGAATTTTATGAGCCGGACCATCAAACGGTCCCCGGCTTGCGTCCGTCATTGAATGCCAACGTCCCTTACCTCTTGACGGAAATGAGTCCCATGAAGAGGACGAAGAATTCCCCGACCCGACTCAAGATGACCTTCTCATAGTCGATACGGAAAATCGGCACAAGCATTATGAGCCTCAACACCAACGGTGTGTCCCTTCTCCACCTCCACCTAGTGCGCCCCGCACCGACCGTCGAGCCCGGGAAGAGCCCTGGTACTGTCCCGACTCGACCAACAATCATGGTCGTGAGAATGATCGTTCCGGACGCCTTCGCCAACGGTCAACCCGGCAACCGACGACCCTTGACTTTGATGAGTATGATGAGCAAAACGATTTCAACGAGTTCTCCGGTGATGAGTCCGACTTGGAACGGGTGGCACATGACCGTCCATGGCACCCACCCATCATGGACCCTTATGAGAACCAAGACCGAGGTGAAGAATGGTTGCCTCCCCCAAACCCACCTAGGCATGAACCACCCGTTCATGGGCGCCACCGGCGTCAAGGCGGCCACCGGCGAGCCCGTGCCGATGATGCCTACAATCCCCCGCCCGGACCCCTACCGCGCTCGTAGGGAAGGTAAGGTTAAATTCCCTATCTTTCATGGTGACTATGATCCGTGTGTTTTTCTTGATTGGGCACAGGATATGAAACGAGCCTTGAAACATTGTCATTATGAGGATGAATACGAGAAAATCGAGGCGGAAACTCTTTACTTTGAAGGAGATGCCAAGTCTTGGTGGAACCGGTATGAGATCACCCGTGAAAGGCGAGAATGGGCACCGATTGCGACCTTTGAGAAATTGATCTATGTCATGACCAAGAAATACGTGCCCGAGGACTTCAAGAATGATATGCGGTTTCAAATTGCCGAGTTCAAATAAGGCAACCTCACCCCGGTGGCTTACTTGGCCAAACTCGAGGATATGCACATTAAGGCCGGCGTCTCGGCCTCTCCCTCCGCCCTTCGCACCAAATTCATGAGTGGGCTTAATGCTTCCATTCGGCGCCCGCTTGAGATTGTGCCATATAAGGATTTGGGGGCATTGTGCCATGCCGCCATGAAGCTCTACAAGCAACAACTTGAGACGCCTCGGTATTCAAGGTATAATTCTTCCTCGAGTCAATATCCTCATTCTTCTAACACACGTACTCGAGATGTGCCTAGTTCTCCAGATGCCGACGCTTCCAAATGAGCCCAACGGACGGGTCAATCCAATAGGCAAGCGGGTAATGAGAGGGCATCAAACCGTGGGCCCACGGCCCCGGCACCTCCCGCTAGAGGTCAATAAGGACCTTCACCGGCGGCTCACCCAAGGGAACCCGTGTGCTACAAGTGTAGCGGTTTTGGTCACGTGCAACGTGATTGTCCAAACACCAAACGGGTTTTGTTTGCCGACCCAACATATTTCGAGGACGAAGATGATCATCAAGATGGCGATATCATCATTGAGGATGACCAAGACGCCGACCCGCAATTTCGGAATGGAACCATGTGACGACGAGCTTGCTTGCGCCCCAACACAACCCGGTAAATTCGCTCTTGTTTCTCGTCGTATTTTGGCTATTAAAGAGTTTATTCCTATTGATCAACGCGAGAATCTATTCCACTCTCGTTGCTTGGTCAATAATACGAGCCTTTCTCTCATTGTTGACGGGGGTTCTTGTTGCAATATTGTCAACGAACGAGTGGTAAAACACTTCAAGTTGCCTACAACCCCCCACCCAACACCTTACGGACTCCAATGGATTTCCGATAAGGCGTGTGACACCGTCACACAACAAGCTTGGGTGACATTTTCTATTGGCGCCTATGTTGATAAGGTCCTTTGTGATGTTATCAAGATGGACGCCACACATGTCCTATTAGGACGACCATGGCAATTCGATCGCCAAACATTTCACGATGGTTATCTTAACCGGTACATGTTCCAATATAATGGAAAACGGGTCACACTTTTGCCTATGACTCCGCACGAAATTTTGGTTGACTATGCGGAACGGAAGAGGCAACAATCTATAGATGAGTCCGCTAAGGCGCCGGAAAAATCGGACCCTCCTCGGAGTTCCGATGTTGTAGGTGCTAGTACATCCAAATCCCGGAACACCGCCCCTCTTGTCCATGCTACCGAGTCCAAAGGAAGTAAAGGCCGCATCGTTCCTACGAGCGCACCTTTGCCATCTTCGGACCCCGTAATTCAAGGACGGAATGAACCGAGGATACTCTTAGCTCGCCGGCATGATTTGCAACCGATCATGGAAGGCAAGTTTCCATGTTTCTTGCTTGTTCCGTTTTGTTTATCTACTTCTCATGACCCGAGTAATGTGCCACACGAGGTGTCTTTGTTGTTGTCCGAATTTCAGGATATTATGCCCAAAGACCTACCACCCGACTTGCCACCAATCCGAGGGATTGAACACCAAATTGACTTTGTGCCCGGTGCTTTTTTACCAAACCGTGCCGCGTACCGAGCAAGTCCGGAGGAGACGAAGGAACTACAACGTCAAGTGCAAGAGCTCCTAGACCGGGGACATGTACATGAATCCTTATCACCATGTGCCGTCCCGGTCATATTAGTGCCAAAGAAAGACGGTTCATGGCGGATGTGTGTTGATTGTCGTGCCATCAACCAAATCACCGTTAAATACCGCCACCCGATCCCGCGCCTTGATGACATGTTGGATGAGCTCCACGGCGCCACCATTTTCTCCAAAATTGATCTCCGGAGCGGTTACCACCAAATCCGGATGACCGAAGGTGACGAGTGGAAGACGGCGTTCAAGACGAAGTATGGACTCTATGAATGGCTTGTCATGCCATTTGGCCTCTCCAACGCCCCATCCACCTTCATGCGCCTCATGAACCATGTCTTGCGCCGATTCTTGGGTATAATTGTCGTTGTTTATTTCGATGATATTTTGGTGTTTAGTACGTCTTTGGAGGATCACATCGGGCACCTTCGCCAAGTGCTCGAGTGCCTTAGACAAGAGCAATTGTATGTCAACTTTGAAAAATGCGTATTTTGCTCGGACACCACTATCTTTCTTGGCTATGTCGTGTCTAAGAACGGACTACGAGTAGACGAATCTAAAGTTCGTGCTATTCGGGAGTGGCCTACTCCTACTACGGTCACCATGGTCCGAGCATTTCTCGGCTTAGCGGGTTTCTACCGGCGCTTTGTCAAGGACTTTAGCACGGTAGCGGCCCCGCTCCATGAGCTTACTACCAAGGGTGTCACGTTTGAGTGGCGTGATATCCATGCTCGAGCGTTTGATGCGCTCAAAAACCGCCTTTGTAATGCACCATTACTCCAACTCCCAAACTTTTCGAAACTTTCGAGGTGGAGTGTGATGCATCGAATGTGGGCATTGGAGGAGTTCTCTTACAAGAGACTCGTCCAATTGCCTACTTTAGTGAAAAACTCTCCGGTCCTTCGCTCAACTACCCTACATATGACAAAGAACTATATGCTCTAGTTCGTTGTCTTAAGACATGGCAACATTACTTGTGGCCGAAGGAGTTCGTGATTCATTCGGATCATGCGGCTCTTTCGTATCTTAAGAGTCAAACAAATCTAAGTCGGCGCCATTCTAGTTGGGTAGAGTTTTTAGAGAATTTTTCTTATGTCATTCGGCATAAGAAAGGCAAGGAGAATGTGGTAGCCGATGCCCTTTCTCGCCGGTATTCCCTTCTTGTGTATATGGACCCCAAGATACATGGCTTTTCTCTTATCAAAGAGTTATATGCCACGGATCTTGACTTCAAGGACATATGGACACAATGCCTCGACCTCCGAGAGCACGAGTCTTTCTTTATTAACGATGGCTATCTTTTCCGAGCGGGAAAACTTTGCATTCCGCGCTCATCTATACGTCATTTGTTGATCAAGGAAGCTCATGAGGGCCGTGGTCACTTCGGTGCTACCAAGACCCTTTCCGCTCTCCAAGAGCATTTCTTTTGGCCTCGGATGCGTATGCATGTGACACGGTTTTGCAAAGGTTGCATCACATGTCATCATGCAAAGTCGCGCCAAGGCCCGGATGGAATGTATTCTCCTTTGCCTATACCAATGGGACCTTGGGAGGATCTATCCATGGACTTTGTGGTCGGGTTACCTATGTCAAAACGAGGCAAAGACTCCATTTTTGTGGTAGTTGATCGCTTCTCCAAAATGGCTCATTTCATTGCATGTAAGAGCACCCAAAATGCTAGTGAAGTTTCCACCTTGTTCTTTGACAATGTGGTGCGCTTACATGGGATACCCCGTTCTATCGTTAGTGATCGGGATGTGAAATTCGCGAGTCACTTTTGGAGAACGCTATGGGGAAAACCGATGGTCAAACGGAGGTGACCAATCGGACTCTTGGTGCTCTACTTAGAGCCACCACTAGGACCAACCCACGTAGGTGAGAGGACTTACTTTCTATTGTGGAGTTTTCGTATAACAGGTCTAGGCACACGGCAACTAAATTATCCCCATTTGAAGTTGTCTACGGCCTTAATCCACACACCCCGTTGGACTTCACTCCCCGACCGCTCAAGGACGGAGAACACATCATCGTCGCAAACCGAGCCGCCCAAATCATTGAGCTTCATGAGCGGACTAGGACACAACTAGAACTTCGTGCCGCCCAACTTTCCAGACAACGCAACAAGGGCCGCCGCGACGTCTCTTTTGAGCCCGGTGATCTTGTTTGGCTTCACTTAAGGAAGAAGCGTTTTCCAACTCGCCGCATGAGCAAGCTTTCGGACCGTGGTGATGGCCCATTCCGCATCTTAGCCCGCCATGGCCCGAATGCATACAAGTTAGAGCTTCCGGATTCCTACGGAGTACACCCGACGTTCAACGTCAAGGACCTTGCCCCTTATGTTGAGCCCCTCTTTGACGATGGTGAAACGGGGACGTTTCACAGTCAAGATGGGGGGACTGATGCACCCTTGGATGCTACTCTTACGTTGACCATAGACGATGAGGATGAGGCTTTGAGGGTTCGCTCAGATGGACCGCGCACCCGATCCCGAGCCAAGGCCATTGCCCGAGCCACCGGATCCATCATCGCCCGCATCACTTCGTCACTTAGACCAGTCGCCGGTATGCTGTGTCTCTACACCACCATGACATAGGCTACCGGTCCCGTCCACGCTTTTACTTTCGGACTATATTTTGCATGTTTTCCTTTTATCTAATAAAAGGGATATTCCTTATAGAATATTCCCTTTGATCTTATCTTTTAGGGTTTTTCCCTTGTTGGACTTTTCGTATGTATGTTTTGTTTGGCCCGTTGGCCCATAGGTGAGCAAGACTCTCTATATAAGGGACATCTTGCCTCACTTATTTTCGATGTTCAATTTTACTAGGTTTTTGAGAAGATTTTCCTCTGACTTAGCTTGGGCATCAAACCTTCCCGTCTATTTCTCAAATTTCTTCCTTGGATCTCGTCTTTGATCCAAGAACACCATATTCGAGGATTCTTCTTTAGAATCAAATTTCGATCTCCATCAAACGGTTTATTTGATCTCTCTAGATTGAATCAACCCTTGTTTCTTCATCGCTTCCACCCCTTTGGATCTGAATCGAAACAACGCCGCACAAAGAATCAAGGAGTAGTTGGAGCTTGGTTGGATCTAGATCCGAAAGTTATCCTTGGTTACCTCCAAGGACGCATCAAGACGCCTGCGTTTGAAGGACATTCCTATGTTGAGGATACAGTGTTCGAGACGAGGACCTGATGAGGCTACCTGGGAGACTGAAGATAGTATCCAGAGGAACTATCCAGAGTTCTATGCTGAGTTAGATGCACCAGTAGGATCACCGAGTAGATCTTAGTACTATCTTGGTGAGTGTTATATGCTTATGTGCTTATATGCTATGATGTGTTTATTTTCATACTAGCTTTGATGTGATTATGATCTTATTAGATCTTGTTGTGCTAGTATGATTCAAGTTTATAGCTGGAGATGGTTCTTTCCTCCATGCTATTGTGATATGATAGGTTTAGCTGGAGATGGTTCTTTCCTCCATGCTATTTTGATGGACATAGTAGTGTTGCAGATGTTCTTCCTCCATGCCTTTCTGTTATGGATATGATACGGCTAGAGATGTGATTCCTTTATGCCTTGTGATATGTTTATGGTTTGGCTAGAGATGGTTTTCCTCTATGCCCTGGATAGTATAGTTTGCTGCTGGAGTTGATGAGTTCCTCCATGCTTATGTTTGAGGTTATAGAGAGTTTTACCTCGGCTTTTGAGTCCGAGTGGTTTCAGGACTTTGCAAGTTTCGGGACGAAACTTGTTTTTAGGGGGGGGTGAGATGTGAGAGCCCTATTCTTTCGGATCGAGTTTTGGTCCTTAGACGAGATTGGCTTTGGGCCGAGATTGGTCTTTCCGCACCCGCGGGCATGACTGCCACCCCTGCGGGTTTCCGCCCCTGCGGCTCAGGGAACCGCCCCTGCGGTTTCCGACGGCTGTAGCCGGTTTTGTTGACTCCTTTGACCCGTGTTTTACCCTTTCTTTGCCTTCTTCTTTAAGTACTTTCCTTGGCCGATGAGCAAGGGTTTCTCACTCCATTTCCAGCTTACCACGTCCTTCTTGCTTTCCCTTTGTTCCTTCTCGATCTTGTGTGATTCCTTCTTGGTTTTGGAAGAATTTTGATGTGGCTTTGATGATGATGATGCTAGTGATGTGTGTTGTTGTGCTTGGAAGCCAATAAGGGTGTTGGTGATCATTCCCTTAGCTAACCACAGCTGTGGTAAGCTTCTTGCTCTTTGTTCTTCTTCTCTTTTCTTTGATTCTTCCTTCCTTAGCTTAGGATTAGTTGTTTTGATCATAGGGTGATGTTGGAATGTGTATGTTTATGCATGTGTGTGAATTTGGAACGGAATAGACGTGATTTGATCACGTGAAGAGTGAAAGAAGACTCGCGGGGCTACGTTCTGCACCGTCGCCGCCCCCGCGCCTGGAAGCCACCGCCCCTGCGGAAGCCGTGCCGCAGCGCCCGCGCCAGCGCCTTGCTTGCGTTGCCTGCGTACCGTGTCACCGCGCCTGCGGGTTGTCTACTCCGCGCCTGCGTCCCTTGATCACGCAGGTGCGTCTTGTCCCGGGACTACCCATAGTTGGGTAGCTCCTTTCCTTTCCTAGTATGAGGGAACTAGTACCATGCTAGGTATCGGTTTATGATGAGTATGATATAGATATGCCGGTTATGGCTTTGAGGTTTACGAGTTGGATATGATCCTTATGGATCCCTTGGGTCTAGGTGTGACCCTTTGTGTGATAGGAGTTTGATATATATGTATGCCTTGTATAGGTCGTGTTATCCTCCAGTTTGGAGTGGACTGAGTTTGAGGGTTGATCGAGTTGAGACGACTACGAGGTTGAGGTAAGTCCGTGGGACTTACTTAGTTGCCATTCCTATATTGGATGTGTGCATGAGTGGTGTTTGTTATATGCTTTATAGCATGAATTATGATGGTCACCGACCTATGGTATATTGCTTGCCCATTATAGGGCCGTGATAAGTTGCCCTTTCATCCCGCCGGGAGTCTGGGAGGTTCTCTGTAGGCAGGCCAGACCTGGTAAACGGTTCGGGCACTCTCCATTCCCTTAGGGTACACGGGGAGGTGTTCCAAGCACCATTTCAGCTGGCTATTGGACCCAGAGGCGAGGATTATATATTCCTCGTGTCACATATGTTTATATGGATATAAACGAGTTGATTGCTGGACTTTATAAAGATAATGAACCGGGTAAATGTGTGATATCATGTTGACGTGTTTAGTAGTTTTTGATGTGTGTTTGTGCTCTATATCTCTTATATATGTGTATGGTTAGCTAACGGTTTTATACCGTGTTGTAGATACTTTGCAGGATAGGAGAGCTGTAGAGTGATCCAGAGTGGGTGATCCGCTGAGGGCTCCGTACACTGGGGCGTTATCGGGGATATGAGTTCTTTTGTTGTACAGTGTGGTTTTATTTGTACTCAGCGGTACATTGTATTACCTTTTGGATATATATATATATATATCAGTTTCATGTTTTGTTTTAATCTATTTGTGCCTTGTTGTAAGATCAGTGAAATTGTTGTCAGGCTAGGGTCAGGATCCATTGTGAGATCCTAGCCCAGTAGCACTCCGAGTCCTACGGATTTGGGGTGTTATAGGTTCGGTCAGTAGGGACAAAATAGAGATGTAGTGATTGGATGTAACTGTTAATCTTTTTTTTCGGATAAATATTTTTTCTTAATAAATCGTTTCTTGTTTCTCAATTTTCGGAGAATGTGGCGTTGTGTTATTGTAAGTTATATGTTCCGAACATTTCCTGGAAGTTGCACTGACCTTTAAGACATCGTTCCCGTATCACCTTATACGTGACCTTGGAATGTCACTCTGCCTCACAAAGATCGTCTATCTGACACTTCCGCTTTCAGGGTTGGGTCAAAGTTATCGGTCGATCTCGTGACGAGCCTTCCCCACCTACCTTACATGTACCACCCATAAATCCTCGGGTTGCACCTTAGAAGGGTAAATAGTGTTGAGAGAAGCATGAAAACGTCGATTGTCATTGTCAACATGCCCAAAATAAAGACGGCCTCCATCATCATGTCGATTGCCTTGTGCATTTTGTTGGTTAGTACGTACGTTTTCCATGACCAATGCGTCCATGAGCGGCATGACTCAACCGATTAGGACACATGTTAGTCACGACAATCACGCCTTTGAGAACTGATAATCAGGCTTATTCAAATCACATTAACTAAATAAGCACATGTGTAATTTGTGAGTTCATCGTAGATTATCATGTTTAATTGTTGAAATTATTGAAGATAATGAGTTTTCACATATAAAGTGAGGAATAATATGGCATCAGAGTCATTAACCTATCTAAGTGAGTTCACATATTAGAATAAACGATAAGGTAGTTATTGATCAAATGAGACTATTTGTTTTCTTATTATCAATAATCCGTCTGTTTAGGATTTTAACATAAGTTCAAATATTGTCTATATACCTTTACTAAAGTATGCGACAATAATACTAACATGACAGTTTTACGATTTTCTCGGAATAATTTTTTTTTGTACAAAATCACTAATTAAGCCAATAATATTATTTTTTTTACAAAACTAGATTCTTAAAAATAATTGTGTTGGTTATCCTTGTAACATAGCGTAAATATTTTATCAATAACAATCGTGTCGGTTTCTAAACTTATGGGAGAAGCTCTATTGTAACTCCGCTCTACTATATATATATATATATATATATATATATATATATATATATATATATATATATATATATATATAGGGTCAGGATCCGGTAGGAACCTCCCTTAGAGTAGGGAATAGGAACTTCTAAGATCCGTTAGATTAAATAATGAACGTCCATGATGGAAGGTACATAATAAGGTTAAATAGGAGAGTTTCATATGATTGTTCCAATTTAATTCACTAGTCATTAATATATCTTTAGAAAAGGAAAGTCGATATCTTATTTTTGGCTGAACAAATCTTCAAATCGGTATAATTATATATTAACGAACGTTAAAAAAATTAACGACCATTAAAATAACGTAAAAATATAGTATGTGAATCGTTAAAAATATAATATAACAGTCGTTAAATTTTATTTTGGTCGTTAAAATTGGTTGTTAAATTTGGTGGCTAAATTTTGGTCGTTAAAATTGCTCGTTAAATTTTATGCCGGTTAAATTTGTTAGTATGGTCGTTAATTTATTGGTTTTGGTCGTTAAATTTGGTCGTTAAATTTTGTTTGGTCGTTAATTTATTTTTTTTGGTCGTTAAAATTGGTCGTTAAATTTTATGTTGGTTAAATTTGTTACGTATGGTCGTTAATTTAATGTTTTTGCTCGTTAAATTGGGTCGTTAAATTTGGTGGTTAAATTTTGGTCGTTAAAATTTGGTCGTTAAATGTTGTTTTGGTCGTTAGAATATGTAATATGGAAAGAATGTTGGTTACAATTGGTCGTTAAAATTTTATGAACATTGATTCCGTATATTTTAGTCAAAAAGTTGATGAATGTATATTTATATTAAGGAATGAACATTGATTGTTGAATATTTTTGTCAGAAATTAAAAAAAACTAAAATTCTATTAAGGGAAATAGATGTACCTATTTAATTTACTACCATATAAACCTTTCAATCATGTACGTTCATGAACTTTAATCTAACGGATCTTATGAGTTTTTATTCCCTACTCTAAGAACTGTTCCTACATGATCCTAACTCTCTCTCTCTCTCTCTCTCTCTCTCTCTCTCTCTCTCTCTCTCTCTCTCTCTCTCTCTCTCTCTCTCTCTCTCTCTCTCTCTCTCTCTCTCTCTATATATATATATATATATATATATATATATATATATATATATATATATGAGTTCCTATAAGCAGAAATCTTTTTCGTTATTCTTGGTAAACATTCAATCACTTCATATTGGAAAATAGTTTTCATTGTTGTGTCTCCTTAATGTGTTCACATAATCATTAGATTCTATGTTATTGCAAATAAAAAAAAGATACTTTTTTGTATATCTTTTTATCGAACCAATTATGTACGTTTGACATTATACTTTGAGTTATATCATTAGTATACGCAAATTTCAAATCATTTATTAACAAATATCCGTGCAAGGTACGAGCTATGAACTAATTATTCTTGATAACAATACGCCTATTTACTTGTAATTTTATTTGTGTTTTATCTAGTTTATAAACCCAGGGTTTAAACTTTGTAGGTGTTTACTTGAGGATGAGTTTATTTCTTTATGGGTTTATTTGAGTTTATAAACCACTTAAAATAAACTTCTCCGACCAAGGTTATTTTTTTTGCCTTAATTGGTTATTTTTGTTTAAAACCCGATTTTGTCCTTGTGTTTTATCATCCCGGTACTATTTGTTCATATCTGGATATTCAACGTTATTTTTCAATTTTTTTAGGGATCTAAGTATCTTTTGAAATATAATAAGCCCAAAAATAAACTTCAAGTAAACAAGTATTATCTGATTTATTCGTATAAACCTGTTAGAAAATAAACCCGAAAATAAACTATAAAGTATAAAGTATAAACCCATATAGATGAACTCGAAAAATAATAATATGCAAGTAAACAAGCGTAATATTTACTCGTGTAATTTTGTGGTCAAAATCTTCGGTATCACTCATTATATGTATCCTTGTATTCTTTTCATGTAATTGATAAAATTTATATTATTTATTATTTATTATTTTTCTAATAAAACAGTAAAACTTTAATCCTTATTTATTTAGTCTCAACCAATCATATGATAAGAATACATTTATGGTGAAACATAAATCCGATTTGTAATTTTGGTACATTGAGCCCACCCTCCTCCGTCTCGCATCACTTGTTATAATTTTGGTTCATTGCCGCTTTCCTGATAACAATATCTACTTCTTTAATTAGAGATATCGGGTTTGATTTACCTGAAATAAGTACTTTGAACAAGGTAAAGATCGATTCACTTGGATACAAACCTTTTCATTGCTCTGATAAGAGCCTATGTTTAGAAGATCAGTCAACCCTTTTTTATTCCTCTAAAAGCAAAGATGGTAACATGACGTGGATGGGCCTCATTCTTAACCAAAGATTGTTTAAATAATAAATCTGTAGATTCCCTTGATACTCACATCATTCATTATTAATATTTTCTTCCCTCTCCAAATCTACGCTAACAGCATTATATATATATGTATATATATTGTGTGTTGTCTTGACTAAATAGGCGTGCACGCTTGAAATTGGGGGTAGGCGAAAGAGGTAGTTGAGTATAGCCATCAAAGATCTACCCTTCACGGTACAAACATGTTTCAGCTCAGGAACAAGGAAAAAAAAAGATCTGAAGACCCGGAGCTAATTGGATCATAACAATTACAACATATATAATACAATAGAACACCACAGATCAGTGGTATCACATCATCTGACCTGACTACTTCTTCAACCCTTTCAAATTTCATTAGCTAGTAAATCTTTTCCTTTATTATCACCGACGACAACAGCAAAAAGGAAAAAAAAAAAAGATAAAACAAATTACTTGACAAAGTACGCCGACTTATAAAACCGTATTAAACGGTCTGAGACGGGGAGCTGAGAAATATTCGGATGTGATCCAGGAAGGTAAGGTTGTGAGGCCTATCCTTGCGCTTCACATAACCTCTCGCTTCTTTCTCCGAATAAATCGCGTATCCTCTCTCTCCGTTTCTCCTCCACATCTCCTCCGCGTAGCTTCGGTGGCCGTAATACGCCTCCGCCTCAACAACAGAAACCTCCGTCGCCTCCTCTTCCTCCCTAGCAATCTTAATCGGAAGCCTCTCGTAATGACCTCTGCTAATCCCCTCGAGTTCGTCCATCCTCGTCAAGCCTTTTCTCGAAACAGCGTACATCTCTCCCCAAACCCTATCTCCGTCTCCTGGCTTGTTCAGCAAGAACGGCACCCTGTACGGCCCGCAAACGAGCGGATACCTCTCCGATGTTCTACACGCGCCGATGTAGACCGCGTCCTTCGTCGCTATTAGCTCTTGCATCAGACCGTGGTTCGAGAATCCTCGCTTTAGTGTTCCGTATGTGAATATCATCGTCATCTTCTCGTTGCTGTTGTTCCCGCCGTCGATTTTCTCCGGCAGAACTCCCATCGTCGGACGATTAAGATCGAGATCCTGATCGATTATGCAATTGATCGATTCGGTGATTTGGAGGAGTTGGTGATGGTGAGGAGATTTTGCGAATGGTGTTGTATTTTTGGCGGAAATTCCCCGGAAAAGGTTCAAGGGGGAATTAGCCAAGGGGGAATGCCAATGAGGATCAATGAATTTGGTTGTGGGAAGGGAAAATGGAATGGTAGGCAAAAGCAACGCACTAATTTCCAGCCGCATCTTCACCTTCTTATATACTACTGTGGACTGCACTATTGCAATCACCATTCTCTAATATATTATCATTTTATACCTTTTATTTATTTTATTCTTTTTTAGCTTTAAAGATTTTCTAACTTGTTTTTTGGTCCTTATAAATTTATTGTGACTACGAAATAAAATAATCTTAGTACGCCTTCATGGTGTAATATCCACCTTGTTCAGGTTTTGAATAAGATCATGTTAGACCTATTATCGTGTCGATTTTGTAGTTTAATATGAGATTTATAATAAACGACGTTTGTAAATTAACTATTATAAGTGTGTTTTATAAATGAATATTGGATCGAATATATGAAGGATTTGAATTCGTTAAATTAGAAAAAGTATTTAACTCATATAAACGAAAATTAAATACAACAAATAAAAAATTGATTTGCATATAGGGTTGAGAAAAATATGGGCGGTTTAGAAGAACCGAACCCAAATCATAGTTTTCGGTTAAAATCGAACCGCAAACGCACATGTAGATTCGGTTTGCTGTCTATGATATTTCAGAATTCAGTTTCGATTTTGCAGTTCAAACCGAAATAATTTTTAAAAACAACCGAGCTTGTCCTTCCAAGGCCTAAGCCTAAGTATAAAACTAGAAGGAGCAGATGACACCCGAAATAACAGTATAGTAGTACACTCTCACTTCCTTAAGGCTAGGCTTGGGGCGACTGTTGGAGCCTGGATGGCGGGAGGCGATGGGAGGAATGGAAATGGCGAGGCCGAAAGGGAGACTAGGTTGGGAGGAAGACCGAGAGATAGTCTAGGCTCGGAGGAAGGCGACTTGGAATGAGCGGGGAGGAAGAGCAACGACGGGGGCGATAAGGAGTGGGCTGGGATGAAGAGCAACGATGACTGGGAGGTATGGCGACGTCTTAGCTTCTTCTTCTCTTTGGGATTGGATCTCAACTGGATATTTAAATAAAAATATCGATTTAGCTCCTCTTCATTACGGAAATTCGCTTCATTAATTTTCATTTCTACAATTTTTGAGTTTTGAATTGTGGATCTTAGAATTATAATGTTTTGATGTTTTGAGTTTCAATATGTAATCTTAAATCGATTGTTATGTTTCAAATATTATGAGCTTGTGAATTGTATTTGTGAATCCGTGAGATTGTGGTGCCAGTTTTTGACTCGCAATCTTTCAGATTGATTTCTAGTTTCTTTGATTGTGTGTGGTTGTGTCTTCTGCTAGTGCAAACCTAAACCGAACCGCAAATTTACGGTTCAAACCGAACCTAAACCGAAAATTGCATGCGTTTGCGGTTTACGATCCATGTTTTATGGATTTTCTGTTTGTGGTTTGGTACAATTTTGAATCGATGCTCAACCCTAATTGCATTATTTATATATATATATAAATTTTAGTAGGCGTGAAAAGGGTTGTGACCCACAAGATCAAAATTAAATTGAATGACATGATTAAAATGAACATGATTGCAAGCACACTATATTAGGTAGACTTGGACAAAGGTGGGCAAGCCCGCCCGGTAGAGAAAATGGGCGGGTATGACGCACAAGGTAGGTCCGCCCGGCCCGTTGAGCCGGCCTGCAGAGCGGGTACGGGTAAGGGTGTAGGCCCGGTCCAAAAGCCTATTTTTATTTATTTTTATTTATATATGTAAAATATATAATCGAATAGTGGAAATCTAGTGACCTCAACATAAGGTTCAAATGTTCACGATCATTGAACTACTTTGATTTATGTGTTATAATTTTATATTTATTATGTATATTTTTTTTCTTATTTCAAAAAATTAAAAAAATATAACGGAACCCGCCTGCCCGGCCCGAAGCCTGGCTCGGGCAAGTACTAACAAGACCCTAGGCCCGGATTCCGGGTTCGGTCTGAGTTCGGCCCGAAAAAACAGGTAAATTTTTTTCCAAAGGTCTGGTCCGGGTTTAGAGATGTCCAAGTCTAATATTAGGGTAAAATGGACAAAATGGGCAAAATAGGATAGTTTATTTTTGTGATTGTGGTGTCCATTCTTTGTCAACATATGTGGTTCATTTTTTTTGAAAGAGGCGTGGTACCAAACGACCAATATGTAAAACCTGATCTTGAAGATATAGTTCACAACATAACTAAAATTTTAAAGTAATCTAGAAAAATCAAATTCATTAATTCATTTTTTAATTGCATTGAATTTATTTTTATGTTTCAAAATCAACTTTCACATCTACATTGTTTTTTTGCAAAGGATATCCTTCTAGGGACCGAACTAAGACAACCTCTGAGTTTGAGATAATTCAGAACCATGTTTGCACTTTCATAACTTGGGATGACCATGATTTTCTTGGTTTTACGGGCAACTTGTGGGTTCGGGTGGAGATTGTTGTAAGCAAGCCATTGGCCCGTTGTGTAAGTATGATTTTCAATTTTAAGGTTCTTATTATTCCATTGTTGTATGAAAGACTATTTATCGATTGTTTTCCTGTGACATCTTAGGCCACTATGTAAAATCCTGTACCACTAACCTTATAAAGATGACTTTGAATATGACCTTGGTTGCGTGTTTCTCCTTCAATGGGTCTTTATAAACCATCGAAACCACCAATGGAAAAGGAACAACAATGGTATGAAAGTTCCGTGAGAGTTGGAAGATCAATGTCCTCCAAGGTTGGATATGGAAGGACTATGCTTCTATCGTCTTTTTGTTTGGAAATTAAATTCTCTTAATGGGATTAGAATAAGTCGAGAGATGTAGCAAGACATAAGGGCATTTTATGTATACATTCCACTGGATATGGAGAAAGAGATCAAACTGGGGTAAGGTTTTTTTAATGGACTTGATGTGGTTAGTGTTGGAAGATCAATTGACTTATGATTGGGGTGGTGTTGTGAGGATGTCTCTATTAAATCTTTCTTTCAAAATTATTTTAAGTTAAGGTTCATGATAGAACCCTAGATAAAGAATGAGTGTTTGTGGACATTTACGGCCATCTTGAGTGGAACAATAAGCATCATACGTACTTGGAATCTAATGGAACTACGCTCTCTATAGTGTTTTTCGGGGATTACATTCACATTCTTTCTACCGATGAAAAGCAAGGGGTCTTTTGAGATGTAATTTATTCTCTTGGATTTCTTGGTGTGGGATGCTCAAGGGGTTATTTTACATGGCAGCAAGGTAGACATGTTAACACTATGATTCGGGAATGTTTGGATATGGGGTTATGATTATGATTCTAGTATAATATTCATCATGCTACAATAATCTCTTGTTTGTCAAGAAGACAATATGACCATTCGCTCAAATGTCTCCGTATGTTTCAGGACTAGTGTGAGAGACTGAGAGGTCATATAGGCAAAAAGTGTTCATATTTAAATACCCTATTGGATAATTTAGCTGATTAGCATTTGAATGAGGTTTTATTACTAGTAATTGATAAAATGGGGAAGCAAGGTTTGGAGGAATTTATGTTCACGGCTTGGGTTACTTGGACAACATGCAATGAAATGACGTTCCAACAACAACCAAGACAAGGCCAGTGTATCTAAGAAGGAGTTTACAAAGTAGTACATGATTAGAAAACTTTCATTTCGGCAATTTCTTCTACAGGACCATCACCTTGCCTGCAATTAGCCTAGAGTCTGCCTCCACATGGTATGTTCAAAGTTAATACTGATGTTGTAAATATAGAAGGTGATAGAAATAGCGCGGATCTAGATCGATGAGAAACTTCAAATACTCCTTGATTGTTCGTGGTGGATCAAAGATAGAACTTGGTTGATGGAGCCTTAGAAATGGATGCGGAAGCGTACGGTTGATCCGATCAAGATAGATCGGATAAACCATGAAGTGGAGTGGATAGTTGATCCTTTAAAAGGATCCTCGAATATGAAGGCTTAGATCAAAGACTTAGATCCAAGATAGAACTTTGAGGAGGTGGAAGAAGAGGTGATGCCCAAACCAAGAAGGATAAATTTCCTTCTCAATACTTGGATTCAACTTAGACATCTTTTACAATGAGGCCGATGATCCTTTATATATAGGATGGGGTCAATCCAAATGTCGAAAACATAAAAGACGGAATTAAAAACCGAAGTTAACCTCCGAAATGAAAGGTCGGAACTTTAAGTCCTGGAATTAAAGTTCCAAAATGAAAAGTCTTATTAAATTGCAAATTATGAGAAAAGTCTTCAAATTTGGCAAGCTTTGTGTCATGACTCGGCATGCCGCTTGCCGGGTCGTCTTAGCCGGAAACACGGATGACACCACCATCCGGGAACGTATCATTCTTCTCCTCTTGGCTGTGAAACGTCCCCGTTTGCACGGTCGGAAAAGAAAGGAGAAACAATGGGAACGAGACCCTTGACATGAACACCGGGTGCACATTATCGGAATCGGACAGCTTGGACTTGTAGTCTTTCAAAATTGTGGCGTTGGTAAGTTTTTCTACCATGCCATCAAGACCATTGACATTGTACGTCGGGAGCATGCCAGAAAGAAGAAAGGGTGAACCTAGAGGAGAATGATTTGATACAAGAAAGACAAACCTCGGATCTAACATCTCAAATTTATAGTCCAACAACATAAGCATTCTCTTGGACTAAATTTGCTTGCAAGTATGTCTATGCATCGTTGCTATCTATTCATTTACTCCTTCGTTCAACTCCCCTTCCCCTTCTTTATTACTATCCGTCCCTTTGTAGTGCGTAGATTTCTCCCTCTTCCTTCTCCTTCATTCAAATATCATGCATCAATTTGTGATTTTGAAAAATAAGTAATGACAAAGTAATCATGATTAAGGCAAGCATCCACCCAAAACATTATATTTGGCATTATTGGGTTCATTGATACAACCATTTCTACTTTTGCCTATATGTTATTGCCAAACACTATCTTAAGAAAACACAAATGGAGGACATGTACTGCAATATGTAGTCGTTAGGCCGTCCTAACCTGCAGACTTGGTGTTTCAATGTCTGCCATTGGTGTTCGCATGCTAAAACAAAACTAGTTTATTAAAATTATTAATCACAATAATATGTTTAGAATATATATTTTTATTTTATATTGTTATTATTATAATAATAATAATAATTGTTGTTATTGTTATCATCTTGTCCTACTCATTAATATTATTGTACTTATATTTAATATAGCAAATAGTTCAACACTACCTTAGGAACTCGTACCTTAGGTGAGTTTTGTTTCATATTTAAATAAATAAGTTATTATAATAATTTTCTCTCCTATGTATATTTATATAGGTATTATAATTAAAAATCAATGACTTAATTAATATTTAGGATGATATGAATTGGTGGTGGGTGTGCAACTTTGGAAGATATTGACTGTCACCTAACCATTGTGCGAAATTGTCCACGTTATCTGACTCACTACAGTTAGGGATTTTACTCACAACCAGTCCACCCGCATTCAAACTGAAAAAATCGGTGGATCAATGAGATTTTTGGGTGATCTCATTTTGTTAATAAAGTTGTAAAAAAAATAAAAATCAAAAGTATACTTAAATCCAACTAAAAATAACATAACATTATTATCAAGTTCAAATACAACACTATTAGTCAAGCAAGATAAAGACCGATAATATTATAAAAGAGTGAATTATGATAGAAAATGTTGGTTTTACTTTAATAGAATTTATATCGTAAAGAAACAAAGGCCAACATTTTATAATATAAAAACTATAAATGTTAAAAAAAATAAAATTTTAAGCTATGAATATGGTTTGGATGGATGGGTGATGGCCTGATGGGTAGATGAAACGTTTGCCGGATCTATCCAATCTATCATCCGCTTTCCCCTGTTAAAAAACGGGTTTTCATCCTTTTTGTTGGATCGAATAGCTATAATATAATATTTAATATTAGAGTATAATTTATTTAGTTTATTCGTCTTAAAAAAGAAATAGACTTGACTATAATATATATATATATAATAACTTATTTGTCATCTCGTGTTAAGTTGCCTTGAATTTTACCTCATTGTAGCACAATATAAATTCACGTTGAATTTTAAGACATGTTTTTCTCACATTAAATTCAATTTAAATATTTTGATTCTAGGTTATTAATTTCAATTTAAAATTACATATTTCTTATTTATAATATGCAATATTTTTTTTTATCAACAATCAAATCTTTGTTTGTTCATATTACAAAAATACAAATTATTTTAGTTAAATTTCGGATACATTACTAAAAAGTACAATATTCTTGAATATATATATTTTTTCAAATTTCACATTATTCGATTATATTGGTTAATAACTTATTCACAACTCCTTGTGCGAATAGTAGACTACACAATTTCGATTTTTTAAATTAATTTTTATATATAGTTTTATTATGATTTCATGTTAAATTCTCGGTGTTTAAATATATTTATTTCTTATTTTATATTACTAATTATTTTTTAAAAAAAACTCTTATTAAATCATGACATTATTCAATTTAAAAAATTTGGAGGGAGAGGCCGTAACAAAAAATATATTCTAGGTAAATAAATTTTTAAAAAGATTTTGTTGGGATTTGATAATAATTTATATTAACAAATAATAATAACAACAATAATAATAATAATAATATAATGATAATAATAAAATAATTTTTATTAAAAAAAATCCGATTATGTAAACCCAGTTTTTAATAATCTAGATAAATAAATTTTTAAAATTTTTTTGTTGGACTTTGATAATAATTGATATTAACAACTTAAAATAATAATAATAATAAAAAATTTATTAAAAAAATCCGATTATGTAAACCCATTTTTTAATAATCTAGATAAATAACTTTTTAAAAAAAATTTGTTGGGTTTTGATAATAATTTATATTAACAACTTAAAATAATAATAATAATAAAATAATTTTTATTAAAAAAATCCGACTATGTAAACCCATTTTTTAATAATCTAGATAAATAAATTTTTTATGCTGTGTTAAATCTGGTGCCGACACGTGGCAAAGAAGGGCTCTCCTTTAATACATATATGATAAGACTAGTGTATTACCCGTGCCTTGCACGGAATTTTGATAAAAATATTATTTGTTATTATATTTCTGTAAGGGATTATATATAAACTATTTTTTTGTCATTAGATAGAGTAGATAATAAGCAATAAATATTTGTACACTTTACCTATAATATTATATAATACATTAATAAAATATCTAACCGTATTATAATTCATATTTTGATTTTTCTCCCCCTTATTATACTGATTCATATATTAATAGAAATAGTACATTGATAGCATATTGTGTTAAATTAATTGTTATATATAAATTAATTTAATAAATAACACAATATAAGGTATCAAAAAAGGTGATTGGAAGGGATGCTGGGATGGAAACCGTAACATTTAATTGTTAAAAGTGGATTTAATTAATTCTTTTCTTTTTTTGTACTGCTAAAATTTGTTATGGATATGATTCTAATCAGTTGTACATATCTCAGGTAACAAAAAAGGATTGGAAGGGATGAATTTAATTAAGATTTGATTTTAATATTTCGTTAAATAGTTTTGTAATGAATAAACTTAATTAATATTTTGGTAGGCTGTGGTTAAATGCTAAAATGACACGTGTCAGTTAGTATTTTTCTGCGTGACACGTGCCAAGAATGCTACTCTTATAATATATAATAGTGTATTACCCGTGCCTTTTCGATAAATTTATCTTTTTAATATATTTCATTGAGTTTTTATGCATAAAATATTATATTGTCTTAACATAAAATAGTTAGATATTATTTTATAATAATTATATATACATTTATATATATATATATATATATATATATATATATATATATGAAATAATATTGTAACCAAATTAAATAGTGTATATAGGAAATTTATTTTGTAATATGATTTATTAATTTTTAAGTAATATTTCGGGTCTATATACACATAGTAATATTTGGAAATCAACTAAGTTTTTATTGTGATTAACTTTATTAGTTATATAATTGGTTCAATTGATTGACTCAATTCCAAGACAACAAAATAATAAAATATTAAAGTAAATAATACTTATTTAGTAACCCATCTTGATGAAATAGTGTGAGTATAAGAGTAGAAAATAATTTATGTATAAACAAAAAAGTATTTGTTAAATATTCAGATATTGTTTAAATTAATTAGGTAAGTATGATTTATGGATAAGGAATTATAAATTATAAATTTAAAATTGTTTATACTTTTCTTGAAGTAAAAAAGAAATCAAATGCAAATAATTTTATGCAATTGGTTACTCAATTTTTTTTATTAAAATCAAATACATAAGATTCTAAAATTTAAGATCTGCATACCGATAATGTAGTTGCTCAAAATCTTCATTGTCTGTTAGCATTAATTTCTTTTTAATAATCAACAAAATATATAAGATAAAAAAAACTTAATTAAAAATTTTGGAGGCAAGTTAAATGCTGAAATGACACGTGACAGTTAATAATTTTCTGCGTGACACGTGGCAAGGGTGCTAATGTATAATATATATAAGATAAGATAGAAAAAGTTAGTCCTTTATATAAGTGGCAAGTGGTGTGCATGTTTAGCGGTGGAGACAGTTTGTAGGATAAAAAGCGTAAGGATGCACGACACGTGTGTGGTTGTGATGAACTAAGGATGCAGAGAATCTATAGGCTCGTGCAGATGATACGTACGGTATAGTTGAGTACTTGGAGGGTACGAGCAAATGCACAAAGCACCACGTTGTAAAGCAAAAGTAAAGTTGCAGTGGAAAGTAATAAAAGAGACAAAATAATAAAAGTAAGCAAAAGCAAAATTGAGCAATGTGAATAATTGTGAGGGTGGCACGTGGCATAAACTGACATTTACTTTAGTGTTGTGGTTACTGATCACTGTCCCAATATATATATATATATATATATATATATAGAATTCCTTCACGTAACTCGTACTCTTATCCTTTTGTGACTCGTACTTCTTGTGGAATTAAACATTTTAGAATGATTCCATTGTTAATCTTGAAAATAGATTTGTACAAGTTCTAAATGATCAAATCATTTCGGTTTAGTAAGGTTGTCCATCGATTTAAACCCCGTTTGATTGTAACTGCGGAAGCGGAATCTAGTTCACATATGTACCTTGTTTATGGAACCATTTCGAACGGTTTCATGCAAAATGCATTTGCTTTCCTCTATTTTGTTATCCTATAAGGTATTAAAACTAATCAAATTCTACTATAATTAGTTCAAACCACAAGGAATGATTCCCAAAAAAACTTCATGAACAAGTGTGTACGTATAAACTAGATTCGTTTATATTCAGTTTCCCTTTATGGAGTTAAAACCAGACGGGCCCTAAGTTAATATAACTGTATATAAGAGCGATTATTCCGCCTTAAACAATTTGGTGTCGAGTATGGATGATAATGAGTCGGAGTTTCGTCACCCAGTCGTTAATCTTATTAGATGCTTCACTTATCACCCGTCAAATAATCAGTGATCCGGGTTTAACTACGAGTGACTATAACTTATTATTATTTTTAACTTAAATTGTATTTTTATAGTAATTTTCAGCACAAAAATCATATTTTGAAAACACATACTACTAATAAATAAGATATAATGTTATTACCACATAAACAATAATAAAATTTACATAAATTTGTAATTTTAGTATAAATATGTAAAAAAAACTGGTGATATCAGATCGAGTGATGGATGAAGGATTTTTTTAAATCCGATAATTTGAATGCTGGTGAAATTTTCATCTCTAATGTCGAACAAAGTAACCTCCGCCACTTACACAAGTGGTATCCAACACAACCTTTCCACCTTCCTGGCTATGTTAATTTATATCAAAGTAAATTTAAAGTTAATAAGGAAACACAATCAACCCACTCTTGGTATGTGTCATCTTAGTAAATTAGATATAACTAAAATTCTGCTTTAATTTATTTTTCAAATTATAATTGATTGATAAGAATGTCTTCTGCCTTTTGATCAATTTGGGTCATTTGTTTGTAAAATTCCAAATTATAAGTCCCTATAACTTTCACGGAATTTAAAATTTTTGAATATCCGGATTAGTTTGTTGATCCTTTCAACCAACTAATACGATAATTGAAAATTCTGGCAAATATCTTTGTGAAAAATAAATTAAAATAAAATAATAAATGCACATCTAGTAGGAACTTAGTCGAGTTATTGTTAATTTATCTTTATATCCGTCAGGTCAAATACGTGAGGGTTTTGCATGTCAAAGTGAACCTTACACAAGCACTCGGGGTTCCATCCTAAAACTAACTGGCAATAGAAGGAGTAACTCTCGTACTTATATGTTAGGTTCACGAGTTTCATATTGTCGATGTGGAAAACATTTCCCACGCCTAATAGTTATTAATTTGAAATTTATAAGTGATGATAATGAAGATCGTAACGAGATTAAATTATTTGAACGATATAAAGGGACTTGTTCAGTATTATTAAGAGCATTGTTAAAAATTTATTGTGAGGGAGAATTGATCGAAGATTTGATATGAAATTACGCATGTGATATTGGGTGTATGAATTTAGTGATTATACTACAACTAGTTTATATGTACATGTAAGATATACGATTTAAACAAAAGTTGAGTAATTATGCGGTTAGGATGTGCAATGATAGCAAGTAACTCTTTCGGAATATGCGATGGAAGCAACATTTGCCGGGACGACATATGTCAATGAAGCAGGAGTCGTCGAAGAGAAAACAAATCAAAGTGAAAGATGAACGTATATCCTATAAGAAGAAGATAATAATGTGAAGTTGGGGACCGATGGACACGTGAGAGTGAATGTAGCATTGATAAGCTCTAAAGTGCAAGCTAAATTTCGCAAAATAAATACAATATTCAATCAAAAAATGCACGATGCTTATGAGAACCGTAGTCGTCACGGTTTCGAAAACCGTAACCGTGAAAAAATATCCACGGTCACGGTTTTCGGAACCGTGGCGGCTACAGTTCCCGAAACCATAACAAATTTACTTTATAAAATTACCAATATAGAAGGGAGAAAAATATGTCACGGTCACGAGATCCATAACCGTGGAGGTCACGGATCCCGGATTAGTCGTGCAATTGTAAATTCCTGCGCCGTGATTTTAAAATCGGCCATTTCAATTGTAGTAAAAACTCATGATTAAATACATGGAGAACTAAATATTGGACGTGTAATTAATTGAATAGCAAGTAGAAAAAAAAGATAACGAGTATTAAAAGAGAAAATTGTTTATTATTATTATTATTATTATTATTATTATTATTATTATTATTATTATTATTATTATTATTATTTCAGTTAACAAAGCATTCAACTTTGTATGAGAAATATCAATATAGTGAAATTCCAAAGTTAAAGGATCATTACGATCATGCTGATATAACTTTCACATTATTACCCAATCATATCACCAAATTAATCAGGTTAATAGAACACATATACATCATTATCTAAATGTAGTTCTCAGATCTTGGATCACATTGTATTACTTGTTGTGTTAAAGACGTACGATATATTACAGTGCACGCTCGTGTGCCTTGTATTATATCATGAACAACTAAGATTCATGATCTCAAAGGTCAAATAAAGAATTTAAATTGAATTAATTTCATATTATCTTAATCAAGATCTTTGTAGAGCATGATTGATGTGGATGTTATGTAAACCTCAGGTGACCCGTTATGGTATAGAGAGTCGGGATAGGGAAGACGACGTCTCACTTTGTCGAATTAATTAAGAAACCAAAACCAAACAATAAAGTAAACAAACTATATACAAATGTAAGGATCACAAAAGGAAACCAGAAAAAGAAGAAGGAGAGAGGAGGGTGTACACTTGTACGACAGAGGGAGGTCGAACACCAAAGAACAATACGTAAGGGAAGAGAGAATTGGAGCAAAACCCTAGACTTAGATAGGGTTGGTCCTCCGACAACCCTCTATGGAAAATGCCCGACTTACTTGTAAAACAATTTATACAATAAATAAGAATAGAAGGGGAGAAGAAAGGTTTGAGCTTTAGACGATCGAAAATAGATTTTGAAGGGAGAATAGCAAAACAACATATATCAATAGAGATAAGGCATTCCAGAATCCAAATCATCACAACTTGCATATAGTAGATCTCAATTGGCAATTCAACAATATCGCATGTAGGCTAGAGTTATGTAAAGACACTCCGTTTATTGTCACATGTGGTTAGGCCGTTGCTTGTGGTATATCGATATTGTCACCATGATTGAGGTGTGGGACTCCATTGTCACTTAAAATCAAGGTCATCCTTTGTAGAACATATAGTATAACTAATACAACCATAACTCATAGACATATAAGCAATAAATAGAATCAATCCAATAGCATAGATCAATGCAAGTCGGGCTCACTAGACCCTAGAACAAAGAAGGATTACTCCCACATACCTAAAGATAGCAAAACAAAGATTATAGGGCCATCGTACGACTTGCTCTGCAAAGTTTCGCCAAAAGGTTCGTAAAATGCTTGAAAAGGAGATATCTAACCTAATGGCTTAAGAGTCTTATTTATAAGGCCCAAAAAGGCTCGGGAAACCCTAGATATCCTCTTGATCCTATCTTCTATTAAGATATGATCAAATATACTTGATCGTATCTTCTATTAAAATAAGATCGGACTAAAGATATGATGGAAACAAAGGAAACAAAATAAGACACTAATACAAGCAGATCGAGCAGGGCCGTCATCCGACCTATTGGGCTAAAAAATGTGGGCGTGCTCCAAAATTTCTCTAAGATATATCTTCCTTATAACATCAAATGGTCATTTTGGAGTCCAATGTAGAAGTGATAAGAGGGTCGTCGTGCGACCTAGGCCTAGTCAAGCGCTCTTGCACTTTCTAATGTTCTTCATTTGACTCTGGGACTTCAATCATTTCTGTCTTGACCTCAACTTCATTAACCGCAGGGAAGCCCTTAGTGTATTGGGATATTCGGATATATATGTTCCATTTTGTGCTTTGCAAATGCCTAGAATGTCTACAATTACAATAACCAATTGGTAGATCTCCGAAATAGGAATATAGTGGAAATAGTCCAAAATGATATATTTATTAAGCTCAAAGGAATACAAAATGGAATATAATGACGATGGTAAAAGACGTTAATTTGAGTGTTATCAATGACTAATAGGGATATTGAAGAAGAGGATTTGGGAAAAACTATAGCCGAATACAGGAATTGAGAAACATGAAAATGGGGGAAATATGCACATTATTGTAGCGAGGAAAGTTTGCTACAGATTGCCGAGATCCAACTTCTGGAGGAAAAAAGTGAGGATAATTTAATGTGGGGAGACACGAGATCAGGAAAATTTAACATCAGCTCTACTCTGGAGATTCTAAGAAAACGTACCGCCAATGATACTAGAGAAGTGTTAAGTTAACTGTGGAAAATTATTGCTCCGGGACGTGTCAAGCACTTCATGTGGCTTGTACTTCATATAGGCGGCGTCGGCATTTAGCCTCTAGTGCAGATTGTCTGTCCTATTGTGAGGCAAAGGAGACAACGTACATATACTCATAGATTGTCCAAGAGCTAAGGAAGTTTGGCACGAAATTATGAGAGGAAAATACAAGTCTTTAGAACGGAAGGGACATTCAAGTGGACAAATGTGAGCTTATTAGTAGAAGAGTTGGATCAATAGTCATGTTGTGGAGAAGGGTTCTGTCTTGTTGGGGTATCCCTGATAGACTAGAAATTGCAATGAAATGGTAGAAACCTTGTATAGTCCATGGATCAAAATGAATACAAATGGATCCTTTAGAAGTAATAGTGAGGGCATCAGTGCAGGAGGAATTTTTCGAGATAATGAAGGTAGATTTCTTAAGGCTTTCATATCTAAAACCATTGGATGTTCTTCCTTCAGAGTTGAGCTATGGGGTGTAATTCAAGTCATTCTCGCACATGAGCTGAAAAGTTTCAATATGTCAAACTTTTTCCTTATTATGAATAAAAAAGGCTTAAAGCCATCCTCATACACCAAAAAAAAAAAAAAAAAGAAGAAGAAGAAGAAGATCGGGCTTATTAAACTATTAAAATAAATCAAACTGCCTGCTAAATGGACATCTTTTATATAACAAATTTCCCACTTGCTTTGGGGTGATGGGTAAATTTGCAGCCGGCCAATTCATGCATTAGTGTGTTTGGTGATTACGCAAATTTAACCTACCCAATATTGACTCGAGAAATTCAATCAAGTTCGTAACAAATAATGCACCGTCAAACAACAGTAGCGCTAATTTGTTGACCGTTGAATCTTTCAAAGTTTTTACTTTGTTAACCCTTTGATCAGATTGACAACTAAAATTAATTCCTGCTGTATCGTTGTACTGTACAAAAAATCACTATAAACAAGTGTAACGAATCGGACTAACCAGATTCCATTAAATCTCGAGCTTCGAAGGCTGAGACAGACAACGTGCAAGATTCGGCCAACTCAACCGCGTCCTCCACTGCGAGCCTAGTCCCCTGCTGTCCAACCACCACGGATGCAACCCTCGCCGCAAACCCACCTATCTCTTTAAGATCCGAGACACCCCTCAAGATACCATACAATATCCCAGAGGCATAAGCGTCCCCGGCCCCACAAGTGTCAACTGGTATACACGGGTGAGGAGGTATGTACACAGCTTCCCCTTTCGAACCAATGTAGGACCCCCTTGAGCCATCTGTCACTGAAACCAAAGGCACAAAATGGCTCAGATACCTTGCAGCTGACAGAGGGCTTTCTTCCGAAGAGAAATCGCACAGTGACCTTGCTTCATCACTGTTTGCAAACATTATGTCTGCGTAATTGCCTAATATTTCCCTGTAAAAAAAAAGGAATAGACAGATTTATGTGTGTATATGTAAACTTTAAAATCACTTCGGGTTTTTACTAAGTCTTTTACCAGAAATCTTCAAAATGACTCTCAATGCAGGAAACATCAGAGGCAGTTACTGCAACTAGTGCTCCATGGCTACGGGCATCCTGGCAGGCTCTTATAATTGATTTGATTGTATCGGGGAATTCAAATAAATATCCTTCAACAACTAGTATGTTTGTCTTTGAAATCCCGCTTGACAGAGCTGTATCGTAGTTCACAGTGGAGGATGTTCCCTAGAGTTCACAACACATTGAGCACACTGACTGAACACCAAAATTATCAATGCAGAAGGCTAACTACCTCCTAAACAGATTTAGTAAACACATTTTCCCTGATATGATGCCAGAACAAGTACAGTAGGCTGAACATTTATATCATGTGAACATGATATAAATGTTCTTTAACATTTACGATTGTCTAGGAGAGTAACCTAAATATTAGTCTAAGTTACAGAAATTGAAAATGATTCCAGAAATAAAGGAGACACTTCTTGACTTGATTTATGCCATCATATTTGACCAAACAAACGAAAAAACTATATGTGCATCAGTTGCAATATTCGGATAATGAACAGAGTTTATGTCACAAGAACCGTGAAACATGATTGTACATGTCTAAAGGAAGTGTAAGGCAGTGAGTGTGGGACCTTTCGTGTAACAGATTATAAAAAAAGATGGATTTTCCAAGAAATAATGTGCAGTCGACATATTATTTCATTACACAAAAAAGGATTAGTGTTCCTCTTCTTTAATGCTACAAACGAAAAAAAAAGGTTGCCACTTTTGTCCAACTCTTTGTTACAGTCAAGGTACTATTCACTAGATTGAAAAGGTACTGACATGAACCATCTAGTTGTGAGAGGTTAACATAAGCTCTTGCAGGATCTGCCCCTTTTTCATGGGATGACACATGACATGGTTTGAGCAGAGATTGTGGGAAATAATCTGAACTATTTTAGAAAATTCTCTGGGCTGAGCATATTATAAAGTATATCAAATGTATGTCTGTGGGTCAGTTATTCAATGTCACTATGGTATTGGCCAGAAAACTTTTTTTTCCTTCCTAAAGCTGTCAGTAACCATATCAACCAATTTGTAATTGGTTTGTAAGAATGAGAAAATATCTCAAATCAAGGAGATAATTGTAAACGAGGGTAGTATCTCCTGCAAGAAAGACAAAGGAGGCTCATTGCGGAAGCCGAATGTTGGAAAAACTGTCACACGGCAAGTTTATGGTTTGGAGTAAAAGGTAGATCCTTGCCTGGCATCCATAGACGTCACTAAAGCAAACCTAATATAGGCCTTAAAACAGCTAATAGTTTCTCTTGGTGAAAGAACTGATGATAACGATTATAAAGCTGAACAAATGCACATAAATATTGTGATGCCCTAGCCTGGCACCGATAGAAGTTACGATTAGCAGAAAAGCCAACCTGATATGAAAGCATTGTCCGCTGGGCATCAGGAGTTGTAAGAACTATAACTGTTCCTGTTGTCCCATCCTTCACCGGAGCAGAAAGAAAATTTACACCTGCTCTACGTAACTTTGCCCTAAGATAACAATTTGTGCTACAACAGATTAGTTTTAACAGATAATAACCATGAATATATAAAAGAATGCTAAGAAGTCAAACAAATATGTTCAACTTATGTAGGCAATGAAAGTGTGATAATATGCGCTACAACTTAGGCTCTAATTCTGTTGTCAAGGCTGAATCAGGGTAGTATTGTAGTAGTTTGTAATCTCTGAAGGTACAAATTTGGGAATTGCATTCTAGTTTTGGCACTGCATACTCCTATGTAGCTCAATTTGAAGGATATACTGTCCAAGACTTATGGTTACATTATAATTTACTTCCTGAAATAAATCAAACGTCTACGACAGTCTCACCTGTAAAATCCACCAAGTGGGTCACCACCAACGCTACCTGTCATTGCAACATTTATAGTAGGCCCTCCTACACTTGGATTACCAAGCCTTGCAAGAGCCACAAGGCTGTTGGATAGAGATCCACCAGCAGCAGCCTTATAACTACAGCCATCCATTGCACGCAAAACTTTACCCCTTTCCTCATGGTTCACAACCTTCCTCATGCTTTTCTCTAATCCCAAATTTTGTAGAAACTCGTCATTCACCATCCCAGAGAAATCAACCTACAGCTCGAAGTACAAGAACAGTACAAGTCAAATAAAGTGCAGTAAAGTGACAACAGAAAAAAAGGAAAACTAAAAAGCAATGATGTTTTGAACCAGCAAAAACCATAAGATACTCACACAGAAACATTTGAACAATCATTCACAACTTTGGGGTTGTTTGATATGATGACAGGGTAGAGTAAAACCAAATAGTTGAATCTGTTTCCCTTTGTACGTGTTTACTGTGTTTTTAAATCGGGTATAACTCAAACCATCAAGTTTTGACTGTCATTCCACTTCATTAATCTCCCTTACCCACTCGTAAACCAATTGGAATATCAACATCTCACCTCCGACCTCTCTTAGAATATTTACACCATAATTCACTCTCACTCCAAAAAAATGGCACTACTATAGTACTATTCTCTTTTCTTCTTTTGCCTACTTCAACCATTCAAATGTTGCTTCAGGGAATAAAGAAGGAATAGAAGTGAAAAACACAAAACAATTTTCTGCATTGACAAGTTATTGTCAACAATCAATAATATAAGGTTTCAGTCTAACTTTAATTCTTCAAAATCAACACTACCATTTGTGTATTAATCAATAAATCATTTTATCTCATTTCCACAGGGCACAATTTAAGAGCATATAACCTATCAAAGTGAGTAGATTATCTCCAACGCCCCCTCATATTCTGAGTTTGATAAACTCACACCATTTGGTATGCATAAATGCATAAATGGATATTAGATATAGGTATGGATATCACCATATCACTCATATCCACAGCTTGCTCTCATCTGATATTCTGATATCCATATCTAGAGATGGATATCAAACTGGTGTCCTGATATCCCATACCTGCTTCTTTATATCATCTGATACGTGAAAATATGGGATATCTTCTCTTCCCCTCCTCTCTTTGTGTTCTCCTTCCGGTCATTGCTTTTCAGGTTGGTGAAGCTCTTTAAAACATGCTGTTTTTTTTTGTTTTTGTTTTTGTTTTTGTTTTTTTTACAGATTTTAGTAAAAAGTTGGAGGTTGAGGTAGGTCTTTCCACAAATCTGCCTGTTGATGTGCTCAGACAGAGGTTGTCAAATGCTTCACCAGTTTAAAGCCAGACACCAAAAGGACTCATCATTCACGAACATCACTACCCTTTTCTATTACTGTGAGTCTAATGATTCACACAAGCATCCAACATACCAAACAAATTAATGCCCGGTATCCTGATACAGATAAAGCAAGGCCTCACACTAACAACCTAATTAGCTAACAAAGATGTCGCACAAATCTGATGACTCAAATTTACACATATGAACACACAAAATCTCTCCATCACCATAATTTGCACAAAAGAGACCAGACGAAGGGGAAAAAGAAGAGAAATTCCATACCATGGCTTGGCCGAGACCTAAAACATGCCAACGGTCAACAGGTGGAATTTCAGGTTCGGAATCATCTACTTCGTCGACTTCCACTTCGCTGTCGCTCTCCGTTACGTCTCCGAAAGCGTTCCCTCCGCCATTATCTTCCACAGACGAAGACGAGGACGAGAACAGTATCCTGAATCGATTCGAACGGCTGCATTTTCTGCGAACAAGCCTCAATCTGTGGGGTTTAAGGCCACAAAATGACGTGGCAAAACGAGAGCCGCAGCCACCAATAGTACCATGGTGGTGGTCGAATATAGAAGAAGAGGAAGGTAATGAGAGAGAAAAAGACAGCGGCATGTTTGAAATTGATGCCGGAGAAGCGTAAAGGGGAACGGCGGGTCTCGCGCCGGTGTTTGCGGGGGCGGAAGGGGTCTTGTCTTCCCTGGCTTATCTCTTTCAGCTTCCACTCCTCATTTTATATCCCTATCGTTCTGGTAGGTTCGCTCCAATGTCCAATTATGTCAAAATTCACGAGTGACCCTATATCTTGGTCATTTTGCACCTTTCCACCTGTTATTTTAAAAATTACAATACATTGTTGTTTATCGATTTGCTAAATATACGATCAGTTAATTACTATTTGCACAAGATCACGATTATTATTTCACATTTCGAATGTACGTTTCGGTTTCGGTTTCGGTTCCGGTTCGGTTTCAGTTTCGGTTCGGTTTCATTTTTGGATTGCAAAATACATTGCGTTAAATTACAAAATGTAGTGCTGACGTGCATTGCGACTGCACATTGGATTATAGTATGAGCGCACTATGACTACGCATTAGCGTTTACCATAATAAACGCAAACGCGAACTGTCCGCCGCTCACGCCTCACAAACTCATTTACGAAACAGTTTTGTACGAGAGTGTTTTCGAGCAATTTTGAGCAATTCTTGTTCAAATCAAGCGAAATGGAAGGAGAAAGGGAAGTGGGGTGGTGGCCGGCTATTCGAAAAACGCAAGAAATCGATCAACCATTTTCATATTTCTACTCATTCGGTATGTAGATTACACACTAAAGTTTTATCGATTTGTTGCGCCGTGAAACCTGGTATGTAAATTTCGATTCCTTAATAACTCTAACATGATTTCGATTCTTGTTTTATGGTCTAGGAAATTTAATTATTCCAACAACAAATATATAAATATATAGAAAGTAAAGGGTCAACATTATAATTTGTCCAAATAATTATGACACCAAACAAGCAAGTCCTTTATATTTTTGACTAAATGTTACCAGCCCATAAATAAATTAAATAATAATCTTTTAATATCAAATAACGAGTATAATAATTAGAGTGATTAAACAAAATGAAGAATACATATTTACCCTAAAATCTATTTTGATATGTAAATTAAAGATGAATAGATGTTATTGCATGAAGATTGCCGAATATGGAGGGTAGGTGAGTATAATATAATTGCCCAATTCCACATACATGGATGATGTACCCCGTAGCTATCAAATGCACATCATCCATGATGCATGTTGCATGCATGCATATCTATATTCTTTAGAGGTAGAACTGAAACCCAACTAGACCTGATCGGACACTTAATGATAATCAACAGGCATGCAAGTGTTTAGTGCATTCATAAAATACAAGATTGGCAGAAAGATATTGGACAATTGTATTATCAAATTGCATGGTGATGTAATCTTATAATGCATTGTTTTTCCATCTATTTTCATTCATATTCATGACATATAGTCTAGATTTGCCCGATATAAAAAATTTGTTGAAATTACTACTTCGAATATTTACTTGTCCTTTTATTGAATTGCAAGTGTTTGGAGCCCGATTAATCATATTTTTGGAGCAAATAAGAAGAAACACTTACAACTAACTAAAGTTCTCCTTAATGTTGAGAATGTCAAGATTGGGTCAACCGAGAACCGATAGATAGGGAAGTATAGAAGTAACTTTGTTGTTGTCGTGAAGAATGAAGTCGACTATGAATACTTACAAAGGCTAGGCTGAGGAAGAATAAATACACTAAGTCGGACAGGTATTTTGAACTAGCCAAGTCGATTACCTACTAATCGAGTAGACTTAGACCGATTTGCACAAGATCAATTTGATTAACATCAATGATCGAGTTGATTGCGATAAAATCTTTGTAACGGATAAAATTCTATCCTAGATTTCTTTCTCTTTATTCTTTTTTATTTAGTTTTATTTTTAGGATCTGTTTGGCTCGTTTGAGCTTATTGGAGCTGAAGCTGAGTGTAGCTGAAGATGAATGAACTAGCTAATTTATTTTAATAAGTTTGTTTAGTGTTTGAAAAGTACGAGCTTATCGAAGCTGATAGAAACGTAAAATGACAAAAAAGGACATGATTTCATTCATGAATAATTTCAATTTAATTTGAAAAAATTAAGACATAAATTATATTTACCCACACACTTTCTTTTGTGTTACAAAAAATTAAGACATAAATTATATTAAATTTGATATATAAATTTATATAATGAAAAAAATGAGCTAGTAAAGCATATTTTGTATTACTAATATAAAATAGGCCTCATTCTAAAATTTATTTGTTGAGAAGGTTATAACAATAATTGGACAGATTTCACGACCTAATCCCCGTCTGTTTCCTCTTACGATGTTCGTTCTCTCTCCTCTTCCACCTCGTTGGGTCCTTGGTGCCGCTTCTTCCGCCGCCGCTTGCCCAAAGCTTCCCTGCTCACTATCACCGGAACTCCTAGATATACGAAGAGAAGACCGCCTCCAAAGCTTCGCTGCTCGAACTCTTGGATCTACGAAGGAGAAGGCCGCTACCTCTGTAAGAGCCTTAGTCTTTGGGAGCCAGTTTTGGCCTTAGCCGCCCCGCGGGTCTGCGAGGCCGCCCCTACGGCTCCTCTGTTGTTCCGCCCCTGCGGTTTCCTGCGGCTGCAGCCGGCTTTGTTGACTTTTGACCCGTACTTTACTCTTTCACTTCCTTAACCTTTTCCTTGGATTTGACTTGCTGAGCAAGTGTTCCTCATTCCCTTTTCAGACCCTTACGTTCTTCTTGCTTCTTCTCCTTCTCTCCTTGATCTTGATTTTGTTCTTCCTTTGAGTTGGAAGTGTTTTGTTGTGAGGATGATGATGTTAGATGTTGTGCTGAGCTTGAGTGCTAGCTGAGGTACTGTCTTGGATCAGTTCGTGCTTAGGCCACAACTGTGAGTAAGCTCCTTGTTCTTCTTCTTCTTTCTTTGATCTCTTTCTCTTCCTTAGCTTAGGATTAGATGAATTGAAGGTGTTTTGATGTTGGAATGTGCATGTATATGTATATGTGTGACTTTGGAATGAAGAAGACGTGAGTTGATCACGTGAAGAGCCGAAGAGGAACCGCGGAATCACCTTCTGCACTGTCGCGGCCCCCGCGGTCCAGCAAAGCCGCCCCTGCGGGAGCCGTGTCACAACGCCTGCGCCCGTGCATGCGCTTGCCTGCGGCCGTTGTCACCGCGCCTGCGGCCGAGCATTGCCGCGCCTACGGGTTGCCTGTTCCGCCCCTGCGTCTTTCCGTCACGCAGGTGCGTCTTGTCTCGGGTCTACCTAGAGTTGGGTAGATCCTTTCCTTTCATAGCATGAGCGGTTTAGTGGCATGCTAGGTACGTATATGAGGATAGAACGAGGTTGATCATGTTATCGTTTATGCCGGTTATGGCTTTGAGGTTTATGAGTTAGGATACGATCCTTATGGATCTTTTGGGTCTAGGTGTGACCCCTGTGATGGATATGAGTTTGATATATGTTGTTATGCCTTGTTACTAGGCAGTGTTGAAAACCCTAGCTGCAAGGTTTGTGCAGCAAAACCACAAAACGTCTTGTCTTCTTCTTCTCTCTATTTCTGAAGTAACTCGTTGAAAGATCACAACACACGTGCTTAGAAAGATTCTGAATTGAAAAATGCTAAAAATAATATTCCATTGCTCTTGCAAATAACCAATAATCTAGATATTTTTCTCTTACTCTATTGCTTGGTTTGCATTAATTTAACTGATAGAATTATCTATGGTGCTTATGGCATTCATAAAAAGACACAATATTCCTTAGTTGTTTCTATCTTATATCAGTCTACTGCCACAGTTGAACTCTTGGGTTTATATAATACTAAAATGTGATGTATCCACAAATTTTATCCTAAGCTCATGGTGGAATTGTGCACTAATTCTTGTCTCGATTTGAAAATGCCTATATTTACCTTTTGGGGCCGGGTTTCTTTTTCTGTCGGGGAATGGGGGTAGCTTTATGTATTTACACTATGCTAGCAAATCTTACTTATTTGCAGATTGCAAATTGCCATGATTTTGTCATTTATGTCTTAGCACCTTTAAAGTATGCCACGTTATATGGCTGCTCTGATGCAATTATTGTTGTTGGACCTGTTGGCAGGGTAATGATATAAGTAATTGGTCGAATGTTATATATCATGTCAAATTGTCTAAACCAACATCTGTTTTTCTAGTATGCCTTTCATCACAGCAATGTCGGATGGCCCCAAGCACATTGGCGAAATTCGAAGAGTTATGTTCAGACTTGCTTGACAAGTGTAAGACACCAGTTGAAACTGCATTGAGGGACGCAAAGCTATCATTCAAGGATATAGATGAAGTGATTCTCGTGGGAGGCTCAATTGTGCTTGAACTTGTGTATCTCGATTGTGCTTGAACTTGTGTATCTCGAATGGGCTTGTGTAACTCGATTGAGCTTAGACTTGTTTAATTTGACCTTGTGTAAACGACGGGCTTTTGTAAACGACGGAAGTGTGTATTTGAAGCTTAGACTTGTGTAACCGACCTTGTGTAAAGGACATACTTTTGTAAATTATGGAAGTGTGTATTTGAAATTGTGTATCAATATTGTGTATTAACCTTCAGTTTTAAGTATAACATTACAAAAAACAATAATGGAATATACAAGTTCAACTAGTCTAATTGGTATAAGGGTCTCTCATCCAGAGTTCGAAACCCACCAACTACAAAATTTATTAATATTGAGCCCGGACGTATGCTTGTGAATTGGGCCCGGACGTATTGATGGAGGACCATTATGTGAGCCATCATATGACTCATCACCATTCCATAGGAACCAAGGACCCATTACAAGATCAAGAGCCAAGGAGGTTCAAGAGGCTACGTCAAGGGAGTTATTGTTAATGCATGGTAAATTACATGAATTATTTAATGTTAACAAGTCACTCATTACTCTCTTAACTATTTCAGGAACCCATGATCAAGAATGTCCAGCCATGCAAACGTTGGATCGACGGGGGAAGGAAGTTGAGTTTGGAAAGCAAGCTAGCAAGCAAATGGAACGTATGCATGGCGGATGGGAGAAGGCAAGCGGAAGCAAGGAGAAGTAGGCGGAACGCATGCATGGCGGACGGAAGGAAGCAAGGAGGCACCCACGGAGCGAGACGTGAACCCTAATCTCCGCCCGGGCTCTGCGACGCCAGCGGGTCCGAACCCTAATCTCCGCCCGGGCTCCTCGACGCTAGCGGCACCTACCGGCATGAACCCTAATCTTCGCCCGGGTTCCTCGACGCCAGCGGACACTAGCCCTAATCTCCGTCCGGGCTCCTCGACGCCAGCGGCACCTACCTGCATGAACCCTAATCTCCGCCCGGGTTCCTCGACGCCAGCGGACACGATCCCTAACCTCCGCCTGGCGCTCTCGGTAGTCTCGGCCATGAACCCTAAATTCCGCCCGGCGTTTTCGGGAGTCTCGATCGAGAACCTTAAATCCCGTCCGAAGCACTCGGCCACGAACCATCACCTCCGTCCGGTCTCTTCAACGCCAACATCACGAAGCCTCAGCCTCCGCCCGGAGTGGATAACGATCTCGGGGTCTTCAACGTCTAGCTCGACCGAGGTCCTGAACCCTAATTTCCGCCGGGCTGAACCTTGATTCCTAAAACCCGCCGGCTGAGCCCTTAAACCCGCCCAGCCGGCCGGTGGATGCCTTGGAAGAGATAGCCTATTTTTGTGGTGTTGTTTTGGACCAACGGTTATTTTGTTAGACTGATAGCTACATTTGTGGGAGCTCTCTTGTTATCTCCTCCCACTAATGTATTTGTTTTTCTTTATTTATTTTTGTTTAGAAAAGGGAGTCTATATATATTCTCCTTAGTTGTCTTAAGTCAAACACGTTATTTCTCATTGTTGAACATTTTATATTCACAAAATCAATCAGAGAAATTGAGAGCTTTGGTTGGCATTGTTGTTGCAAATTGCTTGGTCGAGTTTGTTTGTGTCAATCAATCTGGATTGGTGCTTCGAGCCTTCACGAGTCCCTCCTTGTGCTAGTTCCTTTGAGAGCTTGTGTAAGGTTGTATTGGGGTTCGGTTAAAGGCATTCACGAGCCGGGGTCTAGACTACTTAGCCAAGGTTCTTCATCGTTGGTTTTTGGTTCTTCTCGACGTCCTTCATTCCCACTTCATTCATACGTCCATCCATTGTCAATTTCCACTCCACACCTAATTTGGAGTCATTGTGCCTAGATCTGTTAGTCCACGGGATTATTTCCGTATCACGTATGCTTGTGTATTGGGCCTGGATGTATGCTTGTGTATTGGGCCCGGACGTATGTTTGTGTATTGGGCCCTGTCCGAAGCTTGTGTATTGGCCCCGGACGTATGCTTGTGTATTGGGCCCTGTCCGAAGCTTGTGTATTGGGCCCTGTCCGAAGCTTGTGTATTGGGCCATGTCCGATGCTTGTGTATTGGGCCTTGTCCGAAGTTTGTGTATTAGGCGTAACCTTTATAAAAACAATTGGGCTTTCATTAAACCAATTGGGCTTATACTTTTATTAAAACACTTGAGCCTTCATTAAATCAATTGGGCTTGAGCTTTTATTAAAACACTTGGGCCTTCATTAAAACAATTGGGCTTGAGATTTCATTAAACCAATTGGGCTTGGGCTTAAGTAATTTCATATTCCTAATTTGCCCTTTCATTTAATCTTTAAAGATAAGTAAATGGGACTTAATTTGTCCATTGATATGAAAAGGAGCCCTACTCAGTGCTCATCACTACAAAAAGAGTCTATTCTCCCATCTCACCCATTTATAATTCAACATTTAATTATCATATAAGGCGACATCCATTTAATTTTTTCCAACAAAATGTATTTATAGATAGTTTTATACAATTTTGTAGTTTTGGGTTATGCATAGAACTATAATTGTTCAAAAATCTTATGTCCGAAAGCATTCGAATTAGATACCATATATATTGTATTCCTATATATCTTATCAATATAAATATACTAAAGCAGAGTGCATAACTGTGGACGTGGCGCGTTGTGGGATAGAAAAACAAATATATATGCTATTTTTTAAATTGTCTAATTAAATTTAAATTGATTAAAATCTTTAAAATCTAATTAGGTCTTATCTCACCCACTTTTTTTAAATAGAATAAAATTTTTAAAAACAATTAAAATCTACAAAATCTAAATCGTTGATAACTAAATTTTTTCATCAGATAGCTACATTTGCTTTTCTATCCCACATCGACTATATGTAAGGTTGATGATTTGAAAACTTCTATAAATAGAGGTTTTGAAGATAAACAAATCATACATTTCTTGGACTTTTGAGTAAGTTCAAGTATAATTTGTATTCATATTGTCGTTGACCTACTATTTGATACACATATCTTTCTAACCAACTTTTGCAAACAATTTTTTATATATTGTTTTTAACCCTATATATATATTCATTCATTTTTTAAAACACATACTTTCACTGATACTTTCTTCCCGGGTGTGCTAAGGTGTACTTCTCTCAATTTTCATCCACATTCAGTTTTCATCCATAATCTCTCTTCTAAGCAATATTTTGTTAATGTTATTGTTATAATGTGTAAAATATATATAATTGATTTTTTTTTAGTTGAAGAAAGAGATAACAAGGACATAATACTTCCCCTTGGTTGGAGAGAGCTTCTTCTACAATGTTTTGTTTGTGCAACTTGAACCAGTTGGTATGTCGTAAGAATTTTGCATGCAGACCCCTCAGAAGGGAAAAAGAAGAATATTATTGCCCGCAATTTTTTCCCAGATTCAGGTTGTAGGTGGGTGCGGTAAAAAAATTTGAACCTGGAAAAGTTACGCCCATCATGATTGAAGTTTTGATTCCATGATTATTTTTTTCCTATTGCTTTAGTTCACGAATGAGAAGCTTGAGAGCAAGATTACACGAGAATTTGAAAAATCCATCAAAATAGAGAATAAGTCTTGCAAGTTTGTAATATTTTTATAATGATTTTTCATGTAACACCCAAAATCCGTAGGACTTAGAGTGCTACTGGGCTAGGATCTCACAATGGATCCTGACCCTAGCTTGACAACAAATTCATTGAATCTTACAACAAGGTACCAATAGATTAAAACAAAACATAAAACTGATATATATATATATATATATATATATATATATATAGAGAGAGAGAGAGCGGATGTCTCGGGATAAGGCACCACAGTTCCTTCTAGAAGCAGATGGAGTATTGAGATTCCGTGGTCGCGTCTGTGTACCTGCTGATGCAGATCTATGACAGAGGATATTACAGGAGGCTCATTGTACACCTTACTCGGTGCATCCAGGTACGAGTAAGATGTATCAAGATTTGAAACGAACATATTGGTGGGGAGGGCTGAAGCCCGATGTGGCCAGATTTGTGGCACAGTGTGCGACCTGCCAGCAGGTCAAGATAGAGCATAGCAGACCTGGAGGTAAGCTTCATCCACTTCCTGTTCCATAGAGGAAGTGAGATGACGTCACCATGGATTTCGTGACTGAACTGAGGTTGAGCCGGAGTTTTGATGTCATCTGGGTCATAGTGGACAGATTGACGAAGACGACACGTTTCATTCCTATTAGAGAGACATGTCCGGTGAGCAGATTAGCAGAGGAGTACACTAGGCAGATAGTGAGACTCCATGGGGTACCGAGGACGATCGTCTCAGACAGAGATGGACGATTTACCTCGAGATTCTGGCAGCAGATTCAGACTTCCTTGGGAACGAGTTTGCACTTCACGACTGCGTTCCATCCTCAGACAGATGGTCAGTCATAGAGGACCATTCAAACCTTGAAGGATATGCTGCGAGCTTGTGTGTTGGATTGGGGACAAGTGTGGACGGATCATCTCCCACTAGTTGAGTTCTCATACAACAACAGCTGGCATGCATCTATTGGGATGGCCCCATATGAGGCACTGTATGGACAGAGATACCGTACTCCGTATTGTTGGGATGAGCAGAGCAGTGTTAATGGTTTAGCACCTGATCAGATTCAGGATGATGTGGCTCGAGTAGCACTGATTCGAGAGCGGATGTTGACTGCCCAGAGCCGTCAGAAGTCGTATGCTGATAGGAGGCGTAGACCTCCAGAGTTCAGAGTTGGAGCTCATGTGTGGCTGAGAGTTTCCCCGACACGAGGTATTATGCGTTTTGGCATTAAGGGGAAGTTGAGCCCCCGATATGTCGGACTGTTCGAGATTTTGGATCGGGTTGGGAGCGCAACCTACAGATTGGCTTTGCCGCCGAGATTAGAGGGTGTTCACCCTGTGTTTCACGTGTCTCAGCTGAGGGAGTATATACCAGATCCGAGACACATCGTGAGTTATGATGATTTGGTTGTTGAGCCAGACCACACTTTTGTTGAGCATCCGATTGCAGTCCTAGAACGAGGTATGAGACGCCTGCGTTCGAAGGACATACCTATGCTGAGGATATAGTGGTCGAGACGAGGACCTGATGAGGCTACATGGGAGACTGAGGATAGTATCCAGAGGAACTATCTAGAGTTCTATGCCGAGATAGATATACCTGTAGGATCTACGATTAGATCTTAGTACTATCTTGGTGAGTGTTTGCTTATGTGCTTATATGCCATGTTGTGTTTATTTTCATACTAGCTTGATATGATGTGTGATCTTATTAGATCTTGTTGTGCTAGTGCAATTGTTTATAGCTGGAGATGGTTCGTTCCTCCCTGCTTTTGTGATGCTGGTTGGCTAGAGATGGTTTTCCTCTATGCCTTGGATAGTGTTCTGTTGCTGGAGTCGATGTTTTCCTACATGCTTGTGTATGAGGTTATAGAGAGAGTTATACCTCGGCTTATGAGTCCGAGAGGTTTGAGGATGTTAAAAGTTTCGGGACGAAACTTGTTTTTATGGAGGGTGAGGTGTAAGAGCCATAGCCTTTGGAGCCACTTTTGGCCTTAGCCACCCCTGCGGTTGAGTGGAGCCGCCCCTGCGGCTAGTGGAGGGATCCGCCCCTGCGGCTCAAGGAACCGCCCCTGCGGTTTCTTGCGGCTGCAGCCGGCTTTGTTGACCTTTGACCCGTGCATCAGTTGTAGATAAGGGAGTATAGTGTTACAACTGTGGTAGGTATGGACATATGCGGTCAGAGTGCACGACGCAGACAGTGATGTGCTACACTTGTGGTCGGCCAGGTAAGAGGGATGTTTTCTGCCGACAGGGCAGAGCTTCATTTCAGCAGGGTTCTTCCCCTGCCAGTGTAGCGGGAGGTGGGCAGAGGCCACCTCAGCAGCAGCAGACACAGGGACAACAGAGAGTCCCAGATGGTCCTACCACTCAAGGATCTGCTCCTGGGTTGGGTAGAGGCAGAGGTCGTAGTGGGAGCACCACTGACACTAGAGGGCCACAGGGCCGAGTTTTTGAGTTGAGGAGTGCAGAGGAGCCAACTGCACCGACTGTTACAGGTACCATTTTGATCCATGGTTTACCTGTTAGAGTTTGTTTGATACTGGAGCTATGTCTTCTTTTATATCTGATGCTTGTATTGAGTGTTTGAGTCTAGATATGACTCAGGGGATACCCTTTAGTATAGGGTTACCCGATGGTAGTAGGGTCAGAGGTACCCATGAGATTCGTGACTGTCCCATTTCTGTAGGGACCTGTGTTTTACTAGTTGACTTCTTTGTCATGTCATTAGAGCATGAAGAAGTCATACTAGGTATGGATTGGATGGATAGACATTTTGCAGTCTTAGATGTAGGTAGGAGGATTGTTACCCTCTCTACCGAGTTAGGACAGATAGAGGTTTTCCGAGGTTGGGACCTTGGAAAATCTGACATGGTTATCAGTGCGATACGAGCAGCTAGACTGATTGCACAGGGTTGTGAGGCCTTCTGGTGTATGCCATGAAGGAGGGGGAGAGTCCAGCATTAGAGGATATCCTAGTGGTATGTGAGTTTGCAGATGTGTTTACTGAGCTGTCCAGTTTGCCGCCTCAGAGGAGTGTGGACCTTGGTATCAAGTTAGAGCCTGGTACGAGACCGATCTAGAAGGCCCCATAGCGGATGGCGCCTATTGAGATGTTGGAGCTGAAGAAGCAACTCGAGGAGTTGGCCGAGAAGGGTTTTATTCACCCTAGTGTATCTCCATGGGGAGCACCTGTTCTCTTCGTACGGAAGAAGGACGGATCGTTGAGATTGTGTATAGATTATAGAGAGCTGAACAAGGTGACCGTCAAGAACAAGTATCCATTGTCGTGTATTGATGATTTGTTAGATCAGCTATAGGGAGCGACAATGTTCTCCAGGATTGATTTGTGTTCCGGGTATCACCAGCTGAGGGTGAGAGAGCAGGATGTGCATAGGACAGCATTCAGGACCAGATATGGACACTACGAGTTTGTAGTGATGCCATTTGGACTTACGAATGCCCCAGCCGTCTTTATGGAGTTGATGAACAGTATTTTAATCGACTTCCTGGATCAGTTTGTGGTGGTCTTCATAGACGATATTCTGGTGTACTCTCGCAGTAGAGAGGAACATGCAGGACAGTTGAGGACTGTGTTGCAGGTTTTGCGGGATACAGAACTTTATGCTAAATTCTCTAAGTGTGAGTTCTGGATGTCAGAGGTAGCATTCCTGAGTCATGTGGTTTCAACTGAGGGGATCAAGGTTGATCCGGCGAAGATTGAGGCAGTAGCAGTTTGGACTATACCGACGAACGTCAAGGAAGTACGTAGCTTCCTTGGCCTAGCCGGTTATTACAGACGCTTTGTGGAGGATTTTTTTTTTGTGATTGCCCGTCCACTGACGAGTTTGCTGAGGAAGATTACCAGATTTGTATGGTCTGATCAGTGTATACAGAGTTTTGAGGAGCTGAAGAGACGTCTCACTTATGCTCCTGTTTGGGCACAGCCAGAAGATATAGAGGGATTTGATCTGGTTAGAGTTGGACATTCGGTTTCCGGATGAGGATGCCCAGCTGAGTACTTTAGAGGTTCTTCCTGATCTGTTGGCTGAGATCCAACAGAAGCAGGAGACCTGCCCGACACTGATGAGGATACGAGATAGGATGTCTCGGGATGAGACAACACAGTTCCTACTGGGAGCAGATGAAGTTTTGAGACGCCGTGGTCGCGTCTCTGTACCTGCTGATACAAAGCTGAGACAGAGGTTTTTACAGGAGGCTTATTGTACACCTTACTCTGTACATTCAGGTACGAGTAATATGTATCAGAACTTGAGACGTTTATATTGGTGGAAAGGGCTGAAGCCGATGTGGCCGATTTTGTGGCACAGTATGCGACCTACCAGCAGGTTAAAATAGAGCATTGCAGACCTGGAGGTGAGCTCCATCCACTTCCTGTTCCACAGAAGAAGTGGGAGGACGTCACCATGGATTTTGTGACTGGGTTGAGACCGAATCGGAGTTTTGATGCTATATGGGTTATTGTGGACAGATTGACAAAGACGACACGTTTTATTCCTATTAAGGAGACGTGGCCGGTGAGCAGATTAGTTAAGGAGTACACTATGCAGACAGTGAGACTCCATGGTGTACCGAGGACGATCGTCTCAGACCGAGATGGACGATTTACCTCGAGGTTCTGGCAGCAGATTCAGACTGCCCTGGAGACGAGTTTACATCTTATTACTACGTTCCATCCTCAGACAAATGGTCAGTCAGATAAGACCATTCAGACGCTGGAGGATATGTTGCGAGTTTGTGTGTGGGCATACATCTATTGGGATGACCCCTATGAGGCACTGTATGAGCAGAGATGCCATACTCCGTTATGCTGGGATGAGCAGAGTAATGTTAGTGGTTTGACCCTGATCAGATTCAGGATGATGTGGCTCGAGTAGCATTGATTAGAGAGCGTATGCTGACTGCGCAGAGCCTTCAAAAGTCTTATGCTAGTAGGAGGCGTAGACCTGTAGAGTTCAGAGTTGGAGCCCATGTGTGGCTGAGAGTGTCTCCGACACAAGGTGTTAGGCGTTTTGACATTAAGGGGAAGTTGAGTCCCCGATATGTCGGACCGTTCGAGATTCTGGATCGGGTTGGGAGCGTAGCTTATAGATTAGCCTTGTCTCCGAGATTAGAGGGTGTTCACCCTATATTTCATGTGTCTCAGCTGAGGGAGTACATACCAGATCCGAGACACATTGTGAGCTATGATGATTTGGTGGTTGTGCCGGACCACGCCTTTGTTGAGCATTCGATTGCAGTCCTAGAATGAGGTATGAGACGCCTGCGTTCGAAGGACATTTCTATGTTGAGGATATAGTGGTCGAGACGAGGACTTGATGAGGCTACATAGGAGACTGAGGATAGTATCCAGAGGAACTATCCAGAGTTTGTGCCGAGATAGATGTACCAGTAGGATCGACGAGTAGATCTTAGTACTATCTTGGTGATGTTATGCTTATGTGCTTATATGTCATGATGTGTTTATTTTCGTACTAGCTGTGATGTGATATGTGATCTTAGTAGATCTTGTTGTGCTAGTACGACTGATATTTATAGCTGGAGATGGCTCTTTCCTCCATGCTATTGTGATATGTGATAGGTTTAGCTGGAGATGGTTATTTCCTCCACGCTACTTTGGTGGACATAGTGTTAATGGAGATGTTTTCCCTCCATGCCTTTCTGTTATGAGTACGATACGGCTAGAGATGTGATTTCTCTAGGCCTTGTGATGTGTTTATGGTTTGGATAAAGATGGTTTTCCTCTATGCCCTGGATAGTATAGTGATCTTACAGCTGGAGATGATGAGTTCCTCCATGCCCGTGTTTGAGGATATAGAATGGTATAGGTTGATACCTTATGAGCGGAGATGTGATTCCTCCGGTAGAGAGAGTTTTACCTCGGCTTTTGAGTCCGAGAGGTTTGAGGGTGTTACAAGTTTCGGGACGAAACTTGTTTTTAGGGGGGTGAGGTGTAAGAGCCTTAGCCTTTGGAGCCACTTTTGGCCCTAGCCGCCCCTGCGTGTGAGTGAGGCCGCCCCTACGGCTCGTCCGTGTTTCCGCCCCTACGGCCAGGAAGCCTGCCCCTGCGGTTTCCGACAGCTGCAGCCGGTTTTGTTGACTCCTTTGACCCGTTATTTACCCTTTGCTTACTTCTTTCTTTCCTTTGGCTGATCAAGCGTTTCATCTTTACTTCTCTTCCTCAGTGTTCACATCCTCCTTACTTCTTCTTCTCCCTCCTTGGTCTTGTGTGGTTTTCTCTTGGAGTTTGGAAGAGTTTTGATGTGAGTTTGATGATGTTGATGATGGATGTTGTTGTTGTTGCGCTTGGAAGCCAGCTGTGTGTGTGTTGATCTTCCTGGCAGCCTAGGACCACAAGTGTGGTAGTATTCTTGCTTCTCTTCTCTTCTACCTTCCTTGTTTCCACCTTCCTTAGCTTAGGATTAGATGATTGAGTATAGATTGATGTTGGTTTATGTATGTATATGTATATGTGTAACTTTGGATGAGAGAAGACGTGAACTGATCACGTGAAGAGTGGAAGAAGAACCGCGGGATCACCTTCTGCACTGTCGCCGCCCCCGTGGTCCAACGAAGCGCCCCTGCGGGTACCTTGTCGCCGCACCCGCGGCCAGAAGCCGCCGCCCCTGCGGAAGCCGTGCCGCAGCGCCTGCGCCAGCACCGCGCCTTGCCTGTGTTGCCTGCGTCCTTTGTCACCGCGCCCGCGGCTGAGTTCCGTTACGCCTGCGGGTTGCCTGCTTCGCCCCTGCGTCCCTTGTGTCACGCAGGTGCGTCTTGTCCCGGATCTACCTAGAGTTAGGTAGATCCTTTCCTATCCTAGTATGAGCGGGTTAGTAGCATGCTAGGTACGTGTATGAGGATAGATTGATGAGGATGTGATATATATGTATGCCGGTTATGGCTTTGAGGTTTATGAGTTAGGATACGATTCTTATGGATCCCTTGGGTCTAGGTGTGACCCCTATGATGGATATGAGTTTGATATATGTTGTGATGCCTTGTTTAGGCAGTGTTGATCTCCAGAGTTGGAGCCGTTTGGATTTGAGACTTCGAGGTTGAGGTAAGTCCATAGGACTTATTTAGCTGTCATCCTTATATTGGATGTATGCATGAGTGGTGTATGTATTATATGCTTGATAGCATGTGTTGTGGTTATTACCTACCTATGGTTTAGTACGCGCCCACTGTAGGGCCGTGACAACCTAGCCCCGTCATCCCACTGGAAGACTGAGAGGTTCTCTGTGGAACGTCCAGATCTCGTACACGGAACGGGTACTGTCTCCACTCCCTTGGGGTACACGAAGGAGTAGTCCCGGTTGACCACTCCAGCTGGCAGTAGCACCGAGAGGCGAGGGTTATATTCCTCGTGTCACATATATTCATATTCAGATATATTTATACGATTGAGTGACTAACTTATTAAAGATAATGAACCGGGTAAATGTATGAAAGCATGATGATGTGTTATGTTTCCTTATGTGTGTTTGTGCTCTTGCATCTCTATATATATGTATATGGTTAGCTAACGGTTTTATACCGTGTTGTAGATCCTTTTCAGGTTAGGAGAGCTGCAGAGTGATCCAGAGGGGTGATCCGCTGAGGGCTCAGTGCACTGGGATTATTATCGTGGGATATGGGATATTTGATGTACAGATATATGTTTCTTGTGTACTCAGCGGTACTTATGTACTGCCTTTTGAGATTTATATATCAGTTTTATGTTTTGTATTTAATCTATCGGTGCCTTGTTTTAAGATTCAATGAACTTGTTGTCAGGATAGGGTCAGGATCCATTGTGAGATCCTAACCCAGTAGCACCTCGAGTCCTACGGATTTGGGGTGTTACACCGTGTCACGGCGCCCGCGCCGTGCCTGCGTTGCCTGCGGCCTTTGTCACCGCGCCCGCGGCTGAGTCCTGCCGCGCCTGCGGGTTGCCTTGCTCCGCCCCTGCGTCTCTTGTGTCACGCAGGTGCGTCTTGTCCCGGTTCTCCCTAGAGTTAGGTAGATCCTTTCCTTTCCTAGTATGAGCGGTAGTAGCACGCTAGGTATATGTTGAGGATAGATTGTTGATGAGTATGTTTCGTTATGCCTTGTTGTTGGGCAGTGTTGTCCTCCAGATTGGAGTGGACCGTGTTTGAGGGTTGATCGAGTTGAGACGACTTCGAGGTTGAGGTAAGTCCGTAGGACTTACTTAGTTGTCATCCCTATATTGGATGTGTGCATGAGTGGTGTGTGGTATATGCTTGATAGCATGTGTTATGGTTTATTACCGATCTATGGTATATTCCTTGCCCATTGTAGGGCCATGAAAACTTGCCCTTTCATCCCGCCGGGAGTCTGGGAGGTTCTCTGTAGGCAGGCCACACCTGGTAAACGGTTCGGGCACTCTCCATTCCCTTAGGGTACACGGGGAGGTGTTCCAGGCACCATCCCAGCTGGCTATTGGACCCAGAGGCGAGGATTATATATTCCTCGTGTCACATATGTTTATATTGATATATATATGAGTTGAGTGTTGGATTTTATAAAGATAATGAACGGGTAAATGTGTGATATCATGTTGACGTGTTTAGTATTCTTTGATGTGTTTTTGTGCTCTGCATCTCTTATATATGTGTATGGTTAGCTAACGGTTTTATACCGTGTTGTAGATCTTTTGCAGGTTAGGCGAACTGCAGAGTGATCTAGAGGGGTGATCTGTTGAGGACTCCGTATACTGGGTCGTCCTCGTGGGATGGGATCTTTTGACTATGTATATGGTTATGTTTTCTTGTACTCAGCAGTACTTGTATAAACCTTTTGATACTTTTATAACAGTTTGATGTTTTGTATTTAATCTATTGGTGCCTTGTTGTAAGATTCAGTGAACTTGTTGTCAGACTAGGGTCAGGATCCATTGTGAGATCCTAGCCCAATAGCACCTCGAGTCCTACGGATTCGGGGTGTTACATATTATCGGGTAAGTCTCAAGACCATCTAGTTCCAAACCAAAGTACCTATTACCGGGTAAGTTTCAAGGGGGAGAGGTAGGAAATTCTAAACAAACCAGACTACAAACTAAGAGAAAGGTAAACCATCACTGGGTAAGTCTCAGGTATTACCCTACTTAACAGGGAATCAAGGCACATTCAACCAATAAAGGATAAACCTTTATTACCCAGGGTCAGTTTTCTAAGGTATCTAAGAAGGAATATCACCGGGTAAGTCTCATTTCCAACTTAGGTTACTAGCCAGAAGGATTCTAACTAGGTTCAGGCCAAAATAACCACTAGGATTTCAAGGCTAAACAAACCAAACACAAAGCACAACATTCCATCATAATCCAAGGCATAAACAAATCCCTGTCAACTTTAAAACCACAAGATTATAGCCAAATAATAATCATATCAAAAGACAAATAAATAAATAACAAAAGGGAAAGGAAGAACTCAACTTATAATGAATGAAACTCCGCAATTGTATTAAATCTTGAATCCAAAATCTCTTCCAAACAAAACTCAATGCAAAAATCTGAATCTTGAATATAAACTAATGAAGAACAATGGTGGAGAATAAGGGAAAGGAAGGAGACGGCTCCCCCCTCTAGAGTAAAATCTGGGCGACTCCCAACACACCTTGAAATGAATCCAAGACATCATTTTATACACAAAACCTTCCAAAGAACGGGCAGGGCCAAAACTGATCCAGGAAGAACGAAATAAATCGGCGCACAGAATCTCGGGCAAGAAATCTCGGTCGGCACCCGAGATTTTCACATGTCGGGGCCGAGATCGTCTTCTAGGTTCAGCATCCAAGAAATCTCAGTCAAAAATCTCGGCCGAAATAGGGACCGAGATTTCACAACAGTAACTTTCCAACTCGACCGAAATCATGGATCTCGGCCCGAGATCAATGGATCTCGGCCGAGATCAGGCCAATCTCGGTCTGGTCATACCGAGATCAAGGCCAAGATTCCATCCCTTCGTTCCTTATATTGTTTAGCTCGATTCCTAGCCCTTTTCCGTGCACGTACGCTCGCTTCAATGCGTCCACTTCGAGGCTTGATCCTCAAATACGTCGTTTTAGTTCCAAAATGTGTCAAATCACCTACAAAGCCACAAATAGTGTGTGTAGACATCTGTTCTTGCAAAGTAACACTAAACAAGCATAAATTAAACAAACTAAGTCTAAAACATGAATGCAGAAAGGGAAAATCTAACTAAATGCATGAATGCAACAGGTCGATAAATCATGTTATCACTTAACTTTTACATGTTTCCAAGTAAGATCCAAACACAAAGTAAGAAAATAAAGAAAGGAAAAACAAAAGAAAATCTTTTTGGGAGCATGCTTCAAAATATAAGATCAGTTTTCAACATATTCTTAGTCATGGCAAGACAATTAGACATAATTGAAAATAACGAGTATGAAAATCAACAAGTAAAAATATATGCTAAGTAATTACTCACAAAACCTATAGTCAAGAAGCCTAAGTTTCCCAACTTATTCATGCACGCTACTTAAAGGTCTTTATTGATGCTTGCATATGACTTGTACTGTTTCACCAAATGATTAAAAAAAATATAGCTAAAGACTCACATTACTTAAGTGCAATCAATACATGATCGAGTCTTTTATAATGGTTTTCTTCTTAGACTCGGCCTAACAAATAAAATCTTCATGCTCTTTTTTTTTGGCATGGTTTACATTCACTTGCATTTCATCTCTTTGATGTGCTTTACTATGGCTTTTCTTATTTTTTCTTCACGATATGTCTTTTGTCTTACGGGTTAGTATTTTCATTCAAGTGAGTGTCAATCAATGTAAACTTCCCTATGTCGAGCAATTAAGAGTTCATAACCAGTACACATTATCATGAACCTAAGCAATGTTTACTTTAGCTCAAATTTCCTCAACATAGGTTTTACTAAGTCATACATCAATCAATAGATATAATAAGTGTTCCACTAAATTAATCAATAATATACATTTTATGAATGAACTAATTAAAATGTTTCTAATATTCTCAAGTTCACAAACTTTACAATCAAGCAAGTCACAAATTATTGTCATGGTTTAGAACATAATCTCATCATTAAGATCGTTTCTACATTTTATGAAGCATACAAAATTTTTGAAAATTTTTAATTTTTTCGATTTTAAAACTTTCTCAATGTTTTTAGATTTTATAAAAATTTTGACTAACACAAAAAGGAAAATTTAAACTAGAAAAGAATAAGAAAAATGAAAAACATGCAAAACACACACACATATATATATATATATATATATATACATGAAGCATTATCATACCCCATACTCAAACTTTGCATTCTCTCCAACGCAAAAATAAAAGATATAAAGTAAAGAAGACTTACAAAATGCAAAAGAGGTGTCTTCTGGGGCGGCTTAGGTGAAGCCTTAGAACTCCAGGTCCGAATCATTGTTCCACTTCACTATTGCATCCTCAAGGCTTCAATCTTCTCATGGATGTCGGATTGCTCACTCTTCATCTCTTTAAGGGCCTTTGTTGTACCCTTCTTCCACTTCTTGTCCTCTTTCATCCATATTTGATGACTCTCCATCCATGCTTGTTGCCTTTGCATGTATTGGAGAGTTTGCTCCCTATAGCTCCTTCGGTGTTGAGGTCTTGAACCGGAAGCTCCTTGAGATTAAGCTTGCCTTCCTTCATCATCACCATCGTCATCATCATTATTATCAGCATCATCATCACCACTATTATATCTATCATGGTCCTCATAACCATATCTCTCAAGCAATCCCAACCAATACCTTGCTATATTCTCCTCATCAAAAACCATCTTATTAGGGTCCCAAGGTTAAAACCTATCCCAATCTTCAAAAATCCATTGAACTTGAGCAAGTTCATATGTATCTACATGATCTTGTGGGGTGGTGTTAGGGTGAATTGTTAGAGTTTAAGCTTAACGTACTCCACAATCAGGCCCGTCCAACAAGGGGTGTCATTCGGCCCAACAATAAAGTTATTGATTTCGGTTTTCTGATGTTCGATTCAATAAATTTGTTATATTAGTTTCAGGTTATAGTTTATGATTTTAAATTCAGTTTCAGTATGCTGATTTTATTTTCTAATTAGTTTACTAATTTTAATTTTTGATTATTCGTTTGGTGATTTTAATTTATTTCAGAACCTAAAGGCTTCATTTATGATTCTTATCTAAAACTTAGAGGCTCTATTTTAAGAAGTGAAATGCTCAACTTGGAGTAAAGTATGGGGCTCATTATTAGTAGAAGGAGCTCGTGGAAAAAGGTTCTTTTAGGAGATTTTACCCAAAAAAAAATTGTTTGTAAGATAGGCTTGATGATAATAGTCATTTACTTATGGATAATTGGTTTGTATTACAATTAGTTGTATTTGGATGATGCTTTTCATATTGTCAATAGAGAAGATGAATACATCAAGGAGTCGAAAAAAGGAACTAAAAATTACTTTATTTTGTTATAACAGATGCAATTCCAACAAAGAGTTTCAATCTTTAGCACAAATTATTAACATAAACTTCAGGTCCCTAGCTCATGAATAGAGCTCACAAAATTTCTGAATATATAAGTTCCTATTGCCTGGAGCGTTTCACATATTACTAGTTTTCCATGTCTTGATGAAATGACCATGTCTTCAACTTCATATTTCAATGAATTCTTAAGTAGTTTTTATCTAAGAATTTCAGCAATATTTTCTAAAATCATAAAGAAGGTTGGTACGAGGACGGCCATGTGTCGATGAAATGACCACGTCTTCAACTTCATATTTCAACTTCAGAGGGATGTGAGTTCGGGGATGGCTCAGACACTTCAAAAACATGGAAGACAATAATGGTGGCGGTGACGATTCCTATGGTAGTTGACGGCCATGTGTTGGACGGTGTTTTGGTTCCCAAATATGGTGGCCTTAAGAGAGCGCAGACTTGTGGCTTCGGAATAATGGCATAGTGGATTCTCTTTTTTTTTTTAAAGATCCGCTCGAGTTTGGCGGAAGTCGGACATCTATCTTTCCGACGGTGAAATAGTGATTCCGGTGATAAGAATGAGAGAAAAAAAGGTACAAGGAATAAACAACTTAGGGTTTCACTTGGAGAGAAGGTGAATAGTAATTTTCGGGATAATACCTTACGTCAAAATAATTATGTATCATCATATCTCATAATTTTCAATTAGATTGTCTTTATTTCATCGATAACTTATTTCACTCGATTTAATCCAAACTAAATCGACAATGAAATTTATGAAACCGGTCATTACATATACACTTAAAAAGAAGTTTCGTCCCAAAACTTAGGTTAAAGCGATCATTTAAAAGATGTCCAAGTCATCAACACTTTAAAACCCTAGATCGTCTTGCGTCACCACTCTCACCAATTTTAACTTGTTCTCAAACATAATCAAATAGCAACACTATAACATTTAAGTTGATATCATATAGTAATTGGTGTAATAATGTATCGGCTCATAAGTCCTCTTTGTCTCCAACACTCGAGGTTAATCCATCCATAATCCCTCAACTTCAGTAACCGTACCTCAATCATAACTCTAATTGCGAGTAAAATTGACATCGTTGTTGTCTTTGTTCTTTAACACCCATCATCGGAATATAATTGTGTCACGGTGTACTAAGTTGAGTATGACAATATGCAGCTCAGTGTACACTTTGACCATAATTGCATCAAGTGACTATCTACCTCAAACACTCGTTCCTCTCGTGTTTGATAACACCGTAGGTTTACATCGCATTACCCCTAATTTCTTCTAACTAGTCTAACATATTCGTTCTAAATTGTCTAAATTGTTCTATCTTGAGTGAAATTTTCTTTAAAAGTGGATCTCATTGTACCAAGCTCACTAGCACTAAATTCGGTCTTAAACTTCTTGCTTGAGCCCTGCAAGCTCTTTGACCTCTCATGTATTGGGTGGGTCATCTCATAAGTCATCATAATGTCTTGGTATCTGACTCAATGTTGTGCACTAAAATTCCGAAACATATGTACGATTACCTACCTCAAACACCTAGTGAAAGCCTGACTTTGTTTCTTCACACTTACCCCCCGTTTGGTTGTGACTCCGGAAACGGAAACGGAATGGAAACGAATCTAGTCCACATATGTACCTTGTTCATGGAATCATTCCGGTTGGTTTCATGCAAAATGCACTTGCTTCCCCCTATTTTGTTACCCTATAGGGTATTAAAACTAATCAAATTCTACTCCAATTAGCTCAAACCACAAGGAATGATTCTCAACAACTTCATGAACAAGGGTGTACATATGAACTAGATTCGTTTCCATTCCGTTTCCGTTTTCAGAGTTTAAACCAAACGGGTCCTTAGTTACTCCATAGTCACAGTTATAAACTCTAGTTGGAACTTCCTCCTGATCTTAACCTTTGGTGTGTCCTCCGGCCCAATCTCCTAAAAAATATGTGCCTTAGTATCTCTAATAACGGAGGGTAACATCTCTTGCTCATTAACACCCTAAAGTTTTAGCAGTCATCATCCTCTTATTATGTCTAGAGAACCACTAGAAAATACATCTCTTACTAGTAATATAGGTACTAACTCCACTCTCCGTTCCGTGAGAGCTCTCAACTATCTCTAACGGCGTCGACCGACCTCTCCGTTGATTTTAGGTCAACCCTATATTGGATTCTTTCAACTAGGTGATTCGATCATTTCATCGGAAGTCCATTCATAAATGATGTTGAGAAACCCGTGTTGTAGATAGACGTTATATATCATTTCATCGGAAGTATCCTCATGAGACGTGTGTAGATAGACGTTATAGATGTTTTGGGGTGAGAATGATTTGGTGTTATGAGTTTTGAGACAAGTAATTTAGTAGATGATTGTGTTGGGTTATGATCATGTGATAGTTGACTTTGATGATATGTTGGAATTGGTTTTGTTGATGAATGATGTTGAGAAACCCGTGTTGCAAGTTAGGGCGTGCTACATATGAGTATAGTTAGTTTTTCTTGTTTTCTTTTGAAGATCTAATTATAAAGTTAAATATGATTTTAAATTATTTTACAATTGGCAACCACCGGTACGGTCATGGGCATGGTGACCTCGATGAGGGAGGGATGTCCCAAGCATGATTGTGCGACGTGGTGGAAGCCCCTTCCATATATAAAAACGTGCATACATGTTTTGGACGATGTCCTAGTGGGAACCGAGCCGGGGAAAGAAGATGGATATATAAAATGGGAGACGTGATGACAGATCTTCGTAACCATTAGTACGCCGGAGGGGCACATGTGGACTTGAGAGAGCGTTACATTACCTTGCGTTGCCGAGTGTTGAGAGTTGATACATTTATTTCATTGCATCGGATTGCATTGCAAATCATCATAATCATTGTCATCATACGCGTTACATGTTTATTGGATTATTGTATATACCTTTCTTATCGTTGATATGCTTAGACTACTTGTTTCCGTTATATTTTGTGGTTATGTCATAGTAGATTAATGTCAGGAAGTTAAATAGCATGACTTGATGAAATGTGGCCTATATATTATTTGATTGATTTAGCCTTAAATATAATATTTATAGGAGGTAAATTTGACTGCTATTTTAGCATTTTTAATTTGACGTTCCCCATATGAAGCATACAAGTTTGATCTGATTCTGGAGTTCCGACTCTAATTTTGGGACGCTAGCTAATGGTTTTATATGTTGTTGTATTTTTAGGATAATTTCAGGTTCTAGGTTTGTTCCGGATGAATTTTCAGAGTTGGTGATCAGCCGGACCCGCGTGTGCCTTAGGTTTTGGGAAGGCGGTTGTGCTTTTGTTATCTTTGTGGTTGATCTTAAGATTAAGTCTCTAAGGCTGTAATTGTCCGTGTCTTTTTCTTCACACGATTTAAATTGCATGTTAATCCAATTATTGTAAATTAAAGGTCGGATATGTTTTATTGTTTTGTCGTGCTCTTGTTGGAAGGTCCGATAGTGATGTTGTTGTCACACTAAATCTAGTGAACCTACTATGTGGTTCATATCCTAGTGACACTCCGGGTTTCAAAAAAAAAGGGTGTTACAATCATAAAGAAGCTTGGTACGAGGAACTAAAAGATACTACGATTCTCGAAATAAAATTACGCTTGCAAATAGCAAAATTTAGAAAACAAATTACACAGGATTCCGGTTGTTATGACTCAGTTTCTACAGTTTTACTGCCATGACTCAATTGTTATGAACCTTATTTGCCCACTTTTATCTTCATCAACAACCATTCACTTGCAGATACACAATGGTTGATTCAAAGTTTAAACAATTATATACATATATAACAAGATCTTTGGAATCAAATCCATCAAATCTTGATTTATTTTCACCAAATTCATTGAACATAATACATAAAGTTCTCAAATATAAAATTAATACATGGTGCATTATTTAGTTTGCTACTCAGGTTTTTAGCACAATCAATAATATTACCATGTACAAATTAAGAGTTACTTTAAGTACACATCAAAAATATTCCGTTAAATTCATCACTTGATTCTTCAAGTCTTAAAGGTCATTTCCGGACGTCGTTAATGAATTATATCCTAGACAATTTCTTGCTTTATGATCACCTTGAAGTCTTCAAGGTCCTTTCCTGACGACGTTGTTGTCGCCTACAATATGGGTTCTAATCTCAATGTTGGAGAAGAAGTTGAATCCGTTAAATCCGAGAAACCTAACCAAGAAAAAATCATCAGCCGACACACACATGACATTGCTACTCAGGTTCAACATCCTTAACAACACATAACTAGATTTTCATATTCATAACAATAGTAAACACACATATAAGATATTATTACTCAGGATCAAGAAGAGTAGCAATTAGTTATTGATGTTTCTTCATAAACGAGAATTGATTGTTATTCATTAAAAACATGTCATCTAATGTTGCTTAAAGACGAGTAACAATCAGTTACAAATGTTGCTTACAATTAAACGGGTCATCTGATGTTAATTTAAGCATCTAAATTGAAGTAACATTTGAAATCATCTCATATATGTATAGAAGAACTTACGTCCTTCTGAACATATATGTTCTTCATCCATGGGGAAGACCTCCTTGAAGTTTGGGCAGCAACATTGGTGGAGAAAAAGGCCTTAAACATTGACAATAATGTGGTGAACAACTATGCAATATAACAATATAGTTTGGTCAAGCTTAGTTTGTGATACTACTCAACATTTATAAATTGAAGCTCAAATTCAAATACATTACCATGAGCATAGATTAGGACAACTGAATTATTAAACGGGTAATGTTACTCACCATTTATAAATTGAAGCTTAGTCGGTGATATAGCAGTATAATTTGGTCATTCTGACCAACTAAGGCTTTTTCCAATACATTCACTTCTACAACCTTTTGGCGTAGTAAAGACAAATCATGACTTGATTTCATTACCCGGATTAGTCTCATAGACAAGATCGAAAATTGTGTGAAAGAGTGAGCAAGAGGTGGATCTCGATTAACCAAATCAAATCCAAAACTACTGACCAAATGACATCCAAACCAAATTTAAATCCAAAACCAGATCTCAATTCCACACCCAACTAAACCTAGAAACCCGAACCAATCAAAATTAACAATAGCCTAAAAAAAGGGGATTAGGAAATTAGGATCAAACCTAGAGAACAAGAAGAGGAGATTGTTTTCTTTCCTTGATTTAAAGCTTATGACGTTGACTATGGAGAAGATGAGATCATTTTCCTTCACGATAGGTATGAAGAGGATCGACATATTTTCTTCGTGAAGAGAAGACAAAGGGCAATCAATTTCTCGTTCGATGTTTGTTTTTTTTTTTTTGTATGGTGTCTAACGGCTTTTTATGTAACACATTGAGAAGGCTACCTTACTCGAGACTGAGTCCTTTGACTTGAGCATGTTTTTAGAGAAGGTAAATCGGTTGCGGATTCGTTGGCAATCTTGCTTCCACATGTGATTATGGGATCCATATTTAGAGAATTCTCCTTAGTGTATCCATTATCTTATGTGTACGGATGCTAGAGGGGTTTATTTTTCACGTATGACTCATTTGTGACGCTTTTCTTTTTTTTTCCTCATTTTATATAGTATGGAGTAGGTTCGCCTCATCTTTTTTCACCAAAAAATCAAACAGAGTTGTATCTTTAATGACTTGTTGTAAACAATGTCAAGCATGTGACTAAACACATGAAAACAATCATTGATTATCACCTACTGTTAGCGTTTTTTCATGTCACTTAAACTCGAACCCGAAACAAACCGCAAAAATAGTGATAATTGGTTCTCTCTAACACTTTAAGAGTTCAATATTTTGTTGAAAGATGTTAAACATTCCATATGTATATAACATATATAACAAGTTCATTAATATGCAAGGTTATGTTTGGGTGATCACGGGTGAGATCATTTCACCACCCGTCGATTATCTTTCATATACAAAGCAAATAAAAGGATTCCTTCAATCAATGCTTCATCTCATTTTACTGCAATCTCAACACATTTGTACAATAACTAGGAAGTGTATAATGATAACAAAAATAAAATCAACATATTGTTTGTAAAGATCAGTATTTCATCGATTATACTTGTTGTCAAGTCAAATGGGTAATGAATAAGATTGCATCTTCTCTTTATGGTATCGCGATTATACACATAAATGGAAAATAATGTTCACACATCGGTTTTTATGTAAAGTTGGGAGACAAAATTATGTATAAAAGACGAGATTATATAGAGACTACTAACACACTTCTCTTTTCGATCATCCTAACTTCTCACTTCCATACATGTTAACATATTCCATTATGGTGGATATAAATTTGTATTCTATGCCTTGGAATCATAAGAAGAGGTACATTATTTCCTCATACTCTATTTATTTTTATTAAATTTAATTCTTGTTGTTTTCATATATTAATTTTTAACACGATTTCAAAAGTTTTTTGTGATACTTGGGGTGTACGACACCCCGATCTCAATGGCAAGAATAGATCCGTCCGATCTGAAAGGTTAAACGGATCCATCCAATCTGAACAGCCGATCAGATCTTCTCGATATAAACACCAAATGGATGCGCCTGATCAGGACGGCCAAACGGGTACACCGATCTGGATGACCGAACGGATCCACCAGATCTCCATGGTCGAACGGATCCGCTCGATCTGAACAGCCGAACGTACCTGCCCGATCTGAATGGCCAAGCGGATCCAACCGATCTGAACGGTATGTACGGATCTACGAGATTTAAAATGGTCGGACGGATCACCCGATATGAAAGGACAAATCGATTTGTCCGATTGAACGGCCGAAAGGATCTGCTCGATCTAAACGGCCGAACCGCCCGATCTGAACAAATTGTATTGTATTTTTACTAGATTGGTATTATTTAACTAACTAATTGTATTGTATTTTTACTAGATTTGTTTTGGATGAGGACGAAACTATACAAGCGTTATTCATCTCATTTCAAAAAGAGTACGGGCACACAAGTCCTCCTCATCATAGAATAAGGTATGTTTAAAAGAATAAGATTTGCCTAATAAGGCCTATTGTGTATCTAAGATACAAAGTAGGCCACTTAGTTTTTCAAATAATTATAAACGAAAAAATAGGTTATTTTAATGTGTAATTTGTTCAGGGTTCTTCTTGTGTTGTCTTCTTTATGGAGAGAGCTCATCAAACTTCCTAGTTCTTCATCTTTTTTACCAAATCTCCGTCAAAGATGAACCACCTAAGAAAAGCATGTGATAGAAGACACGATGAAGGATGAGGAGGATGTTGAATATCCGCACCTTGGGAACCCGACTTCGTGTTTGGGTTTAGGTTCGGGGGACTCGAAGAACCCTGAACTGATCAGATCCGGAGCTCTGAACGAGATGGGTTGAAGATCAGCACCTTGGGAACCCGACTTTGTATTGAGGTTCAGGTTCAGAGGATTCAAAGAACCCTGAACAAATCGGATCCGGAGCTCCGATTGCGGGTGATCAAGTATGTTGTGCTAGGATTGGGAAGACATACCATCAAGTAAAAGTGTTGAGTCACTCATGGGAATTGAATGCTTGTGTTTCTTGTATTAATGAAAAATGACCGTTTTAACAATGTGTATATTTGTTTTATTTTTTTGTAATTCTTTAGATTGATTTCCTATTTACAAAGGTGTCACAAATTTGATGTCCGAGACCTTGATGATTGTAGTGTTTGTAAATATTTTGTGGCCTTCTCTACAATTTATAGATGTGTCTTAGGCTTTATAAAAGCATGATTGAGACTTAAGTTTTGAACATTGTGTTCGTGTGAAATATTTAGATATTTGAGTTATTAATCAAACAAATTTACAAGGATTTTGCAAATCTTATGTATAACAATAAGAAGGTTTATTTGGTAAATTAAAATTAGATAATTCGAATGAGGGCTTGTGTAAATCAAAATAGGGCTTAAATAATTACAAAATTGGTGTAAAATATGAATTGGGTAAATTAAAATTGGGTATAACGTTTGGGTAACACTAGTTTGAGTAATTAAAAATTAAGTATAACTTTAAAATTGACAATAGAATGTTCAAGTTTAATTAGTCTGGTTGAAAAAAAAGGTTGGGATGGTGGGTCTATCAGCCAAGGTTTGAAACCCCTGAACTACCAGATTTGTATATTGTGTAAATCGTTTTGGCTTGGTCTTGGTAACAACAACCTCCCCGCAAAGATACGAGATCAGATATAGTATATTCACGTATCGATTTCATTAGGACCACGTCTGTTTTGGATTTAATTAATAGACAACTTAGCTACGTAAAAGAGGGAAGAGAGAAAAACAATGTCTTTTAGTAAAAAATGTTGAAAGGAAAAAGACAATGATATATGAGACTCGTGAACATTGTATATATAAGAGAAAATAATGGTGGGAAGTAATTTAAGAAAACATGAATCCCTACTATAATAAATTAAAGTAGTATTGCATATATGAGACTCATGAACATTGATATATGAATGTTGCGGGTAACTATCTAAAATAGAATTTGGCATAGACGAACAAATACTGTGCTTTTCAACTCGCGTAGCTCTCAATCTAACGGTTCGGTATGTATATCAAAACCCATTAAAAACTTATAATTATGGAAAAGACCAAGAGAAACCTTTGATTGTGCCCTTTCAGTTTAAAAAGGTACAAAGACCAGAACTTTCGACGATAGTTAGAAATCATTGAAGTTTTGATAAACCGATACTCTCAAATCCAAGTTATTTCCAATAAATCCAATAAAAACAAACTTCATTTTTGGTCTTTCGTTTTTTTATCTAAACCAATCATAAACACCACTTCTTTCGAAGGTAAATAAAAAGTGGGAATGAAGTATTTTGAAAAGAAGAAATATCACAATCTCGATTCACAAACATGTATGCAACAAAAATCCGAAAAAAGGAAAATACAGGGGCACGAACTGAATTGGAAAAAACTGTTTGGCGAATCTAGAAAAATTCCAAACTATGGACACCAATTGGATTTTTTTTATCAGTAATGAATATCGAGTTATCTTACACAATTACATTATTTGTCCATTGTGACTATATATTTGTCCACCGTGACCATATATTGTAGATAAGAAATGAAGTTGTAATTTAGAATACGTATAATTAAAAAACTAGTTTAGTTTTCCGTGTCAAGGCACGGATGTAATCTTAAAACTTAATAGGTAATTTTTTATATATAAAATACTTTTGATATATTGTAATTTAAATAAATTAACTGAAGAGAAGTTAAAATAATTTTATATATTATCGATGATTTAATTATGTTCCAGATTTCAATAAAAATAGTTTAATTAAGAAAATATTATATATTTAAATTTTTTCAATAATCATATAATGTAAAAAATAATTTAATATCGATAACTATTACGAATGTAAAGTGAAATAAATAATTCATAAAGGAAAATAAAATTTACTTTCAAAATTGGAATATAAAATAAATAAATAGTTACACAAAGTTCAATTTAAAAATTATCTTAGGTATTTTTAATTGTCATCCTTAAATAACAAAGACGATGTAAAATTTTTATTGTAATATTTTATACATTTGTTAATTGGTGAGTACTTACGAAATAATATAAACATTATATATTTATATGTTAAAGTTAGAGTATGAAATAATCTAATGATCTTGTGAAAATATTTTTCAAATAATATTTGATAATGATATATATCTTAAAATAAGTATAAGATTGTCGTAAAATTATAAATGGAAAAAATATAGGTATATTGCTTATATTAATAATTTGTGTGTATTAATTAATAAAATTATAAAATGAAAATGTACGAGAAAATGACATATTATACGAAGTTAAAAAAAATAATTTGAAAATTTTATTTTGCATTAATATAGTAGCATTTAGAATAGAAAATAATTAATATGTAATATTATATTTAGGTGGACCAAAAAAATTTCAATAATCTAAGCACATAAAGGATGCTGAAAATTTTTTGTCCGAAAAAGTGGAGTGGCTATTTTGTGACATTTTTTACTTTTCACGACCCCGCTCGGGCTATCGGATTTTGACATGTATCAGATCGGTTAAATTACCTTGACCATGAAGAAATCGAAGCTCTTAGCAGAGTGAAAGGAAGTCAATGGAACGAGCAGAAGAGCATCGAGCGCAATGGTCTCCATTACAGAAGCAATGCTTCTCCCTACTCCAGCAAATCGTACCAAAGGGCCTCTCCTCCAACTCCACGCTTTCTTCCTCCGCAAGGCTATCGATACCAACCTCATCATCTTCACCAAATTCATCGCAGTCTGTTCTTCGATCCCCACTTTACACCAACACCCATTTGATGGCATCAAGTACGCTCGCCGAGTCTTTGATCGAACTCCTCACAGGGGCGACTCCTTCCTTTCCAACATCATGATTAAATGTTTAAATGATCACGCCCGATACGATGATTCGCTGCTGCTTTATACAAATCTCAGGAGAGAGTCTGGTTTTGTTCCTGATAAGTACACTTTCTTGTCTTTGGCCAAGTCCTGCAGTTCAAATTTGTATATATGGGAGGGCAAACAGTTGCATGATCATATTTTGAAACTTGGGGTTTGCTCGGATATGTTTGTGGGAACGGCGTTTGTTGATATGTATTCCAAGTTTGGCGATATGGGGAGTGCTGGCAAGATGTTTGATGAATTGCCTGAGAGAAGTCATGTATCTTGGACTGCTCTCATCTGTGGGTATGCGAGAGCTGGGGATGTTGAAAGCGCACGCAAGTACTTTGATGAGATGCCAGAGAAGGATGTTCCTGCTTTTAATGCCATGATTGATGTGTATGTCAAGGTAGGTGACATAGGTACTGCTCAAACTTTATTTGATTCAATGAGTGAGAGGAATGTCATCTCGTGGACAACTTTGATTTCTGGGTATTGTAACAACAATAATGTAGAATCAGCAAGAGCCTTGTTTGTTTCAATGCCTCAAAAGAACCTCATTTCATGGAACTCTATGATTGCAGGTTATACCCGGAATAAGCAACCTCAAGAAGCACTAAGATTGTTCCATGAATTGCAATCAAACAAATTGTTTGATCCTGTGTTATTCTAAGCATTCTTCCAGCCATAGCTGACTTGGGTGCTTTAGATTTAGGCTGTTGGGTTTATCACTATGTGCAGAAAAAAGTACTGCATAAATCAACCAAGCTATGTACAGCACTCATAGATATGTTTGCAAAATGTGGTGAAATCCCCAAAGCAATGCGAATTTTTGAATCCATGAAGGAAAAGGAGATTGCTACATGGAACGCTGCAATAAACGGCCTTGCTGTGAATGGTATGTCCAAGGAAGCATTGCAGATTTTCCATGACATGAGAATTGCAGGATTCAAACCAAATGAGATAACCATGGTTGGGGTGCTATCAGCATGTAACCATGGTGGTTTAGTAGATGAAGGTAAGAAATGGCTCAAAGAAATGTCTGTATTTGGCATTGAACCACAAATAGAACATTATGGTTGTATAATAGATCTCATGGGTCGGGCGAGACGTTTGGAAGAGGCTGAGAACTTGTTAGAACCCATGCCTTGTGATCCTAATGGGATAATAGTAACTTCCTTTCTTTCTGCTTGTGGATACCACAAAGATGTGAAGAGAGCAGAGAGGATGTTGGAAAAAGCGGTAAAAATCGAACCTAAAGGGCATGGGAATTATGTTTTAGTTCGGAATATTTATGCCATGGAGAGGAGATGGAGAGATGCAGAAGTTGTGAAGGGGATGATGAGGAAGAATGGAGCAAAGAAGGAGACTGGTTGTAGTGCTATTGAGGTAGATAGTAGTGTTATGGAGTTTGTATCAGGAGATAAAATGCATCCTCAGTGGAAATTAACCCAGTCTGTGTTGGATAATCTTCTGATTCAAACGAAAAGAAAAGAGAGAGAGCAAAAAACAGGTAATTGATGTTGTGTTGTTTATTCAAAATTTTCTTGAATGGTATGATCAGGTGGAATGTCATGTTAACTTGCTATGATTCATATTCTTATACATGATTTAGGTTATACTGTGATTGAATTTGTTTAATTGGTAGACTGGACTGCTGAAATCATATAAATGATTATGACCTATATAAGATTAGGTTATCTTTACACAAGATAAGATAATTTGAAGTTATATGGTATCCTTGGAACATGATGATGGTAGTATTATTTGTAGATATTATCTCTTGTGTACTTGAATACTGATGTTCTGAGAATAGTTGCTTGCCTGAGAAAATGAAAATATGCAGGCTTGATTGAGATCTTAGCTACAGATGAGTAGACACAAACAGATACGGCCATTGCCTATCTTATTTGGCATTATTGACAAGAGTTTTGTCAATCATTTTCTATAGGTCATATGTAGACCCGAACAAATGCGGGCTCTAACCAGACCAAAACTAACGGGCCCATCCACGTGAAAACATGGGCGGGCTGACGGGCCGGTCCGCCCGTGTTTACCCTTATTTACTTTTTTTAGTTTAATTTTAATATTTATATATATATAAATATATATATATATATAAATAATTTTATATATATATATATATATATATATATATATATACGGGACAGCCCGCGGGCCGACCCTTGGACTAAATCTAACACCCAGGTTCGTCCCGTGAATAAGCGGACCGGGTTTGGGCTGGCCCGAACGGGCCAAAATGCTAGCCCATACTCGTGTTTTTTGGCGGACGGTCTAGCCTGAATTTGTTAAGGTCTGGTCATATGATGGAATAGTAGAGACAAGAACACATCTAGTTTATTTGCTAATAATACCAAAAAAGATAATTTTCTAATGAAAATTTTAAATTACTATGTGTAATTTAAATATGTCCCTTTACGGATTATAAAACTCATTTCTTCATAAAGACTCCGAGTCACCGATTAAGGTTGGAGAATAAGTTACCAAATCATTACCGACTAATGTCTGTATTAATAAGTCTAATGTTATCATAATATCATGCCAATGGAAACAAGCCCAATTTGTTTTAACGGGCAAAAGAATCGGGAAAGAGCTAGAGATCTAATAATAACCTCTTAAAAATCATTTAGCTCAATTTGTTTTAATAATAACCTCTTAATTAGATACCAAAAAGAGATCTTATTTAAGTTTTAAGGGTTTAATTTATAAGCTTCTTATCGGAAAATTTGATAAGAATTGAATCAACAATCAAGATTTCAAAATGAACATGATATACATATATGGCTTAATAGATTTTCTATAAAAAAAATTATAATAATCATTTAGCTAAAGAAATCTGATAATAACCTCCTAATTAGATATCAAAAAGAGATCTTCTAATTTTTTTATTCTTCAAAAATTCCGTTATTAATACTTTGATTTAAATTACGTAATTAAAAATATTTTGGCGGACGAAAAAATTATGGCGGCGACATGTGGCAAAAAGTGTGTCCGCTTTAATATATATAAGATATGCGCATTTAAATAAGCTTGTGTACTCCATATATTTTATAACATGGGATTTTTTTTTATTTATTATTTTTTGAAAAAGGAAAGTTGTCCGAAGCACTAGACGGCACGCCGTCTAGTGGGTCGAAAGGCCGAAAAAGATCGGCAGACGGACTAACCGTCATGAGGAGCAAATTAAAAGAAAAAGAAACACAAAAAATACATCATGAAATCCCGACAGTAGAGAAGTCTTTGAGGGAAAGTAGGATGATCCAGTCCAAACAGAAGCGGTGAGTACAAAGTTCGTCTTTGAAGAGAGTACACAGGTGGGAAGCCTGGGGAACAACTATGGACACCTCAGATTTGGGCTTGCAACAGAGCCTTCAGGAATCGATCACAAATACACGCCCCCTCCTAGACAAACCACTCAAGACGCCACCTAAGACAACATCAAACTAACAAGACGAAAATGCAAAACACGGGAACTTGACATATGAGAGTGTGTAACTTTGATTGATAAAAGAACATAGGTTGATAAGGATGAAATTGTTCATACGTAATGTTGTTAAATCATTGTTATAAGAATTGTTTTTGTTTTATATTTTTCAGAACAAGATCTAAACACACCGGTATTTTGTTTATTAAATTTGTTTTCTAATTGAGAAATAACACTCAATATTCATGAAAAGGCCTAGTAAGTAGTAAACAAAATCGAATAAAAAGGCCCATTAAACATATAGTTGGTAAGGAGTGATTATAGTTTTTGTTTTCTATTGTTGAAACATCATTACCTTTTGTTTTCTATGGACTTAACAAAAATAAGCCCAGGTTGTAGTTTTTTTTCTTTTTTTTTATAATTAATTTGTTATCATCCTTTCACTGGAAGGAAAGAGAAACTCTAGGTTTCACGTTTCACGCAGATAGTGGCCGTCCAAGGAGAGAAAGCAACACAATAGCCCGAACGCCGTGGTCTTTCCGATCTCCGGTCTTTCCGATCTCCATTGGGTTGTGAAAGGAGTTGATTTTTGTTTGTTTGATTGGGGAATAGAAGGGAAGTTTATTGATTATTCCATTCATACGTTGAGTTTTTCAATTGAGGGGTTTTCTCTTGGAAATCTCTTACAGTTTGTTAGATCTGATGTTTTAGGGAGGTCATCCACTCATCCCTTGTTTAAGGAGTTGATTTTTATCTGTGCTTTTTGCAAGCTATGAGAATGTGCAAAAAATTGTAAGATTTAGAGAGATGGACAATAGAAGAGTGCGAGGAGCAGCTTGTTGAGAGTCATCTTCAACACAAAGAAGAAGAATCCGATTTTTGTTCCAGCAAGGTGAAGGCTATAAATTGTCGGAGAAAGTTGGTGGCTCTCACCAGTGGAGATGGCTCTCGCTGGATTTGGAACCGCCCATCAAATCTAGAGGATTAGTCTAAACAAACAGAACGAAATAAGGGATCACCTCATCGGTTTCTAATCATGGAAGATGGGTTGAGGTTGAGGGTTTGCCTCAAAAATTATGAGGAGTTGCCTCAAGAAGATGTACAGTAGAGAGCTTTTTAGAACGCTTATTTTTATTTTATAATATGGGATTGATTATGGTGCGGAGAAGAGTTGTGGTGTAACATTACGGATTAATTTAGACCGTTGATTCACTTCATCCAATGACATACAATTATTCATTTTTATGGGAGGTGCGGTGGCAATTTTGCAAATATCATAAGGTACGGGGATAATTTTAAAAGGAAAACACGGTGAGATTTTTGTAATTTTCATGAGAAAACAGTAAAAGTTATTATCTCGGTTCATAATTTTAGTTCTATTCGTTCAAAATTATACACTATCATTTCTGATATTTTCTGTAGTTAGTTCACGTATAATTTTGTGTATTTAGTAGTTATGTTTTGTAACACCCTAAATTTCCGGAACTCAGAGTGTCACGGGCTAGGACTTCACAATGGGTCCCGACCCTAGCTTGACAACAATTTTACTAGATCTTTCACAAGGCTCAAATAAAAGAAAACCGAATAAACGTCTAAAACATATGAAATAGTCATAAAAGGGAAACAACCGTCAGTCGGACAAAACATGTGACAAAATCCAAAAAGGAAAGGCGGAAAGAGTCGTCACAAAATAAAAAAACCCAACCTCCTGAACTATCACATACGGGGACCCGACTGACCACCCTACTCCGAATCACTCTATAGTTGTCCGATCCTGCAAGGTGTCTAATAACATAATGGTAAAACCCGTTAGCTAACAATCTTAAGTATCAAAAGTACAACAATAGTAAAACACACATCAATGCGAAAAAAATAAACATGTCAACATGCTTACATCCAAAACCTGACTAGCCCATTCAGGTATACGGCGAGATGCATCGAACCACTCCTGTTGGTATACGGGGATAGAAACGAAGGTCGGGAGACCCTCGTGCCACACGAATAAGTTGAACTTAGAAGTGAATCACCTAATAAAAGATAATAATTGAGTTATGCAAACCCCATGTACCATGCATCTTGATGCATTACATCACACTCTTCGCTATGCGCAAGGCACTATAGGTGATGAAATCTTACTTAATGGAAGTGATTCACCTAAACTCATGGCATATTATGACTCTGATTGGGCAACGTACATGTCGTACTACTAGGCACTCTCCTATGTTACTATGCTTGGAGCTTATCCTATTAGTTGGAAATCCAAGAAACAAAGCATGGTTTCTAGAAGCTCGGTTGATGCTGAATATCGGGCTCTTGCTCAAGCAGCTGCTGAGGTCACATGGTTGGTTCACTTAGTTGAAGAGTTGGACTTACCACCATCTCAACATGTTGAGTTATCTTGTGACAATAGTTCAACAATCCAAATTGGTTCTAATCTAGTTTTCATGAGCGCACTAAACATATTGAAATCGATTGTCGTTTCACCCGGGATAAAGTCATGGAAGGGTTGCTTCAACTTTGGCATGTACCAACCCAAGCCCATCTTGTTGATGTCCTAATAAAGATTTTACCTTCTGCTCATCAAAATCTTTTAGTATCGAAGCTTGGAATTCTTACCGGGGGTGTGTTGTATTAGAGCTTTGTAATAATTTGGGCTAATTAGAGCCGCACGTTTATAACTGAAAGGTTGTTACAACCAATTATAGTAATGTATAAATACAGTATAGATGACTCATATGAAATACAAGTCCTCAGTTCTTATTCAACTCTCCCTTTCTCTTGATTGTATTCTCTCTTTCATTCCGATCTTTACATTGTAACATGCACAAACTCATCACTTACATACACATACACTATGCTTATCTACATTTACCCTAACATATACTAAAGCATTTGTCACTAAGTTCAAATTCATGTTAATTCCTATAAAGCGGAGATCATGAGGAGGACATCTTTATTGGTGTTATCAACGGTAACAGTAGATACTAATAAATAAAAAAAGTTAAAGATATATTATATTTTTACGAGTATATAAAGAACATTACGAAAAACGAGTAATTTTTGGATGAAACTAGTTTTGTTACTTGCATTTAACAAGTTCTCATAATCTGTGACTTCACAACGTAACATCATGCTTCAATTGAACACTATTAAAACAATTAATGTTTTGTTGGTTCTTAATAATACGGGGTTAGCCGCTCCTGCATCACTTAAGTTTCTCGTGATATCAATCATGTACTTCCATATAAATACTTATTAGACATCAACAACCATGTTAATTCAAACATATCATATATCCTCATAATCAAATATAAGTTTTCATAAATTAATAACATCTTATGAGATAACATATCATATATCCTCATAATCAAATATAAGTTTTCATAAATTAATAACATCTCATGATCTCATAACCCCTATAAATCTAATTTTACTCGCAATCAATTTTTTTTTTAAAACACCCTTTAAAATTAAAACCCAAAGAGTTTGAGTTTTGAATAGTTAAGCGTATTAAAAGAGGAATGTAAATGAAGGTAAGAAGGGTAAAGTAGCGAAAAGGGGGCGGCGTAAAGAAAAAGCAAAACGAGGCAACAGCGAACGAACTTGCTCAACAATTAAACCCCCCATAATCATCTCAAAAGTCTCCCCATCTTCTACTCGTTTTCTCATAGATTCTTCCCGATTTGCCAAATTCCCAATTCCGATCCATTGTTTTTCCCAACTCATCACTGGTAAAACCCTAACTCTACCGTCAATTTACTCTTTAAAACTTTGATCACTTTGCCCTAACTCACTCAATCTATTCGTTTGGTTTCAATTCTCTCCTATTTCAGTTGTAATTTACTTGCCTGTTCATCTCAATAGTTACTTGCATTCATTTTTCCCGTGCCTTTGCAATTTCTTTTTGAATTCGTTTAGTGGGGGTTTATGATCTGTTTTTTGATTATTAATATTTGTCTCTTCTTCAATTTGTCTCTGTTTGGTTGTTGCATCCATGCCTTCTATGTCTCTACATGAATCCATGATTAGCCAGTCGTATTGGGCGTAGTTCTGCTCACTTTTGTCTCTCTCTCTTGGAATTATTTTTTGTTGACTTCTGCTTTTCTTGAAAGTTCAACGCTTTGAATATTTCTTCCTACGACTTATTCTGGCTTGCCCGTCTCCGTCCGCAATGGTTTATTGCAGGTTTCTAACTCGTTTTTAATTTTATCGTTGTGTGACGATCAGGGTTCTAGTGTTTGCTTGTGAGAGGAGGTTAGTGCTTGAATTGGAGAATTTCTTCAGTCCTCATCTTATTGGATTTGGGAATTTAGGGTTCTGATACAAGGATGAGTGACAATTTGATGGACAAGGTTACTGCTTTGGGCGAGCGCCTGAGGATCGGTGGATCTGAGGTGGGAAAGAAAATGAGCGCTGGGATGAGCTCAGTGAGCTTGAAGATGAAAGACTTCTTTCAGGGCCCAAACCAAGCTGATAAGATTGTTGAGGAGGCTACTTCTGAGGCGCTTGATGAACCCGATTGGGCTACTAATCTTGAGATATGTGACATGATTAACCATGAGAGTGTCAACAGCGTTGAATTGATTCGGGGTATTAAAAGGCGGATTATGTTGAAGAATCCAAGGATCCAGTACTTGGCTTTGGCGTTGCTTGAGACCATAGTGAAGAACTGTGACAAGGCTTTCTCTGAGATTGCATCTGAGAGGGTCCTGGATGAGATGGTGAAGTTGATTGATGATCCAGAGACCGTGGTGAATAACAGGAACAAGGTTCTCATGTTGATTGAATCTTGGGGGGAGTCCTCGGAGGAGCTGAGATATCTACCTGTCTATGAAGAAACATACAAGGTATATTATGATTTGAATCTATAATTGTGTAGCATGTTTTAGTGTGATTGTTTTGAAGTTTCAGTCAGGCTCCTACCCATCATATACTTTAAGGAAGCCATGTAAGGCTTAGAAAAACCTTTACATCTTTAAGTGTTATTTATTGGTGTCCAGTAGTGTATGCATCAAGGCTGAATAAAGCATCCTTACAGTAAAATGTGGCAGGGTCAGACTGGATTCTTAGTTGTGTTTGTGAAGGTAGTAATCGAATGACCATTATTGACATTTCCTCTGAAAGAGTGGCATTCTATATTGTTTCATATAGAAAACTTATCTTTATTGATGTACAGAGTTATACGATATATAGTACAAGACTATTATTGGTCCAGCCAAACAGAGATCCAAGCTAAATCTTTATTGTTCTGTGAAACACATGTAGTAGAATTATTAGTATAATATTTAGATGTGATGCTTAACATATCTATAGCAAGATTGGGAAAGATCTGCTTGCAGAAAGAAGAAACAGGCTTACCTTTAACTTTGTATTGAACTGTCTCTATGGTTTGTGTATTGACTGCCTTATTGAATCTGATCTGCTACCTGTTCTTAGCTTCAATGGATTGTGGTTTTTTGTCAATTTTACCTTTTTACAGGTATTGTCCACATAGATTGGCATTTTTTGTTTATTTTTACGATCAGGAAATTGATTATGGTAGAATTGAATTTTCGTAAAAAAAAGTGTTTATCTTGTCATGCTATTCTCCCTTTGAGTTCTCACATTTGTATATTTTTTTGCCTTAAAAGAGTTTAAGGTCAAGAGGCATCCGGTTTCCTGGTCGTGACAATGAGAGTCTTGCGCCAATCTTTACCCCTCCTCGCACCATTCCTGAAGTAGAAACTAACGTGAGGCATGTGGAGGATGATGTTCCTGTACTGACTTTTTCTCCAGAACAGACAAAGGAAGCATTTGATGTGGCTCGCAACAGCATTGAACTTCTTTCGACAGTTTTAACCTCTTCCCCTCAGCATGATGTCCTGGAGGTACCTTATTCATCAGTGTTTTTATTGTTATGATTATTTGTATATTGGCTAACCTGTCAATTGGGTTTATTTCCCAGTTTTTTGTTGTATTGATATTTTAAGAGGGCTTGCATACATATTTTCTCGAACCTCTTTCCCTGTTGCAGTTTTGTTTCTCAATTTATTTCATGAGGAGACAAAAATGCCCCTGAGGTCACGCTTGGTAGAGGTGGAAGGAAAGATAGGATCCGGAGACAGGGGGAACAAAATTACTCAATATAGACTATGGCCTTGCAAAAAGAATATGAATCAAAAGCTTTTGTGTGTCCTGTTTTGGCCAATAATTTCCTTCCCGTTTCCTATGTGTGTTTTTCTGTATTAGGATTACTTGAGTTGGAATACCAGGATGAGGTGCAAAAGTTATGACAATGTTATGACTCATTTTGTAGGAGGCCTGAGGGAACTTTTCCTGAACATGTAGTCTGATATTAAATTGTTATGACAGTGGAGATTAGTTTAGCGTTCATTACTTTCTAGAAGATATTGATCATATGATTTGGCAAAAAAAATGTGCTTTTGATTTTATATGTGCCTTCTGTTTGTATGAAAGAATACTTCCCTTCTGTTTCCTGATGTTTCGGGCAAATTGCTCAAATTCCACCTTCATTATCAAATCCTTGGATTTGAGAATAGCTACTGCTTCCTCAAGGCCTTTGCTTAAAACTATCTTATCCCTTTCGCTGCATCTGTCCTTTTTTTTAATTTAATATGAATGTAGAAGAAAAGTAAACCAAGTATGTTCAAGTTCTGACCTTGGCCTAAGGGATTTATCAAAATTAAAAACCTTGTTGGTTTATAGGTTCTTAGTGTTTTGATATCTTGTCTTTATTTCTTAGTTTATATGGGCTTGGAGTCATCTGATTAATGCTCAGGTATCTAGTGCTTGTTTGTGATGTATTTCTCCGGGCCTTCTATTTTAAGACTGTCTGAGAGTTAAAAGATGCTTTATAATGATATGTATTATTTGAAGTAAATCGCTTTTGGGAATTTTACTTTGAAAGGTGTTCATACATTTAACTTATTATTAACTTCAGGAAAAGAACAAATGAAGAACATTATTTTTAAATGTGACCTGATGCTATGCTTTGAGCACAATTATGTTCATTGGATAAGTGAGACATCCCGGATATTGTTGTTAGCTTACTTCCTTGGTCAGGGTATAAATCACTGTTAATTGAAATAATTAACATGCTGAAACATACCAAATATGGGAGTACAGTTTGTTCCGCATGAACTTAAACTCATTCTGGGAAATTCCTTCTTATTATTCGGTCTTGGTAGATCCTGTTCTTGTTGATGCTGGATCCGGTGTTAATTGGTTTCAGACTGTTGGGTGTACCTAAATATTTCTCAACTTAGAGATATTTCTCGAATGAAGGATTATACTATATTTATGCTTTAATGATGCCCTTTCTTGATTTTTCTTGGTATTTTTTCTGAGGTACTAGTCAACTTAATGTATCAGCAAACATTGCTGAAGGCAAAAGTTTTGTTATTAAAGCCCGAGTTTTTGATTGAGCGTTTGACACGACTCCTCTTTGTTGAGCAGGATGACTTGACCACAGCGCTTGTACAGCAATGCCGGTCATCCCAGTCAACCGTCATGAGAATCATAGAGACAGTAGGAGATAACGAGGCGGTTCTGTTTGAAGCCCTGAACGTGAATGACGAAATCCAGAAAGCTCTTTCCAAGTACGAGGATCTGAAAAAGCCTTCAATTGCTCAACAAGAGCCCGAGCCTGCCATGATACCCATTGCAGTTGAACCAGAGGAGTCACCTCGCGCAGTGAAAGAAGAAGCCTTGGTGAGGAAGCCGTCAGGATCCCAGGGCTTTATCGCGGGGGGAGGGAAAACCGATGAAATGTTGGAAGACCTTGACGAGATGATATTCGGGAGGAAATCAGGGTCGGGATCTGAAGGCGGTGATGACCGGAAGAAGCCGCCGCCCGGTAAGGATGATCTCATCTCCTTCTAAAAGGGATAATATAATTGGAGTATGTGTTAGGTTACTGGAATGGTGAAAATGGTGCATTTGTGATTTGAATGCCAGTACAGGATACATTTTCAAGTTATCTGTCTATCTATCTGCTTATGAATCTTATCGGTTGTCGGTAGAGAAGTATATGACTGGAGTATACTTGGTGTTTGTTATTTTTGATGTCTTTTGTAATTAATTCTCTGGTGTAGTCCTTCGTCCCTAGAGATGAGAGATCTACTATGAACACTGCAAGCGTGGAATGTATCTGTGCACTCTTCAGTCTTCAGATTTGCTATCCACTCTAATGTGGGCTTACAGTGTACCCTTTTGTTTATCAGTAAATTACATAAAACAGTCCTCAAAGTAATCAATCAAAGTACCCATTTTCACTACAAACTATCATATTTAGGACCAAAAAGTTTATCAGGATAACCGCTTTGAGTTTACAGGGTAACCACTTTGATTTATCAAATTGAAAAACTACATTTTTTTTTATATCTTTTGATATTTTTAAATAAGAAAAGAAATTTTGATTTTTTTTCCAGACTTTTTTCTTTGTTTCCAAATGAATATAATGTCACTCATTGCACTTTCACTAGACTGGTACAAAACCAGGTTCGGGCTAGACCAAAAATGATATTAAGTCTGAAGTCACCGGGTTGGCCCGGCCTGTTTGGGCCTCTAAGTCTGCCCATGTCCACCCGCGTAAAATTCGGTTGGGCTGATGGGCTGGCCCACACGAGTTATTTTCCCTAGATTCGAACTCGAGCTGAAGTCTGGTAGAGGAGCAAGATATGTGTGAGTCTGGGAGCCTTCCAATTTAAGCATCAAGTAGGCAATCCACTGCTCGGCCCTTTTTTAAATAAAAATCGGTTTTGCGGTTTAGACTATCGGTTTTCCAGTTATTACCCGAAAACTGAACCGAAACTTGTTTTCTAAAATATGCATACCTAAAATCGAACCTAAATTGCCAGTTGTTAGTTCGGTTTATACTGAAATCACTCGTTTCGGTTCGGTAAACCGAACTTAACATGCTCAACACTAGTTACAAACACTCAAAACACTATATTAATGATGACACCAACACCAAAAACACACCAATATATATATATTGGTGGTTTGACCGACACCCAAAAATATCATGTTAGTGTCGTCACCTATGACACAAACTCGGAAAATGGACACGTTGAGAAAAACAAATAATATATAATTTTAAAGCTATAATGATGAATTCATATATCATAATGAGATATATATATATATATATATATATATATATATATATATATATATATATATATATGAAAAACCCAAATGATATATGAGAAGATAAAAACATTAACATGACGACAAAATAACCGAAACAAAAGCTTAGAAACAAACATTTTCATTCTTACAAACATAGAAATAAACATATTTAGTCTTACAATCTCAAATAAACATACTTAGTTTCAAAATGGAAGAAAGAACCATCCATTTTGCAAATCAACAACAACCGAACAATATAATCAACTAAGGAAAACAATAATTAAAAAAAATTGTAAATAAAAAAAGTGAAAGAAATGTAATAACACACTCAACATTCAACAAAGAAAGATTACACAATAAATTAGTAATCAAATGTTCAAAATCAGTTTATGAAATCATAAGAAGAATGGAGAGAAGAGTCAGCCGGTGGAACAACAACAATTCGAAGAAGAAGAAGAAGAAGAAGAAGATATGTGTCTTGCTTCCGGCAACCACAATCTCGCAGGTCGTCATATGGAGGCTAAATTTGGTTGGAAAAAATGGGAGAGAAGAAGAAATATAATGATAAATCATTTTTTCTTTAATTTATTTAAATTAATTTTTTTAGCCTTAAGAAAATAGGGAAAACTTTTGTTGACCGTGTATTGACCGGACACAATCCGTGTTCTTGCCGTGTCCTAGACGCGTCATACCTCTTAAACGTGTTTTGACCGTGTCGGACCATTTTTTATGTGTCCGAGCCGTATCCTGTTGTGTCCACGTGTCTGACACAACGGACACGGAGCACTCCGTCTTCTAGAGGTGTTCGTGCATCATAGATCGTCACCAATACATTAAATCTTGGTGAAAAATTCAAATAAATAAATAAATAAATAAATAAGAAAAGAGAGGGTAAGGGAGGGGTGGGCCGGGTGGCAAGGAAGTGGATATCTAGGAGTCACAGGGACAACGAGAAGGTTACAAATAAAATTAAAAAAGAAGAAGTTGTGATTAGTTTTTCAATTATAACCCAAATAAGTTATTTTAAAAAAATCCTACATATTTAAAACATAACTATATTCACCGACCCTAATCCTGAACTATCCCTTGCATAATAGGAAATCACATAATAGAAAATCAGGGAGTTTTTATCGTGTTTTGTGAGAGGTTGAAAATTCAATCCTACTTGTGTAAGTTGAGAGTTCAAGAGATTCAATTCAAACCTTTCATCTAATAATATCATTTATGAATGAAACATTATACAAGAGACATTATTTGGACATTACATACAAGAGTTATTGTAAAACTAATACTCTCTTTGTCTGACGTTTTAAGAGTATAACTTTGTCTGCAATTAATTGACGTTCTAGATATTTGGAAAAAAAAACTTTCCTATTTTACTAAGGTTGTTAACGGTTCGAGAACTGGAAAATTTTGAAGGAACCGGAACCGTTTATGGTAAACGGTCTGGTTCCGGCATTTTTTTGGCCGGAACCGTTTGGAACCGGACCGGTTAAGGAACTAGAACCGTTTAAGAAATTTTTTATGGAACCGAACCGGAACCATTTAACAAATTATCGAACCGTTTGGAACCGGAATTGGTGGAACCGTTTGGAACCGGAACCGTTTGGAACCGTTTAACACTTTAACCACTAACAAGTAACAATAAAAATATTTGCTTCATTACAACATTACTTGTTTAATCACGAGAATGGAGAATCTATGGAGGGAAGAAGAGACCTTACCAGCGAGCAGGAGCGGCAAGCAGGGGGAAGCGGGAGAGACGAGGAAGCGTGAGCGGCGAGGAAGCAGGTGCGGCGAGCAGCGGAGCGATGACGAGCAGCGGAGCGATGGGGAACAGCGGCGGCGAGCAGCGGAGCGGCGGCAGCGAATTCATCAACTAGGGTTGCAATGTGAGTCGTGAGAGGGACTGAGAGGGCTGATTTGGCTTAAGGGCGAAGGCTGAAAGGGGACGAGAAACTGAGAATTCAAAATGCAGCGTTTCAATTATTACTATTATTATTACAATTTTTAAATATATATATAAACGGTACCCTGCTTTTAAAAAAATTGGAACCGGACCGGAACCGGAACCGTATTTAAACGGTCCGGTTCTAAAAATTGAAGCCAAATATTTGTAGGAACCGAACCGAACCGGTAATTTTCGGTTCGGTTCGTCTGGTTCCATAAGGAACCGGACCAAATTAACAACCTTATATTTTACCCATATTAATTGCTTTCTTTTTTAACAAAGGCTTAATTGATTTGATAGGTTACATAATCAAGACCAATAAACAACAAGCCCTTTACCTCTCTCATCATATTAATGATGGCCTGTTAGGGATATTTTAGTCGGGATAAAATTTTCTTAAAAAGTGTGTAGAGATATAAAATGTCAACTAATTAGGGGTGGGCATGGGACGGGATGGGACGGGATTGAGGTCATCCCAGTCCCGTCCCGGCTGTTTTAATTGGGACGGGATCGGGACGGGCCTTAGGGATTTTTGATCGAATCCCACCGGGTCCTATCCCGGCTGGGACCAGGACGGGATGGGCCCAATCCCGTTTGTACATTAATTTATTTAATGTTTTTAAATATAACGTTTTATCCACAAAATATTCGTATATATCGTACTTAAAACGCAAAAAAAATTAAAGTTTCCAGAAGTTTCATAATAACATATTAGATTTAAATTAAAGTTACAAATATATACAATAAAACATATCTAAATGAATTTGGTACATTTGTCAATTTTGACGGTTTGACCAACCTGATTTATATTTAAAAATATATAAACGTAACTATATAATAACTATATAATTATTTCACTAATGTTTATGGATTATACTCTTATTTATTATTTTAATTAAAAACTTTATTATATACGGGACGGGACGGGCCTAGCGGAATGGAGACCTTAAGGCCCATATCCCGTCCCGGATAGTTTTTTACGGGACGGGATTTATAATTTTAAATGAAATCCCGCCGGGATCGGGATGGACCCGGAACGGGACCGGGATTGGTGGGATTTGTGCCCACCCCTGCAATTAATATTAAACAGAGTGGTTACAAAATAAGACAAGTAATCCAAGAAAAATCGAGTTTTGTCCCACGATAAACAAATTCACAAAGCAATTTATTTATGTATTCAAATTTAGTCTTATGTCCTTGGAATATCGGGAATACTTCATCCACTTTGTAAATAATGTAAAACAAGAATACATCAAGAAATCGAAAACATAAGCTAATATGAAACATGTAAACAAGTACTCCCTTTTCACTTTAGGGTTTGTGATGATCTAAGATCTTCGATAGAAGCTCGAAGAAGCAAACACTTACTGTCTTTTCACTTTAGGGTTTGTGAGCTCTCAACTAGAATAAGAATGAATTTGATGCTACGATTTGACTTGCTTAGCAATTTATCACATGTGGGCTTTATAACTAAAACATTGTCATCTCGAAGCGGTGTCTTAGATTGCTTCAGGTTTTATGTCAAACATACCAAATGGCATATGGTGTGGCTCCAAACCGATAATGTCTTACTTTATTAACAATATTTTAGAATTTTTTTTATTAATAGAAAACAATATACATTAATATTTCTAACATATATCTGTCAAGTATAAACTAAAAAAATAAATTAAAGTTAAAACTTTATCGCTAAATTTTTTAGTTATTATGTTAACGAATTGATTAGACATGTTCAAACGTGAATCTAGGCGAACTTTGATCAAGAGTCAAACCCGTTTATCTGGGTCAAGTCTTAACTCGGGTTTGAGCCTGTCTAAAATCCCGGACAGAGTTCCCCCTTTTAAATTATATTAATAATTAATTTTAATATATATGATTTTATCTATAATACTTATTTATTATTTTATCTTATATTTATTAAGGCTTTTGCAACGTATCACCTCCACGTTTTCTGCAGCTCCCAATTTTTTTTTAAAAAAAATCTATTTTCAATTGAAATATAAATTGACAATTTCAATAAATCGTAATAAAATCAGAATTCTTATCGTAACAAATTTACTCATCACGTCTGTGCTTGCAAAAATTATACCTGAAACAAATTGGAAAAAATGATGGTAGTATTAATAACGGATTATTAAATCAACCCCGCACAAGTGCGGGTAATACCTAGTATGTTTTCTCTAACGAAAGCGGATTCCGCTTCCACCATATTTTAAATAAAAAAAAAATACTCGGTCGCATGCGGACTGCATGCGTCATAGGCCAAATATGTTTCCTCTAAAGTTACTGCTAACCGATAAAGAGAGTAAACACTAACACATATATTATTTTCAATTGGGACGGCGGAAGCACATTCCGCATCCGCCCAAGCCTCGACGCAGTCGGAATGTGCACCCGCCGCCTTGTTCCATTAGCGATTTTTGTCCCTCGGTCATCATCCCTCTATCCTAGTTATTTCTTAAAACCGGGCAACCCATGTATGCCGACGGCTGGGGGTTTGCTGATCCAAGCCCTTAGTTCCCTTCCCTCGGCTCCTCTATCGTCGCCGGGCCCCCCTTCTCTGTCCAATTCTCAGTTCTCTCCGGGCGCCATATCCAATTATCCATCACTATCTTTCCCACGAACATGCCACCATGGCCGCCATCATTTCATCACATTTCTCCTCTCAAATAGCATCTACATTTTCACCCCCGCCTCCTCACCGCTCTTCATCACCGTCCTACTTCCCCTCCTGTCTCGTGTTCCTAGCCGCCGGAACCTCTCTCTACTGATCAGAAACATCAACTCCGGCCGGCTGGCAAGCTCCACTTCCAGATGCCACAAACTCAACCCTAATTTTGGAGTGCATGCTGGGAATGTGATCGGTCAGTTGCGCTAGTTACTTTATTTATGATTTTTTTTTGAAAGACCTCCTTGGTGCGCTGTAAAGCATATTGAATTGAACGAATTGAATTTAGTTGACATGATAAATCTACAGCTTGAGGACATGCTTTTCCTGAAGCTTTAAATTTGTGTTGACTAGATAATTGCTGTGTGAATTCTGAGTTTGTTGCTCTGAGCTACTTGACTTGTCAATCGAATGAATTTAGATGGAGATTTACTTAAATAGCATTGTCTGGAGTCATGGTCTTTATTTGAGTTGCGCCTATGTAATCTTATGAGTCCATCTTCTGAATTTGAGAAATTGATGCTCGTTTAATTATTTGCAGTAGCTTGTTGTGGGTTGTTTCTAATCATTTATGAGGTTCCGACTCACCGAACTTGAATGCTGTCATCCTAGGGAAACTTGCTATGTTCTGATTTGCTACGATCATACCACTGTTATTATATGTTCATGTGTCTGAATTATTCATTGTCTTGCTTATATATAATCTTCTTATAGATATTCGAAAATTGTTTTACTGAATTAGATTAGAATGGGTAAAAATATACGTGATCTTGATAGGACTTGCCAGACCTTTGAAGCCATCAGTTGCACCTTTCGGTTGAAACGGAACATGCATCCGTATAATGTTTCTATATATACAACTTTGCTCACTTATCTTTTTCTTCCGTCACTGACACTCACTCATTGTTCTCCCCTGCTTTCATTGCGAGACGTCGGAAACAGACATGAGTCCCCTCAGAATCACAGCCACCGGATTCTTCAATCTCCACCGTAACATCTTCCTCCGATTCTTTACCACCCCAACTCCCACTACACCGCCACCACACACAACCATCACGAACCCAATAACTCCAGTGAATCAATCTCACCTCCTCCGAGTCTGCACAATACTCTACCAACAACAACATTCCCCTTTTCTCAAACTCCAAACCCACCTCCAAAAAACTGAATTCAACCTCACCCACGAGTTCTTCCTCCAAGTCTGCAACAAGTTCCCTCTTTCATGGCGACCTGTTTACCTCTTCTACCAATTCACTCTCACTCGACCTGATTTCTCCCACACTTCCACCTCCTTTAACAAAATCCTTGACGTCATGGGTAAAGCCCGGAACATCGACCTCTTCTGGGAGTTCCTCAACGACATCGCACGACGTCGTTTAGTCACCGATAGGACATGCAGGATTGCAACGAGGACTCTGGGTGGAGCCAGGGAATTGAAGAAGTCTGTTGAATTCTTCCAATTGTTGGATTCTAATGGATTCCCTTATAGCTTGGAAACCCTAAATAAAGCTGTTGAAAGTTTGTGTAGAGATAAGCTTGTAGATGAGGCTAAACACATTGTATTTAAGTTGAAGGATTTAATTGTGCCTGATGGATGCACTTATAAGCATTTGATTTGTGGGTTTTGTGATTCTGGGGATGTGATTGAGGCGTCAAAGCTTTGGAATTTGTTGGTGGATGAAGGTTTTGAGGCTGATATGGATGTTGTTAACAAAATGATTGAGACATTTTTCAAGAAGAATCAGTTAGATCAAGCGTTGAAGCTCTTTCAAGTGACAAGGGTTAAGAGGATGGATGAACTTGGCCTGTCAACGTATAGTTTAGTGATTGATTGGCTCTGTAAGAAGGGAAAACTTTCTCAAGCACGTCAAGTGTTCGATGAAATGCTTGAAAGAGGAATTCAACCAGATGATGAGATTATAGCCTCTTTGGTTTACGGGCTTGTGTCGAAGAGGAGGGTACGTGAGGCTTATCTGATGGTGGAGAAGCTCGAGAGGCCGAGTATAAACGTTTATCATGGCTTGATCAAGGGGTTTTTGAGAGTTAAGAGTGCAGGGGAGGCGACTGAGGTTTTCAGGGAGATGATTAGGAGAGGATGCGAGCCTACAATGCACACCTATATTATGCTCTTGCAGGCTCATTTGGGGAAGAGAGGGAGGAAGGGGAGAGACCCACTTGTGAATTTCGACACTATATTCGTCGGAGGGTTGGTGAAGGCGGGAAAGTCATTAGAAGCCACTAAGTATGTAGAGAGAATATTGAATGGAGGAACCGAGGTGCCTAGGTTCGACTACAATAGGTTCTTGCAGTATTATTCGAATGAAGAGGGTGTTGTGATGTTTGAGGAGGGTGGTAAGAAGTTGAGGGAGGTTGGTTTATTCGATTTGGCTGATGTACTAGCGAGGTATGGTGAGAAGATGGCTACTAGAGATAGGAGGAGGGATAGAGAGTGCATCAACAAATAGAAGATTTTTGTTTTTAGACCGAGATATGATGAAAATATTTTAGATGACAGTGCTGGTCATCCAAGTTTCTCACTTTGATTGAAATTGTGGATATGACTATCTTGTTGCTGCAACTTAGACATAATAAGATTGAAGGTATGACTTCGTTTCACTGTCTCATTTTTTAAACAAAATTTAGGTGTACTTATGTTTGTCCTTATTTTTCATCTGTTTGTATTGATGTAGGTTGTGCAAGTAAATAACATCTCGTTTTTCTCTGCAATGAGGGTTAGCGAAAATATGGAGGAAACACTGGGGTTAGTATTAATGGCCTTGGGAGGTATCCAGAGAGATCTTTTTTGTGTAAAAAGTGGAAACATGTCTCCCGTATGCATATTGGTGATGTTTAAGTTGCTGTTATGTTTCAAACATTTCAAGCTTCTCGTGGAATGGACAGTACCAATTGAATTGGCTTGAAAGGAAGCATAAGTTGGAAAAAGAGGTTATTAATATAAGTTGATATTGTATGTGCATGGCAAAGTGAGATTTATCAAGACATGAATGAAGAGGGATTAATCCAGTTTCTGCATATAATCCTGTTTATACTTGAGAGTGTGTTGACAGCAGTTCTCCTGTGCAAACTTTACAATCAAGACAGTAAAAACTCCTGGTTTTTCTAGATGAGGTATGTGGCCACAATCTGGTAGTTTATCTCTGCAATTTTAGTTATTGTTAAAGCAAAGATTATGCCTTGGAAGGAATTCTTGGATTTTGGCAGTAATTTAACATTAGTTTGGAATCCGTTATTGTTTATTATGGGTCTGTTCGGTTCACAGGTTTAAGGGGATTGAAAATGAAGTAAAATAAGTAATATTCATCCCTTAAACCGGTGTTTGGTTGAAGAATTGAAGAGATTGAAAAGGAATTGATGAATGTGTGAGGGATTGAATGGCTGACTATGAACATTTTCAATTTGATATGTACAGAGATGACTCACTAGTCACTATGAAGAATTTCAAACTTGGTATATGCATTGATCATTCAATTGCTGAATTTCAATTTGATAAATGCAGATATATAATTCACTGATTCAATTGCTGAATTTCAATTTGGTAGGTGCAGGAGACTTCAGTTTTTTATTCACTGGGACTTTATTCAAGCACGTGAGCATGCATGCCTTTGTGTTAAGGTTTTACTGATGAGATCATTTCATGTGATATGGTCTTGTTAGGCACCAGTGATCCTAGTGGAATTTCTTACATTCTTACAATGAATTTGAACGGGGAGTCTAATTTGAAGACTAGAAGAAACAACTTCTGTTGTGGCAGAAGGAGGTTTCTTTTCAAGGCTCATCAGATGTGAGCAACCCAATATGAATATCTTTTATTCATGTATATTGAAGAAGCAAGTTAGAAACAAGTAGAAGAATCTTTTTATTCATGTATAAGAATAAGAATGTGAATGTACCAACCATGATCATCTTATATATATTAAAGCGGACGCATTTTTTGTCACGTGTCGCTGCCAGGATTTTCCATCCGCTTAAAATTCTTTTAATTTCAATAATTTAAATCAAGATTTTGTAATCAGAATTTTAAAAAATAATTGTCAAATAATTTAACTAAAAATTTATAGAATTAGATATTGAAAAATCTTAAATAAAAAATATATTTAGAAGATTTCATTTAGATAATTCGTCACATTATTTTTTTAAATCCACCAATTTTTTTAAATAAATATTTTTTTATCGGAATTTTTTTAAAAAGTTGTTAGCTATTTTGAGTATATCCACCTATTTTAAATACATACTTTTTTATTAAAAAAAAAGGTTAACTAATAAATAATAAACATTTGGTGATTAACTATAATGTCAATAGAATAACCGTTTATTTTGTTTATAGGTTTTACAATTAATAAAAAATAATTTTAATCTTAGGCTTCAATTTTTAAAATGGTTTTAATATTAGGTTGTTTAAGCGTCAGTCCATCTATTTTTTGTTCAACAATTTAAATTCTAATGTTGAATCAGAACTTAAAATTTAATAACAAAATAATTTTAGCTAAAAATGATTAATTAAATAATGACGGTTTTGTTGCAATTTCAACCGATAAGTATCATCTAATATTTTGTCTAATTTTATTTATTTGAACCAATAGATACTTACCTATCGATACATTTATATATGTGTTAAATCAAAACAAATATAAAATATAAAATAACTTAGTAATATAGCTACCCAATATTATTCAAAACCCGCACAAGGTGCGGGTATTACACTAGTCTTATCTTATATATATTAAAGCGGACGCACTTTTTGCCACGTGTCGCCGCCAAGATTTTTCGTCCGTAAAAAAAAAATTAATTCGGAATTTTAATCAATAGTTTGTATCAAAAAATTAAAATAAAAAATATTTTAAGTTCGAATTTCTGAAAATTAAAAAAAAAAATAGTTACGTAATTTATAACCCTTATCAGAAGAAACTAAATTCTTTTGTTACCATTTTTAATTAATTTATTTTTTTGGTTAAATTTCAGTTAAAATTTTGATGAGAGATAATATCAAATCTTTTGAAAAATTTTATAAAAAAACAAAAACAAAAATTAGTTACATAATATATAACCCTTATCAGAAGAAACTAAACCGAGTTATTTTGTTACTATTTTTAATTAATTAATTTATTTTTTAGTTAAATTTCAGTTAAAATTTTAATGATAGATAATATCAAATCTTT
>CM008285.1:35582290-35695747 GCA_002319775.1 Fagopyrum tataricum
ATATGTTTTAATGTAACTAAGATCACCTCCTGAGTAAAGAGCCCATCTAGGTTCAATATTTTGGTAGGAGCTGAGACCATGGGAAAACATCCCCGCAAACGTTATTAAGATCGAAACTACTCATCTGCCAAAAGCTTGTATTTGTTATCCTATAAATCTCTAGTAATCTGCTTGATAACCTACATGTTAGAGGTCATATATTCCTTTTAACTAAGATTAGTTGGGTCAACCTATAACTTATTGCCAATTATCACTATAATCGAGAACACTTTATTTGGATTCTATAGTTCTATTTCTTTGAGTTGCATACTTTGGTGGTAGAGCTTCCCATGAATTATGGATCAAAATTTGTGGGTAAGAATCGTTTTCGAAAAATACTTAAAGAACAAAATTCTATTGTATAATTTGTATTATATTCCTATAGGAAATAGAGTGTGACAATGGAAAAAGTTGTTAAGCCTAAGAGAAATTTTTTAAAAAGGTATACGATGAAAAGTGGGGAATGGACAACGTATAGAAGTTTGGATGACAATTGGATCTTTCCATAACCAACTATCGAAATGATTCCACCTTCCACAAACAACAATTCTGACCTTAGGGTGTGCGATCTAATTTTCGCAAACAAATCATGGGACATGGAAAAAATCAAGAACATTCTTGGGAATTTTATCACGAACTATGTAATTTCCAAATTTGAAACATTACATATCCCATATAATCAATGTACAAACATACTTTACTGGACACTAGATAAACATGGATGATTTTCTACAAATTCGGACGTGGATTTGTTGTATGAAGAAAAACGAATGAGGGTATATTACTGCTCTTACATATGAAAAATGGACATCCCATCAAAACTCAAGAATTTCTTATGAAAAATCACAAAAAGGACTTAATCGTAGGAAAAATAAAGAACCTAAAACATAGCAGTTCCGTTGGAATGTGTCTTCTGTAACCATAATTTGGAAGACCTTGTTGACTTGCTAACAGAATGTTCGATAACAAAACAAACAATTACAGAAGTACTGTCAACCACGGGGTAATATTATCAATGCAATCGATTGTAATCCTTATCAACCAAGTAACACACTAAACTTCTTAAGGGGTAATCTTGAAGGAAAAGATCTTATAACGGTGTCGTTTGCTCGGTGGAGATTATGATATTTAAGAAATCAGACTATTTTAAATAGTGATGACTTCATACGTAAGAATAACATTAAGGAGTTTATTTTAGCCCACATCCGAACATGGATGGAATCCACTAAAGAAGATGAACATGATGTCCCAAGTAAGAAACGACCTCAAAGTAGGCAGAAAATGAGGAAGATAAAATGGGAAAAACCGAAGGAAGGCTTTATGAAACTTAATTTTGACGGATCTAGACCAAGTAATGGGCTAACCTCCTTTCGTTTCATCCTAAGAGACCACAAGGCAAACGTCCTCTCATTGAACTACGAGAAACATCCACAATTATCGGAAAGTGGAAATTGAGAGGGATAACCTCAATGTGATCAATTATGTTATGGGAGTGTGAAAACCTCCATGGCAAGCAAAAATACTAATTCATGATATTTTGTTTCATTTACAGTTCTTCGAGGAGGTCCGGATCAAGCATACTTTCAAGGAAGTCAACACAGTGACCGATGCCCTTGCAACCTTAGGCCAATTACACACTGCTACCAATGTTGATGTTCCTCAAGCGATTGAAGAACTCATTCAGAATGATGTCCTACAACGGCCGGTTTTGAGGACTAGGCCTTGACGTCTCTCCACGGCCGTCGTTTATAAACTTAGATGATCTTCATGCCACTAGGCTTTCTACCTAGTGCCCAAAATCGCTTAACTTGTACCAAAAAAAAAAAAATGGATCAACTTTCTTTGCTTGGAGAGGTTGTATATTTATAACCGAACTCCGTCAACTATATATCGAGTCAAAATCCGAGATTCCATTATTATTCCAATGCATATTTAATGTACACTCTCTTCAACTGACGAATTCTCACCGCATTTTTATTATTTCCATCCACTTTCTTCGTTCTTTTTTAGTTTAATTGTATTTTCATATATTGATAATTTTTTAAAGTTTTATCGCTTTATTTATTCAATTCCTACTTTTTTTTATTTTTATCTCCGTTACATTAGTTTACCACTGACACAACAATTACATCATCTATGTTGAATCCAAATTCTTTATAATAATAAAATCCAGAAGAAAAATCAAAATTTATATAGTAAGATATAATATTAAAATAACTAAAAAAAGTGGTGGCAGGTGGGTTTGATGGAATATTGCGTTTGAGATTGGATCTTAGGTTGGAAATGGTAAACTGCTATCAATCATACAAATTGCCACTGGATTCCGTTCGATTTAGGAGCAAGGAAAGTCATTTGACCACGCGTCTTTGCCACCCTGCCACGCCGGAGTTTAAGGAATTGATCAAGGAAGACAAGCGTGTCTAAGGATACAGGACCCTCCTCCGACTGTAATAATAACAACATTAAACCGAGTACGATATATATTTTTAATATTTTTTTTCCAAATATAATAATACTGTACACTTTCAAAACCTTCCTCAAATTCCCTGAATTCACACTATTTACATGCTCTCTCCTTCAACCCTCCTTTTCTATTTTCTTCAATCTTTGCTAATCTCTGCCTTTAGCTCTGTTTATCACTTTCTTCTCCCAACCCATTCAAATCTTCAAGATCTAATGCTACTGCTCAACGAGGTAAAGTTTCTTCTTTATTGTTTTCTTTTATTTTCTGAAAAATAGGGTTTGCTTTTAACTCAAGTGTTCGAGTTTCTACTTGTTTTGTGTCTGCCTGTTAGAGCTGCGCTACTTTGCTCAAGGGTTTTTGCTTTGGGTTTCAGGGTTTATGCAGTGTGATTTTGATACTGGGAAAACTCGATTGGTCATGTATGAGTTTTTAAGCTTGATTTGTGATTATGTATTATTCTGATTCAAGGGTTGTATTTTTTTAGCTTCGTTTCACTGTTCTATGGTCTGCGAAAAAGACAACTTTGCTGGGTGATTTGATTTTTCAGATCTGGATCTCTGTTCACTTTGTTAGCGCCTTCAAATTTGAATTTTTTACTTTTCTTATTTCTTGATTGAGTATGAGTTGTAGTAAAACAAAACGAGAGTTCTAGTAGTGGTTTTGAATACATCTGAATATTTACAGGAGAAGTTCGAAGTACAGTTTTGCTAATTTTGCGAATGTTCAGGATTTGAAGACAAATCATCAGTAGTTTTTGAGGATGGCATCAAAACCATTCAGGCAAAGCAAATCAGCCCTGTCAAGGAGCTCAGATGAATCTGAGTTGCAACCAATTAGACCTCCACTCCCTCCTAGTGTGACATTTGCTAGGAGGACTTCATCTGGCCGATACGTTAGCTACTCAAGAGATGATCTAGACAGTGAGATTGGGAGTGGCGAGTACATGAACTACACAGTGCAAATACCCGCCACACCCGACAACCAGCCTATAAGCAGCTTGCAAGAAGATCCAACAATGTCCCAAAGAGTTGAGGAGCAGTATGTTTCAAGTTCTCTTTTCACTGGAGGGTTTAACAGTGTTACTCGAGCTCATTTGATGGACAAGGTCATTGATTCCGAAACTAGCCATCCTCAAATGGCAGGTGCTAAAGGGTCTTCTTGTGCAGTTCATGGTTGTGATGGAAAGGTGGTGAGTGATGAAAGAGGAGAGGATATTCTTCCTTGTGAGTGTGACTTCAAGATCTGTAGGGATTGTTATATTGATGCAGTTAAATCGGGGGAATCAGTTTGCCCGGGTTGCAAGGAGCCTTACAAGAATACAGAGTTGGATCAAATGGATGGCGGTGATGAGAGACCATTGCCTCTTCCAGCACCACTAGGTGGCATGTCAAGGATGGAAAAGAGGTTGTCTTTGGTAAAATCAGCTAAGTCCATGTCAATGATGATGAGAAGCCAGACAGGAGACTTTGATCATAACCGTTGGCTGTTCGAAACAAAGGGAACTTATGGATATGGAAATGCCATTTGGCCTGAGGGAGGTATTGATAACAGTGACAATGAAGAAGGTGTTCATCACGCTGCAGAGTTAAATAACAAACCGTGGAGGCCACTAACTCGCAAATTGAAGATACCTGCTGCTGTTCTTAGTCCATATCGGTACAGCCTCCTTTTATTACTATTCTTTCTCTCAGATTATTTCCTGTCTGTGTTTCTGTTCTTGACCGGGGCTTGTGAATTCAGTCTGTTTTGTAAGTTATCTTTCTTGCATCTATGAATTTATCCTGTGTGCCAGAGCTATCAAATTGATTTTCCTAGATGGTAAGCTATCGAGTCAGTAAACATAAGTCATTTGTTCTCTTCCTTAAGTACTAGCATGTATATGGTGGTAAGTTGCTGAATATATTTATATCTAAGAGCCTGTTTGGTATTTATATCGAGTATCGACATAAAAAAAAAACTCATATCTAGTGTTTGGTGTATAAGTATATGCATATCAGATTGATATCCTGATATACTCCGAATACACCTTTTCTCTTATTTTGACATACTCCAAAAACTAGAGGTATCACGTATATTATATTTATCCTTCTCTGTCATTCTTTCTATCTGAAACTCTTTCTCTGGATAAAAATCCCAGATATCAATCTCATACCCATATCTTAATACAGATATTCGTACCGATATTTGATTTATTGACATCCATATATGAAAACTAAACATGCCCTAAGTCTAGAGGTTCAGGGCTACTATGTTTTTGAAAAGAATGTCAGCAATTTCACATTTTTTCCCCCTCTTACTCTACTATCCTTGCATTGTATTTGTTGATAATTCTGCTGAACTTTGCTCACAGGCTTCTGATACTCGTGCGGATGATTGTGCTTGGTCTCTTTCTCACATGGAGGGTCCGACACCCAAATGAAGATGCAATGTGGTTATGGGGGATGTCTGTGGTTTGTGAAATTTGGTTTGCCTTTTCTTGGCTTCTTGACCAGTTGCCAAAACTCTGTCCTGTCAATCGTGCTACAGATCTTAAGGTTTTGAAGGAGAAGTTTGAGACACCATACACTGACAATACAACCGGAAAGTCCGATCTCCCTGGAATTGATGTGTTTGTTTCCACAGCGGATCCCGAGAAAGAGCCTCCTCTAGTCACAGCTAACACTATTTTGTCCATTCTAGCTTCTGAGTACCCGGTTGATAAGCTTGCTTGCTATGTTTCTGATGATGGAGGTGCTCTTTTAACATTTGAAGCTATGGCAGAAGCTGCAAGCTTTGCAAACGTATGGGTCCCGTTTTGTCGCAAGCATATCATCGAGCCAAGGAATCCAGATTCGTACTTCAACTTGAAGAAGGATCCATACAAGAATAAAGTGCGCAATGATTTTGTTAAAGATCGGAGACGTGTCAAACGAGAGTATGATGAGTTTAAAGTCCGAATCAATGGCTTGCCTGACTCTATCCGCCGCCGCTCTGAGGCCTATAATGCTAGGGAGGAGATCAAAGCCTTGAAAAAACAAAGACAAAATATGACCGATGAGATTATGGAGCTTATCAAAATTCCTAAAGCTACTTGGATGGCTGATGGTACTCACTGGCCTGGAACGTGGACTAACCCTGCACCCGAACACTCTAAGGGTGACCATGCCGGTATCATGCAGGTACAGAACAATCCTCCAAACCTTTTTGAGCATTTCCAAAGTGTTCATGATAGTTGAAAAATTCATATAATCACACAAGGACACAGTATAATATATGTTTATCAATGAAAAAAGTGGGGATCTTGAGCATCTTTGGACCACTTTTGCAATTTTGTTAAATTTAGGTCCCAAGATCTCTGTATAGAGATCTTGAGGGATATTCACATTGATATTATTGTGCTTATAATCGTTATTTATAGATTCGTATGTTAAATAATATTAAATTCATTTAGTTAATTTTTTTGAGTTAATTTTAAGAAAAAAGAAATGTGGGTATATGCTTTAAAAGTAAAATTCATGAATGATCTTCCTTTCAACAGGTGATGCTGAAGCCTCCAAGTAGTGACCCACTGATGGGTACATCCGATGATAACAAGTTCATTGATGTTACTGATGTTGACATTAGGCTTCCGTTGCTGGTCTATGTATCCCGAGAGAAGCGTCCTGGATACGATCACAACAAGAAAGCGGGAGCCATGAATGCTTTGGTTCGAGCATCAGCTATCATGTCAAATGGACCCTTCATCCTCAACCTTGACTGTGATCATTACATATACAATTCCGAGGCCATGAGAGAAGGCATGTGTTTCATGATGGACCGTGGTGGTGACCGAATCTGTTATGTTCAGTTCCCTCAAAGATTTGAAGGGATTGATCCTTCTGATCGTTATGCCAACAACAACACCGTCTTCTTTGACGTAAACATGAGGGCTCTTGATGGTCTCCAGGGTCCTGTTTATGTCGGAACGGGTTGTCTCTTCAGAAGAATGGCTCTGTATGGATTTGATCCTCCGCGATCAAAAGACCGTGCACCTAGCTGCTGGGACTGTTGCTGGCCTCGTCGGAAGAAACATAAACTCTCCGCCGAGAATCACGAAGAGAATCGAGCTCTTCGGATGGGTGACTCTGACGACGATGAAATGCAATCATCTCAGTTTCCGAAGAAGTTCGGAAACTCAAGAAACCTTCTTGATTCTATCCCGGTTGCGGAATACGAAGGCCGACCATTGGCTGATCATCCGTCTGTTAAAAACGGAAGACTTCCCGGAACACTGACTATGAGTCGACGTCTGCTTGACGCTTCAACCGTTGCTGAAGCCATCAACGTAATCTCGTGCTGGTACGAGGACAAGACGGAATGGGGTGAGCGAGTTGGATGGATTTACGGGTCTGTCACTGAGGATGTGGTAACAGGTTACAGAATGCACAACAGAGGATGGAAATCGATTTACTGTGTAACTAGCCGTGATGCTTTCCGAGGAACAGCTCCGATAAACCTCACTGACCGGCTCCACCAGGTTCTCCGTTGGGCAACTGGCTCCGTCGAGATTTTCTTCTCGCGAAACAACGCACTCCTAGCCAGCCCGAAAATGAAAATCTTGCAGAGAATAGCTTATCTCAACGTTGGAATTTACCCTTTCACATCAATCTTTCTTATAGTATACTGTTTCCTACCAGCACTCTCCCTCTTCTCGGGTCAGTTCATCGTGCAGTCACTCAACGTAACGTTCCTCACTTACCTTTTAACGATCACAGTCACTCTATGCTTGCTTGCAATACTCGAGATAAAATGGTCAGGGATAAATCTCGAAGACTGGTGGAGAAACGAGCAGTTTTGGCTAATTGGCGGAACAAGCGCTCATCTTGCAGCTGTACTACAAGGTTTGCTGAAGGTAATAGCTGGGATTGAAATCTCATTCACTTTAACATCAAAATCAGGCGGTGATGACGACGACGAGTTTGCTGATCTCTACATTTTCAAATGGACATCTCTTATGATTCCACCAATTGTGATCATGATGATGAATCTGATTGGCATTGCAATCGGGTTCAGCCGGACAGTATACAGTACAAATGCGCAATGGAGTAAGTTGCTTGGTGGAGTGTTCTTTAGTTTCTGGGTGTTGGCTCATTTGTATCCGTTTGCGAAAGGAATGATGGGACGAAGAGGGAAGACGCCAACGATTGTGTTCGTGTGGTCAGGGCTTATCGCCATTACGATATCCTTGCTATGGGTTGCCATTAAACCTCCATCTGATACTAATCAGATTGGAGGCTCTTTCCAGTTCCCTTAACAACTGGTAAACCTGCTATTCTTTTCTTTTATTGTTCAGTTTGTTTGTTGATCGAGTTCATTTAGCGTTGTCATTTGAGCAGTGTTGGGTAAAAAGTTGTATTAAAAGCAGTCACTGATAGGGTATCAAACATTTTTTTCACTCTGTTATATCTTATTGTATGAAAGACGGCTCTGTATTTTTTTTGAAAGGAAGGTCATTCATGGATTAAGTTTAGTCTAAAACTGCAAGATCTGATATTCCTTGCTGAGACATGTGCTTATTGCTGAAAATACCCTCAATTACGGATATATACGTTAACTTCTTCATCCTGCTAGCGCTTTCCCATATATGATAAATTTTTTAAATTAATATATAATAAAACATTAGTTATATAAATTAAAAATATATTATGCAAGTCCAAATTAACAAATAGCCAAATGTCTTAAGACACATTAGTGATTTGTCATGATTTGGATATTTTATCCGTTTAAAAGTTAATTATATTTAGATATTAACATAAACATTAATTATATTTTGAAAAAAAATTATATAATACGTTATTATTATTATTATTATGAATTATTGAAAAATTTAATATCTTTCATTTTAAGTAATATATATATATATATATATATATATATATATATATATATATATATATATATATATATATATATATATATATTAGGAGTAAGTCATGATGTTTAATCACTATAAACAATCATAAAGATTAATCACTAAAGTTAATTATGCAATACGCTATGGGTTGTCATTAAACCTCCATCTGATACTAACCAGATTGGAGGCTCCAGTTCCCTTAACTGGTAAACTTGCTATTTTCTTTTATTGTTCAGTTTGTTTGTTGATTGAGTTCATCTAGCGTTATGATTTGAACAGTGTTGGGTAAAAAGAAGTATTAAAAGCTAGAGTATCAAACATTTTTTTTTCACTCAAAATTGTCTGTTATTTGTTATTGTATGAAAGACGGCTCTGTATTTTTCTGAAAAGAAGGTCATTCATGGATTAATTATAGAAAATTCCCCCAATTCTAAAAGACCCTAAACCGATCCCCATTGCTTTAAAGCCTCAGATATATTTCTCATATCAGGGGAACTTGCCCAACTTTGGGGATAATTATAGAAAATACCCCCAATTCTATAAGATTGCTGAAAAAACCCTCAGCTATCCGTCTTTTCTAAAACAACAATGGTATGTAGAGATACTAATAGAAATGTCCCAACAAGGATCACTTAGAATAAGACATATAGCCTAACAAGGATCACTTAGAAATGTCCCGACAACTTTGGGGATAATTGTAGAAAATACCAACGGTGGTGGTGGAGACCGGTGGTTGGTGTCATTGTTATGATCGAGTTGACCAGTGAAAAGAAGATCGCGGGTGAAGACTGTGGTTACTCTCATTCATTTTTTAACAACTCGGGTAAAAAAAAAAAGAAGCATCATCTATAGAGATTCTAATAGAAATGTCCCAACAAGGATCACTTAGAATAAGGCATATAGCCTAATTTGTGAATATCACGTGTATGTATCTATTACCTAAGTTAGCATTACTGTTATATATTTCTAGTATATATGTGTAACTATTTTACATCAATAAATATTCAAAATAGAAATACAACTTTTGCATGGCCTATCACTACTCTCGATTTCACAAATTCCTACTATTTGTATTCTTAGTATCATACGTGATTTTTTTTAAAATCTCGGTGTTCTCAAAGGAGAAAACAACTTTTCTAAATGAATAAGGAATATAAACAATACTTTTCGAGTCAAGCAAAAGCTTAGATTCATCGATAGCTCGGTCAAAGAATTAGATTCAACCACACCGGAATTTGTACACTAGGGGCTGGTTAATTCATTCCTAGTTGGATGGACCCTTCAGACAATGTATCCATCTATCCGTTCGACGATCTCCAATTTTGACACTACTCGTGATTTGTGTTGGAAATCGAGCAACGATTTTAGATCATGAATGGTTCTTGAATCCTTAAACTTTGGACCGACATTGTGCAACGCCGTTAACAAGGACAAACTATCTCGACTTACTTCGGTCGCCTCCCTCGTCTTTCGAACGAGCTCACAACAACACTTCCATCAACATACTAGATTTGTGCATTGTGTTCTAAAGTCTTGGTTACCGAGACAAACGATGGACAAGTTCATCAGTTTCTCATAGGTCTCGATGACATCTATCATAATCTTCGATCCTCCATCATATCCAAAGAAAAATGTCTTTATCAATGAGGTTTACTCTTTGGCCCTTCAAGAAGAATGTACGCATACAACGACTAAGGAATCGGAAACAAGGATAGACTAATTATCCCTTGCCGCATATCATTCCACTAGATCCAATCAAGGTAAGACGGATCAATCTCTTTTTTTTTTAAATGTCATTTTTGCAACAAAACATGACACAAGAAGGCGGGTTGTTTTAATATTATCGGGTACCCGTAATGGTGGAATAACGGGTGTGACGCCTTCGATCCATAGCCGGAAACCAAGGCTCAAAATTTAAGGCTTCCAGCGGTCGGTCTCGTCCAATTGAAGGTTGTGGTCACGTTGTCCAACACGCTCATGCAAAACATTGTATGAGGACTGGACTGGGATCAATTATACCATTCTCATTAGCCTAGGAATGGTTTGAGTGGAAGTTTGTCGATGTGGGTGGTAGAGGATTGGAAAGGGAACGACTATAGTTACGAGAGAAACGTGTACGAGTGACATTACCAATCACATGAAAGATATGCGTAGACAATTATGGCATATCATGAGTTTCTTATTAATAAGTTTTTTCAAAAGTTCATCATAAGAGATCGGTGTGTCACGGGCATGAACTTTGTCGATTACAAATTGATAATTTGCATGAACGCCTTCCAAGATGTGATCCGTGGTCTTCGATATCCATTGAATTGCCAAGGAGAGTTAGTTGAGTGGTAAGACGTTTGTAAAATTTGCATATATTTCTCTATAGAGGAGGTCCCTTTGGTGTGGTGCTTGGGATGGTCTTTGACTTGTTTAATAAGGCTTCTCATGAGATTAGAATAAAGCTTGACGAGATGAGTCCAAACTATTGTAGAAGAGTTAGTCATGCACAATAGAGCCACAACAGGCGATGAGAGAGTGCCGATGAGTGCCCCAAACAGAAGCTTGTCTTGATGCAATATTAACTAAGATATGTACTTTTGATTTGGTATTTCAATTTGATACGCCTCTAAATACCGATGACATCCGTGCCTCCGCCTAAGACGGCCCGACAAGCGGCATGCCTTGTCTTGGCATGAAGCTTGCATATTTTGATAATATTTCCCTTATTATTTCCCTATTTTACTTATGTAATAATAGAACATATATTCTTGTGGAATATTCCCTTCTAAGCTTTCCCAAGGGACCTCCTTTAGGCTTATTCTATTGTACCTTCTTTTTAGACCTTTTATTTCGGACTTTAATTTTTACCTTTCATTTTAGACGTTTCATTTCGAAACTTTAATTCCGACCTTTCGTTTCAGCTACATCCTCTATTTAAGGATGATTGACCTTATTTGTGAATCATGTTCAAAATAATCAAGTTTAGCTGAAGGTAAATCCTCCTCCTTGATTTGGCATCACATCTCCCTCTCAAAGTTCTTCCTTGGATCTTCAATCCAAGCCTTCATATTTGAGGATTCTTCAAGATCAACAAATCCTATCCACTTCACGACTTGCTCGTTCAACCTTGATCGGATCAACCAATCGCTTCCTCATCCATCTCAAAGCTTCCGTCAACCATATTCTATCATTGGATCCACTTGTACATCAACAAAAGGAGTAGTTGAAGCTTAACCTCGATATAGATGCGGAGTTTATCTATGAACGTATCCAAGGACGCATCAAATTGGTATCAGAGGCAAGAGATTGAAGCTAGAGTCCAATTTGACGCATCAAATTGGTATCTGAGGGAAGGATCGAGACTGAGTTTCTTTACTTTTGTTCATCATTGTTCTTTATCGTTCTTCATCATTCATCATGCTCTATGACGATGATGATTCCTTGATGGGGATGAGGAATGGTTGCCTCCCCCATACACAACAAGGCCCAAACAAACCTTTCTTGAGCACTGACGGTATCCACACGGGCAACGACGAGCATATCATGAAATTGACTCCATTGTGCCTGACGTCGAGCCTATCCTAAAGATGACTACATTTTGGCCCGACGTTGAGTCTATCCTGAAGACGAGTACATTTTACCCCAACGTCGAGCCTATCCCAAAGATGACTATGTTGTGCCCCGACATTGAGCATGTAAGAGTCTTAGTCTTTAGGTGCTGAGCCAGGGTTAGCCACCCCCGCGGGTCCAGAGGGCCGCCCCTACGTGAGCTCTGTATTCCGCCCCTGCGGCTCAAGGAGTCCGCCCCTGCGGTTTCCTACGGCTGCAGCCGGCATTTTTGACTCTTGACCATGCTTTACTCTTCTCTTTCCCCTATAACCATTGTTTTGCTTCAAGATGAAGGGTTTCTTCATTCTTCAACTGCCCCACGACCTTCTTTTCTCCTTCCTTCTCCTTTGATCTTCTTCTTGTTTTCTCCATTGTTTTGCAAGAGAGTTTGAGTGGTTTTGATGTTGGTGTTGAGTGTGGATGTTGATGCTGTGCTGTGAGAGCCAACTGAAGTGTTTGTGTTGATCATTTCCTTCTGCTTAGGATCACAACAGTGGTAAGCTTTCATCTTTCTCTTCCTTCTTTCTTTCCTTCTTCCTTCCCTTCTCTCTTAGCTTAGGATTTGATCTCCTAGGCATATATGTTGATGTTTATATGTATATATATGTATGTGTTTGGTTTTTGGACGATGAAGTGAAGATAATTGAGTGAAGAGTCGAAGAAAAGGCGGGAATCATCTTCTGCACTGCAAACCGCCCCTGCGCCATCTGTGAGCCGCCCCTGCGCCGCCAGTGTCGCTGTCCTTGCGTGGGAGTGTCGCCGCCCCTGCGCCTCCCAGTGCTTCGCCCCTGCGTCCTTCCTGTCACGCAGATACGTCTTGTGCAAGACCTACCTAGAGTGGTATGGATCCTTTCCTTTCCTAATATGAGCGGGTTCGTGGCATGCTAAGTGTGTGTATGAGGATAGGATGATGATGATTATGGTATCGATATGTGCCGGTTATTGCTTTGAGGTTTAGTAGATTGTTGAGGCTTATAGGTTGGATATGATCCTTATGGATCCCTTGGGTCTAGGCGTGACCCCTTTGATTGATAGGAGATGTGATATCTCTTTATGCCTTGTTATTAGGCAGTGTTGTTATCCGGATTGGAGTTGATCGTGGTTGAGGATATCTTGAGGTTGAGGTAAGTCCGTAGGACTTACTTAGCTACCATCCTTATATTGGATGTTTGCATGAGTGGTGTTTGATATATGCTTGATAGCATGCGATGTTGATTATTACCGACCTATGGTTTAGTGAGCGCCCATTGTAGTGGTTGTGATAACCTTTCCCTTTCCCTTTCATCCCCGCCTCTGTGCCGATACCACTCCAGCTGGCTATAGCACTCAGAGGCGGGGATTATATATTCCTCGTGTCACATATGTTCATATACATACATATATATATATACGATTTGAGTGTTGGACTTTATAAAGCTGATTAACCGGGTAAATGTGTGACAACATGATTATGTGTTTATGATTCCATGATTTGTGTCTGTGCTTATGCATTATCTTATATATGAATGGTTAGCTAACGGTTATATACCGTGTTGTAGATGTTTTGCAGTTAGGAGAACTACAGAGTGATCCAGATGGGGTGATCCGCTGAGGGCTCCGTACACTAGGATTATGCGAGGGATATGGGATGATTTTGTTATGTATAGATACATGTTTTGGTTTGTACTCAGCGGTATTTTGTAAACCTTTTGATATATATATATATATATATATATATTACAGTTTGATGTTTTGGTTTTAATCTATTTATGCCTTGTTGTAAGATCCAGTGAACTTGTTGTCAGGCTAGGGTCAAGATCCATTGTGAGATTCTAGCCCAGTAGCGCCCCGAGTCCCGCGGATTCGGGGTGTTACAGAGCATATCCCAAAGATGACTATGTTATGCCCAAGTTGACGCATGATGTTATAACCAAGGAAAACAAAGCTCTAAGGCGTGAAAAGGAAGCATTGGAGAAAGTTCTTGCCCTCATGACGGCCGCACAATGCCAAGCGATAACGGAAAGAACGCCAAGTCGTGTTCATGTTGCCCCGACACAAACCACTTCCGGCGAAGGACCACAAGCGGTGACACAACCTAAGTGTGAGTTGGTCATCAACCCATTATATGATGATGGAAAAGAAGAAGAAGACGATATAATCTTTGAAGATTGCGCCCGGCACTTCCCATCAACTTGTCAACCCGTTGTATGATGAGTCATTTGAAAAGGACAAAGATGAAGCCATCATTAAGAGAGAAGAAGACGTCAAAAGCTTTGACGGCATTGTAGACAAACTCCATGGTGACACCATCCTAGTGGACTACAAGTTCGAGCCTCCCGATCCGGAGTTTGTTCTCATTATGTCTGATGATTTATCGCTTGACTTGCTCCATCTTTTTGGCATGCCCCCGATGTTCAACTTCAAGGGCATTGACGGTATGCTAAACAAACTTCCCGGTGTGAACTTCTTAGTGGACGTACTACAAGTTTGAGCCTCCCGACCCGGATTTTGTTCTCATTAGGTACAACGATCTACCACCCGACTTGCAACCCATCCGAGGCATTGAGAACCATTTCAAAGACTTCCGAAGCCATTAAAGACCGACATCAATGCATTACCGATACTCGATCCTGCGCCTTTCCGGCATATTAACAACCTCCACGGCGCCACCCTCTTGAAAGACTACAAGTTCAAGCAACCCGACTCTTACGATGTGCACCCGATGTTCAACACCAAGGTCCGTACTTCCTTTGTTGATCCCTTATTTAACGACGGTGAAATGGGGACATTTCACAACCAAGAGGAGGAGAATGATACGTCTTTGGATACCGATTTCATTCGTGCCTCCACCTAAGACGGCCCGGCAAGTGGCATGCCTTGTCTTGTTATGAAGCTTGCCTATTTTGACAATATTTTCCTTATTATTTTTCTATTTTGCTTATGTAATAATATAAGGGATTTTCTTCTGGAATATTCCCTTCTAAGTTTTCCCATTGAACCTCTTTTAGGCTTATCCTATTGGACCTCCTTTTTAGACCTTTCATTTTGGACTTTATTTCCGACCTTTCATTTTAAACCTTTCATTTCAGAACTTTAGTTACGACATTTCGTTTCAGCCACATCCTCCAAATCCGGGATCGATTGTAGTTACGAGAGGAACGTGTATGAGTGGCATTAATTAACTATTGCAGGAAAGATATGTGTAGACGGTTTACGACATATCATGAGTTCCTTGTTAATAAGTTTTTCCAAAAGTTCATCATAAGAGATCGGTGTGTCACGGGCATGAACTTCGTCGATTACATATTGATAATTTGCATCAACGCCTTCCAAGATGTGATACATGGTCTTCGAGATCCATTGGTTTGCCAAGGAGAGTTAGTTGAGTGGTAAGACGTTTGAAAACTTACATATATTTCCCTATAGTGGAGATCTCTTTGGTGAGGTGCTTGATATGGTCTTTGACTTGTTTAATATGGCCTCTCGTGGGATTAGAATAAAGCTTGACAAGATGAGTAATAAACTATTGCATAAGAGTTAGTCATGAACAATAGAGCCATAACAGGTGGTGTGAGAGTGCCGATGAGGGCCCCAAACAGAAGCTTGTCTTGATGGAACGTCAACTAAGAGAGGTACTTTGGATTTGGAATTTTAGTCGGTGGTGTGGCAGTGATGGTGGGATCTGATAATGGATGGTTTCCATCAACAAATTTAAACAAGCCATAACGAACAAACATAGGTTTGGCTTGAAGTTTCCATGTGAGGTAGTGGGTGGTGTTGAGTTTAGATACATTTGAATTGGGAACGTGACTACCACAAAAGGGACAAAGGATTCATGTTCGTTTTGGAGGTTGCTAAAGGAATGAATGATGTATTAGGTGAGGAGTACATGATATTTACCCTATTCGGTCTACATACATGAATGAAAGTGTAAATATGTAGTTATTAAGTATAAAAAGATAATATCATGTATAGAGGAGAAGATATTGATATGAGATTCCTAAAAATCCCTAAGATAGGTTGGTCTTAAAGGACAACTTAACACTCATCAACTTAATACATAAAATATGAAACCCCTATAATAAATAAACTTAATATTACTCCTATCCAATTTTCTCAAGTCTTGACATCACATATGATCCAGGAAAATCAATAAAGCAGTGGACATAACATCCCGTTAGACCATACAAACCTTAATTGTTCAAATGTTCTTCGAGAAGTGGAGTATCGATCTCATCTGAAAAAATGGTTAAGGATGGTATACATCTATAAAACGATTACTTCAATTTATATTGACAGAAAATGAGCGTGAAGATATCTCATGAGTGAAATTCATTTATTCAGTTATAATACATTTTTAAAAAATATTTAAATTTTCAATATTTTTATAATATATATTGAAAGTAATAGGAGAAAAATGTGATAGATGGATGACAATAATTTCCACGAGCATGTCATTACACCTACAATTCATCACCAAACTTCAGTTTCACGTACTAACACACAATAAACTAATTTTTAGCTGATTCAATTATTATAATAACCGTATTTTTTTATGCTCCCCCAATTACTAGGGTTCCAATCAAATTGTGTACATTACATATTTACACACACAAGCAAGATCAATTGTGAAGAAAATGTGAGTATATTATAGAGTGATAAATTTATCATGTATATCGATGTGGGACTTTATTATGAAAAAAAACTCTCATATCTGACCACAAATATGAGGACTTAAAACGAGAGAGAAAGGGGTAGGTAAGTTAAGTGATGGAGTTGGTCGCACGTACTCGTGATTTGTGATAGAAAGGAAGTTGGGAATTATGGCTCCAAATCCCCCTGCTTCCTACTCTCTCATTCTCCACCTACCCCTAACATTTTTCTATTAATTACACTAAACCATCCATATTTCTTTATTTTATCTAAAACACCCTTTATCTTACTAATTGCATCCTTTCTCTTCATACTTCTCACCCCCCATTCATCATTATTCAATTACGTTTTCATAAACAGATTTCAGTATTGAATTCAAATTTCATACAACACATCAATTAGAAGTTGGGAATTTTAGTTTTTAGATTAAAGGTTGTTCTTTTGCAAAATGGCTTAAATATGAGACAGTTTGGTGATTATCACTTCAATACAAATTCCATTTATTTTATTTTTTTGTTTTCAATCATTCAAAAATCAATCACGCATGCATCCCAACCTCCATATACACGCATTTTTTTTTGGTGAGGGGAAGGAGCGAGACTAGCAAGTCCAGATATACACTTAACCTTCCTATATGGTCTTCTCCATATATATATATATATATATGAAACATCGATCAGCATTTAGTTTCCGATCTTCCTTCGTCAGAGTCAACCATTACAAACCTTGATTATAATCTAATCAAGCCCAAATTACCATCTAACCATGACTACTGCCTCTGTAGATGCTCAACCTCAGTTGCCGGAGCTCTCTGTAGCTCCGGTGGTTATACCGGTTGTTTCACCCGACCCAGCTCACGAACACATTTTCAAATCGAAGCTTCCACCCATCTCTATCCCGAACCACCTCCCGCTCCACACTTATTGCTTCGAGAACCTTCCGGTGACCGGAGATCGACCTTGTCTAATCGTTGGATCCACCGGAAAGATCTACTCCTTCTCGGAAACCTACGTGATCTGCCGGAAAACAGCTGCCGGACTTTTGAAGCTCGGAATCGGAAAAGGAGATGCAATCATGTTGCTTCTTCATAACAACGCTGAGTTCGCCTTTTCGTTTTTCGCCGCATCCATGATCGGAGCTGTGGTGACGACCGCGAACCCTTACTACACTTCTTCTGAGATCGCCAAGCAGCTTTCTGCTTCGAAAACTAAGCTTATTGTCACCCATGGTCAATATGTTGACAAGCTCCGCGATCACCACCCTGCTGGTCTCAAGGTCGGCGATGAAGGGTTCACCGTTGTTACTGTTGATGATCCACCGGAGAATTGCCTCCATTTCTCTGTTCTCTCTGATGCTGATGATAAGGATCTTAAGGTACATTTAGCCAAACTACTCTGAGTTTCAGTTCCCCAAATATTTGGCAATTTAAATACTAATATAAAAATATTCCGCAATTTGAATACAAATATAAAACAATTTTTATAATTACATGTGATGTATGCATACTATCCAATCACGAGGACACCGGCACCCAACTCATTGATTGGACCGGTGAAATATGATTTTTGATTGATTTATAAAATTTAGAGATTTTTTTTTAATTTTAAGGAAGTAGTAGATGATATCCATTTTATTTTGTTATGAAAGCTCAAGGAAACGGCGGAGGAAGGGTTCGACTCGAACGAGGCGGTGGCGCTACCGTTCTCGTCGGGCACGACAGGGCTACCAAAGGGTGTGGTGTTGACACACAAGAGTCTAATAACAAGCATAGCTCAGCAAGTTGACGGGGAGAATCCGAATCTGTACATGACTCCGGAAGACGTAGTGTTATGCTTACTTCCTTTGTTCCACATCTACTCCCTAAACTCGGTTCTTCTATGCGCAATGCGCGCGGGGAGCGCCGTGCTACTTGTCCAAAAATTCGAGATCGCAACTCTGCTTGAGCTTCTCCAAAGGCACCGTGTGACGGTGGCTGCTGTCGTCCCGCCTCTCGTGCTTGCACTCGCCAAGAACCCCATGGTGGAGAAGTTTGATCTTGGGGCCATTAGGGCTGTGCTTTCCGGGGCAGCACCGCTCGGAAAGGAGCTCGAAGATGCCCTCCGAAGTAGGCTGCCCCAGGCCGTCCTCGGTCAGGTAACATAAACAAATCAAGATTTTATATATATATATATATATATATATATATATATATATATATATATATATATATATATATATATATATATATATATATATAATTTTCTTTAGTGTCGGATCGAGTCCATTTTCAGTAATAGTTGCGAAAGTGCAGCCTAAGAAATGAACTTGGATCTGCCATTTTCCCGTCAAAAAAAGTGAATGGTAGCTTGGTAGTTGTCATTTCTTTCAAACAAGGGAAAACTTACGAGTCAAAGTCAACGTTAACAAATTTCATACAGCTAAATTCTGTATTTTTAGGTCAATCATTATTAAAGTTTCAATAAATCATACAACTGATAGCTATAAATATTAGTTGTAATATGTATTTCTTTATTTTCACGGAAATCATGATTTATAAAAAAATTTTAATGGGAAATATTTTGATGATGATGCAGGGTTATGGAATGACGGAGGCAGGACCAGTGCTAGCAATGTGTCTGGCATTTGCCAAGGAGCCGTTCCCTACAAAGGCTGGGTCTTGCGGAACAGTGGTCCGCAACGCTGACTTGAAGGTGATCGACCCAGAAACCGGCTTGTCTCTCGGGCTTAATCAATCCGGTGAGATTTGCATCCGCGGAGATCAAATCATGAAGGGTACGAGAGTTTTTAATCATCTTGTTCATTTTGATGTTTGTTTGTTATTTAGTACTTGCTCATTTGGAATTGGATTCAGGATATTTGAATGATGACGCGGCCACGGCTGCAACCATAGACGCTCAAGGTTGGCTTCACACCGGTGACATTGGCTATGTTGATGATGACAATGAGGTTTTCATTGTTGATAGAGTAAAGGAGATCATTAAGTTCAAAGGATTTCAGGTAGCGCCAGCAGAACTCGAGGCGCTTCTAGTGAGCCATCCATCCATAGCCGATGCAGCTGTTGTCCCGTAAGTTCCTCCAAACATACATACATTACATACACACTATTTATTGTCGGCCTACTTACTTATGAATTGATTCTATTTTGTTCAGGCAAAAGGATGATGTTAATGGTGAGGTTCCTGTGGCATTTGTGGTTCGTTCAGAAGGGTTCGATCTTACAGAAGACAGTGTTAAGGAATTCATAGCAAAGCAGGTGAGTAATGTTGAACTTGTTAAGCAAAAGTAAAGCATGAAAGGGGTTTGGTGATTTATTTATGGTTGAAATTGCTCTCAGGTGGTTTTCTACAAGAAGCTGCACAAGGTGTACTTCGTTCACGCAATTCCGAAGTCGCCTTCTGGCAAAATTCTCAGGAAAGAACTTCGAGCTAAGTTGGCTGCAGCTGCAATTGAATCCGCGGCTCCTTGAAGACGATCCTTGTTTCTCTTTTCTTTTTAACTATGGGTTTGTATGTACGTGACTATCATTCAGCTATAAGCATCCAAGCCTATTTTTCTTCTTATTTCTGATGAGATTTGTTCAAACACATTCAATGCTATGGTGAAGATGATGAGATGGCAATTTACTAGTTTCGATGGGTATGGTATGAGAGTATTGTGATAGGTAAGCTTTGAATTGTTTGGAGTGATTTTTTCTGCAACTGCAAATCTGCAATGAATGATGGGTAAAAGGTAAATCAATCAAGTTAGACTTAAGGGCTCGTTTGGAATGGTGATTCCGAATCAATAAAAGGTATTTAAACATATAAAAGTATCCTATTATTTTCATTTCCTTTCTTTTTCCCTAACCTTAACCGATTTCATTCTGTTTTTATTCTACCACTTCAACCAAACGGATACTAAATGTACATGGTCTGAATCGATCTAAACCATAAGATTATCTTTTTCAAGAATCAGAAAAAATGTTTAAAAAAACAAAAGAAGCACGTGATTTGAGAGTAAACATACTCTTGTGTTGCCTAACAATTCAAGTTCGAATGGACCATGACTATATACCTGGTCCAGACGTAGAACAGCTCTGACCGATCGAACCGGGAACGTAACCATTTTCAGTACCCCATCCCAGCCAGACAAGCCAGATGCATCTAGTGTCTTTTTGTTAATGTTGGCTTTCTGCCTTTTTCCAACTACCAATCTTTTGGTCTCTCGATGATTTCATCATTTACATTTTGCTTCGACCACCAATCACTCTCTCTTCTAAAAAAGTACTCAACCTCCGTTCCCATTGTTTCCTGCCACCTACTTCTTAAAGCAGCTTTCAGGTTGCTTCTTGGATGTAGATGGATAAGAAAGTTGGGCGAAATTGAGGATTTCAATTGGACTCACAGATACAAGCGGACAAAAGGTTTGGCCAAGTCAACAAGTTACTGCCTTGTAAATCCAAATGCTCAACTTTTATGTATCCACTTATTTTTTCAGGTAAATGTGCTGATCTAGTAGGCACAATCTTGCAAATCTCAAAGGAGAAAATCCTCCTAGGAGCCCAAGGAAAAATCGTAATACAAATTATGATTCTGAATGATGAGCTAGAAGGCCTAATGCCTAATTTATGCTCATGTTCACCTCCCCAAGGTCACCTGCATCATGTGACAATAGAGAATCCCTCTAAAAGCCTAACAACTTCACCTCATAGCACCTAGATCCTTCATCTTCTAGAATAATAACCTTTTTAACCACTAATATTCTCATATTCATATTTTGTATCCTAACATGTGCACTTGGCAGGGTTTGCTTCTCTTCACCTATAAAAGTAATGTTGTTGTGCTCAAGTCTAATTTTTTGTGTTGCCAAGGAAAAAATGACAATGTTCTGTGTTTTAACAGCATCCAATAGACTTCCAATAGATATGCTCAGAAAGCAGCTAAATGTTCATAGGCAGCAATGTATAGTCTGGAACCTGGGCCGAATGGTTCCTATACATCAAGTACACTTTAATTGTAACAAACTTTTGCAGGTTATGCAACTCATGAATTACATTGTCTATGCTACCAAAGCTATAATAAATCCTTACCACGGCAGACTAACAGCATAAATATCTACCATCCAACTACTTTTCTCACTATGAAATTTCAATGCCAAGCAATTCATACATAGGAAAATTATCTCCTGAACAGACCTGAACCTTGAAGCATTTTGCAGTAGTCTGCTATGATTGATGATGTCTTGACCAGTTCCCATATCTTGACAGTGTTCTTCAGCCAATCCCGTTCAGACACAGTCCTTGAGAAACCAAGGCGTTTCATGCATAAAACCTACAAGATTTTCCAACGAAACTTCTATTTCAGGTACGAATAAATTTGTGAAGACTCATTAGGCATTGTTCTTTTACACCATAATAGACCACGAGGGAGGGAAGTACTACCTGATTTCTTAGATTTGAAAGCGTCACATCAAAACTTTCATAGAGGTCTTCAGATGAACCATCTTTACTCTTTAGTGGAAGCAAAAACAGACTTAGTGGCATAGAATCCACATCCTCAGTGGGGGAGTTGCACGACTTTAAAAAGGAAAGAGGCTGCATTGACATGCTTCTGTATCTTTCTTGCAAAAATGATGATGAGCTGAAATATCTTCCGAGTACTTTTTTTATCAGTTTGGAATTCCAGGGAGTGAGATCCTCACCTCGCAACCTACACAATGCACGCGTTATTTTAGGCCTAAACACCCCCAATGACCCTTAAACTTTTTCAAATCAAACACATAACCCCCACAACTCAATTCTGTTCAACTCACCTCTAAAGTGATAAAATGGTACACATCACCCGCTTAGCTATTATTAGTTTAATTTTTCAATCATTTGAAGAAGGGACGGACTACATTGAAGTTCATTAGGGTAAATTGCAAAAGAAAAGAAACCCTTAAAGGGGTATTTAAGACAAATACTTAATTGACACAAAATCATATAAAACAATCACAAATTTTCATTCACTAACCAAATAATATCCTAGTTTTTAAAATATGATTGGGTTTTACAGGTATTTTTTAATAATCAAAACAAAGTGTTTTATCATCTTATTTATAAGTTTGTATTTATTATTTAATATATGTTCTTAAAATGCACAAGAGAGTACATTTGGTATCTTTGTATACAACTGAACTGTATATTAATTTACAAGGACAACTGAGATAATTATATTGGTAAAAATTAATTATTTATGTAGATACATGATATCTCATAATTAATATGATTGTATTATCTTTTCAATCATAGTAAACTAACAATATAATATATATATTGTTGGAATAGAGTTATACAAAAATAATTAAGTTTCACGATGATCATCTTGTTAAATTGAAAAAGTAATATAACTTATATCATTAATTTTTGCAAATAGAGTTAGCGAAAATCTTGCTATGATGAGATCATATGAGTTCAGAGGTTTTGTATTCAATTTCATAACTTCAGGGAGTGAGCTGAACCTAGTTAGAGTTGGAGAGGTCACGTGTTCTATTTAGAAAATTTTGGGGGCCACTAAAGTATTTAACCCACTATTTTACAGGTCATAGCTCATCTCCATTCTAAAGACATCTGACATCATGGAACAACATGCCTAGAAAGTATTTTGTATGGAAGGATATAGAAAGAGAACGTTCATGCGAAAATGCATCACAAAATAAGCATTGAAGAATATTATTTAATTTCCATAACCAACTTATCATCATAAAAGAAACTTCGGGGACTAACTTGGTATGGACAAAAACAGGAGATGCCATATATTCTTCTCCATGTTCCTGCAATTTGTCCTTGTTTTCCTTCTCAGAACCTGGATTAGAGCTCTGTGCATGAGAACCCGTCACAACAGAAGGGTCTGGAATTCCATGTTTCAACAAGTCAACCTGAAATGCAGACAAGTTTATATCATCAAAACTATTTTCAAATTCTAGTAAATCTACTCGGCAAGATAAGTCAGATATGAAAATGAAGCTATGAAGATATCGAAGGAAAATAAAACACATAATAAGGGTTGAGTAATGTATACCGTAGACATCAGATTCCACACCCTACTATCATGAACTCCCTCTGAAACAACCAAAAGTATGTGACAGACCGATGCCAAAAGGACACCAAGCTACATAGATTCTTGCAGTATCAATAAAAGGAAGTACTCATTAGACAAATAATATAGTGACAAACGGATGCCACTTTTAAAAACAAACAGCACCTTTGTGATTAAGCTGAATAGTAATTCCTCATGGAACAACATAGAAATCAATGACCAGATCTCAATATAGTAAAAATGATGTCCTGGAGAATATAGACATACCCGGATGCCCATAATTTCATGTGCCAATTCGGAAGACATATTTTCGCCAGTGAAAACTGGAATGGTGGATGAGCCATCCGGTCTAGTCATTTCAGTCAGGATTGAGGGACTGAGTATGGCCTGCATGTGTAAAATTTATAACCTCAGAGTTCAACTTACACATGACATGTTATTCTAAAAGAATGAAATAGATAAAAACCCAATACGATACTTGATAAAGCTGACCCTTTTAATTTTTTTTTATTAGAACTGCATAGCTAAAGATGATGTTTGTACAGAAAAAAAGGAAGTAAACAAACCTGGGTATCAAGAAGTATGATCCGCTCACCAGTAACCCTGGGTTCAATTCCAACAGTACAATGCCTTGCATTTGCTCTGGTCTCTTCAGTCTGTAATGCAAAAGGTGGTAACATGCCTGCATAAAGAAACACCCTCAGAAACATCCATTTCATAAGATTAAGAAATTGTTTTCATTTGCAAAATTAAACGAGTATACATTTTACCAATTTTGCAATGCAATCCCTAATCCTATCATTTCAGTATAGGACACGTGGTTTCAGTCACAAATCAAGCTCTAGGATAAATTGATTTAACGTGACCATCAGGAAACCACATCCTAGTTAACCGCAATCTCAGCCAATAAACAGAACAGTGCTCCAAGTGACAAACTCGCTTGCTTTGAAACTTTGTAAGATACTTGCTAATTAGTCGGTGCAACCGAAATAGCAGAAGAGCTGCTATTAGAGTTCCCAGATTCAAAGACATTCAGCACTTCGAATTCGTTTGTTGAGAATAAGAAATAAAAGGAATGTATGTAGAAAGTATTACCTGGCGAAATGGGATCAAAGCCATAAATCTCATTCATAATGGTGGATTTTCCAACACCCGGAGGTCCGATCACCCCTACCACCGTGAACTCGGTATTATCCGTCAGAAACTGAGTCCGAAAAGAACAAATAAAATCAGATATTCTTCACACAATTGAGAGAGAGTGAGAGTGTAGTTACAACTTACAGGAAGGAAACGATCGATATGGAACTCCCAAGAATCAGAGAGGAGATTGAGAGATCCAACAGGAGAAAGACGAGACCGGATGGAAGCGGAATCATCCTCAGTTCCTCCTCCGCCACCGCTATTACCGCCACGAATGAACTTACTGGAAGTGGAACCAGATGATGCAATTCCGGGCTTCGCAAGAAGGATTTTGGGAGCCGGCGAACTTCCCGACGAGGAGGAGCCGGCGGCACCTGAAGAAGCCATAGACCTTTTTCTTCGCTGTGTTTTCTGGTTTTCCCTTTGACTGGTCCCTTACTCCCTTTACTTCCGCCGAATTCCGGCGTCCAGCGATACAGCAGCCAAAGTTTACTTGGGCCTAATTGATGAGTTTTTTATAAATGGCTAGGCCCAATTTCTGTTAGTACTGTCTGTCGGTGAAGATCGTTACTTTTAATTTTTTATGGAAAAAAGAAAAATGAGGAATTGTAAATTCAACGTGGCGCTACATGATTGGAAACATCTCACTCTAATTACGTGGAAGTGTTCCGTTTCATCTTCCACTTCACATCATAGGTCTCGTAAAACTTTGCATTTGATCTTGCTGGCGAGTTCAAAGCACGTCGTTTCGATGTCCAATCCTCCTCTTTTCGTCGATAATCTGGTTTTCCCGTCTTTTTGCCCTATTCCTCTTTCTCTCCGATTAGATTCAGATGACTTCAAATTCTAATTAATTTTCGATATTCTAGTGTTTCCTCTTCAAAATCTCGAATCTTCTTCTTTGAATCCTCTAGAAAGAGGGCGTTGAACAATTGAAGGACCGCAATCGATCTTCCCGACTCGCGTTTCAGGTTGGTGCTATTGACGATTCATATCCGTTCTTTGGTCTTTTTGTGATTTTCAGAATTTTTTCTATCCAGGGAACCCTAGTAAGTTAGATTAGTTATGCAGGTGCTTAGGTCCCTGCTTTCAGTTTTAACATCTAATTTTGAATTTTTGGGTTGTACATAAAGGATTAACGCAGTATGATTGATTTTCCTTGTTTCACCTTGATCTAATTGCTGGTATTTTCATGTCTGTATATCGTTTTTTCATTGGTTTGAAAATCACTTTAATTGTTTTGCAAAATATAATCTCCTATGTCTCCTGATTAAGGTGATATTAATCTTGTGGTTGGACAGTGATATTGGGAAAATGATGAAGCTACAAACCTATGCTGCACTAAGTTTGTTCGCCACACTTGCTGTTATATATCATGCATTTCACAGCAGATTCCAGTTCTATCCTGCTACCGTATATCTGTCTACTTCAAAGATCAGCCTGGTGCTCCTTCTCAACATGGGCCTAGTGATTATGTGTGGTTTATGGCAGTTAACCAAAAAGATATTCCTGGGCTCACTTCGTGAAGCCGAGGTGGAGAGGTTGAATGAACAGTCGTGGAGGGAGGTTATGGAAATCCTTTTTGCAATCACGATATTCAGACAAGACTTTTCCGTGTCTTTTCTTGCTATGGTTGCAGCACTCCTCTTAATCAAGGCTTTGCACTGGATGGCACAAAAGAGAGTGGAGTACATAGAGACAACTCCAGCTGTGACCAGGATATCTCACATCAGGATTGTTTCATTTATGGGCTTTCTCCTCCTTATAGATAGTCTCTTCCTATATAGTTATCTGAGACATTTGATTGAAACACGCCAGGCTTCAGTTTCTCTCTTCTTCTCATTTGAGTGAGTTATCTCCTGACTTGTCAAGTTGGCATCTTCATGTTAAATATATGTTTATATGATGACAAACTTCTCTCAATTTGAGTAACATAGTACTAGATTCTTAGCAAAATTGGTTGATTTAATAAGACGTTCTCATTAGGGGAAAAATAATATTTCATCCAATGAAATATGTTCACAAGGCCTTTTATATACTATATTCCAGTGCTGAATTGATTGCTTCTATATATCTTTGATTTGTGACCTCTGATTTTGGATAGCCTTGCTGGAGTTTTTCTCCTGTTTAGGTGCCTTCCTTTCAATTTAGTCTTCACTGACAAGATATCACATTTTTCAGGTACATGATACTAGCAACAACAACGGTAGCAACATTTGTAAAATATTTGTTTTATGTGTGTGACGTGCTTATGGAAGGTCAATGGGAAAAGAAACCTGTCTATACCTTCTACTTGGAATTGATCCGGGACTTATTGCACTTGTCTATGTACCTGTGCTTCTTTATGGTGATATTTGTGTAAGTCGATAGTTAGCTCCATTGATGTTTACCTTAAAGTGTTCTGGAAAGTTGATTTGTTGAATTGCTTATCTGAGATGATAAATTCACCACGGAAAAGACAAAAAAAGGACTGGATTCTTAATATAGAAACTCAAACGGAAATTCCTTCACAGGATTTTGAACATTAGTGCATAATCTTATTTCATAAATCTTGTTTCTGATATGATCGGGTTAATGTTGGTTACCTCTTGTTATTTATACTATTTAGATTTGATTGTAAATTTGTAAATGAAGGACAAGATTTCTTTTTTTTTGGAGCTAGAGTGATATTTTTGAAAACTTAGCAGTATAGGGCTTTACATTTCGTAAAGATGATATCAAAGCTGAATGAAATGCTGAAGGAATCTATTTATTATTCTGAAATGGAGCCAATTTATGCTATTGCCCAGTTAAAATGGTAAAGAACTTTTCTTCTCTTAAAATTATTAATTGGTCGAAGGATTCTGTTGTTTTTATAAGTGAGAAATCTGAAATGAGGTAGTTAGTGCATCTGGGTTTCACTTTTTTGGCATGCCCATATTGTGCCATTCTTTAAACTGAGTAAAATAGCCTTGGCGCCTTAAACAGTTCAAGATGAGTGCAAAACTCTTGATTTAGTAATTCATGTGGACTTGCTTCTCTGGGGGTTCTGTTTTTGGTTGCTGTCCCCACCCTATCCCCTGTCTTTAACTGTCATTTTTGGATCTCCAGAGGCTGTAGTAAATGATAATGTTTGCATTCCATATGTAGAAACTATGGCGTACCCTTACACCTCATAAGAGAGCTTTACGAGACATTCCGTAACTTCAAGATCCGTGTTGCTGATTACATCCGCTACAGGAAGATTACTTCCAATATGAATGACCGCTTTCCAGATGCTACACCTGAAGAGTTGAATGTGTGAGTTGTTTCATTTCCTTCAAAGTCGGTAGAAAGTTTTGTTGAGAGAACACGAGACTCAAGTCCTCTCGCATTCATTTCATGTTACTGGCGTATTGATATTTTTCATTGCATTTGTAGGAGTGATGCAACGTGCATTATCTGTCGTGAGGAAATGACCACTGCTAAAAAGCTTATATGTGGACATCTTTTCCATGTGCATTGCCTCCGGTCTTGGTTAGAGCGACAACATACCTGTCCTACTTGCAGGGCTCATGTTATTCCATCTGAGACTGGCACAAGCTCGTCTGTTGGACCACATGCACAACCTAATAATTCTAATCAACCCGGTATGATGTTATTTAGTTGTGAAATTGGGTAAACTAGGGATTGAGTCCTTTTTATTTTCGAATTTTGGGGAACCGTGCACTGTCTGCTCTAGTTCTCCAATTACTGATATAGTGATATGCAATCTACAGCTTCGGCCAGCACATCTGGTGGTCAGAGTTCGAATGTTGGTGGTACAGCAGATGATAACATGAGCAGAAATGCAAGACTCCAGGCTGCAGCTACTGCAGCAGCTTCTATTTATGAGAAATCCTTTGTTTATCCAGCTGCAAGCACGCTAGTATGGTGAGTATGATGTTTTCTTGAATTATGCCCTGTGTAGAACTTCAGTGACGACAATATGGTTGGATCTTATAAATGTCCCTACAGTCCTGGTCAAACAGTAGATGTTTAGTGTTGATATTAGAACCTGCATGTTAGTAGAATACCAGCTCTCATCTCAAGCAGCTAAAAATAGCTGCAAGCCTGCATCTGTTTTCTAATTTATAGGCTTGGCTGAAAAATGATAAAAATTCTGTTTCTGATTACATATTATCCTTGTGTGAGAGAGGTCCAAACAATCCTTCCACGTCGCATGTGACCCTGCTATATGGAATGGGCTCCATACATGTGGAGGTCGAGTTTTGCTGTCTGGAGAGCGTTAAGATAAACAATTAATTGATTCACTTTAACTAATTGCAGGACCCCGGGAAATGCCATGGTTCCACAAGCTCACGGTCAATTTCCAGACTCTACAACCAGAGGTTCTGGTGAAGAGCATTTAGCTGGTGGAAACACAAGCTCGTCGTTATCTCAGATTCCTCAGTCTGCTTTTCTGGGTTTCCAAGTACCTGGTTTTGATAATCATAACCAGATATTGACTGCATCTGAGTTCGACAATCACAAGAAAGCCTTAGAACATCAAATTGAGGTAATTCTCTTTCTCAGGTTGTTTTTGTATAATCAGGAGCTATTCAGTTCCTGAATAGCATGAACTTAAATGTATTTTCTTGTAGGTTCTGCAAAGTCAGCTCCAACACCTTGTGACAACGAGGCAAGGTGAAGTGGCGCCAGCAGTATCATCGCAAGACAAGGGAAAAGCAGTTGCTTCTTCATCTGTTTCAGACTGTGGCAGCCATGGGGAGGTGGAAGAGGCTGCCTCTTTGTGAATAGTTACTAGTCTCTTAGAGTACTTGTAAGATTTGTCAGTTTGACACTCACATTGGACGCTCCTTTACTTATCCCATCTCTGAGATAGGATTCTTATACACAACTTCATTTTGTTTGGTATTATCCTTCAGTTGGTTTTGTTAGTAAATGTGTTATGTTTTCGGCCATCCCCTGTTCGCGCACCTTTTATTTGACAGAAAGGAGTTCGGTACCTTTGAGTTTGACGGAAAGGAGTTCGATACACAATACAATTACACAACTCAGTGTATCAAAAGGCAATTTCACGGAAAGGAGTTTGATATACAATACAAATCACATATAACACAACTCAGGTGTATCAAAAGGCAATTTAACATAAAGGAGTTTGATACACAATACAATCATATATCAAAAAGTCATTGAAATGGTTGATATGCTGTAATAATAATACTGAGTATCAACAAAAAAAATACAATAATAATTACTTAATCAAGAATTCAAGATATTGACCCTGTGATTGGATATATTTGATCCTTGACCTAGTAAAAATCAGATTTTGTATTATATATAGCTTTTTATTTATATTACATTTGATTTAAATGATTATAATTTTTACAACTGATTTGCATTAGTTATCAAAAAAACATATAAAAATTAATAAACAAGTCTAAAATTTCTATGTTTTTAGTGTGATATTCTTCACTTACCATCACCTATTTTTGTAGTTTTGTATTGATGTAATATCTTGGTAACAACAAATATTTGTTGTTGTTGTATCGAATTCTACCCTTTGTCGAAGTTTATTATCGAACATCAAAACTTTAATTATTTTATTTTTATTGTAATCGGAGAAAGATGAGATACAATCATTAAAGACCAAAACATTGGGTGATTTTCTCAAATCTTCTATATCAAATCTTCTAATATCAAATATTCTAACTATTTACTATTTGTGTATTTTTTTTTATTATATCTTTTCTTAACTAAAATCTAGATATTTTGTTTACCATATAGGTCAAGATGAAATAAAATGTTGTTAATCTAAAAAAGCAATATCTACTTAATTAATTTTTTTTTTAATCTTGTACCTATAAATTTGATAAAAAATAAAACAAAAAACAAAAAACAAAAAAAATGAAGCCATACACTCGTTTTTTTTAATGTACTCAATTTGATAGATATTCTTTCAGTATATAATTTTAAACAACCAAATATTTTAAATAGATTATGTTTATAATAAATCAATTAAAAAATATTTTTAATTATAACTGTTATAAAATATATTTATAAAAATATATTTTACGCTATTTTTGTTTTTAGAAAACGGAAATTACCCTAGTTAATAATAAATAAGGTAATAGAAAGTAGGAAAAGGAATATATTAGATCTAAAAGACGATGAGGAATAAAGCTTCGGCGAACGCGGAAATCTGTGTTTACTCTGTAGGAAGCGGAACCCAGAATTGAAAAGACGAGATTTTCTTCGTCTCCTCGCCATCGTCTACAAACCACCAACTCTGTTCATAGAACCTTCTTCTAGCTTTGTCACTTTTCCAAGTACTCAAAATCCCCCTCTCTCTCTAAATACTTATAAACTTGAATCCTTCTCCCTTCTTCATCCCACTATCTTTGACGATTCTTGGTCTATCGTTACAATTCCCAAACCTAATTGCCAACATGGGTCAAGCGTTTCGCAAGCTTTTCGATACTTTCTTCGGCAATTCTGAGATGAGGGTTAGCTCTCTTACGATTTTGGTTTGAATTATCTGGTGTTTGTGAGGGATAATCGCGTAGTGGACTTATTTATTTCTATGATGATCAATTGTTTTTCTTATCGTAATGATTTGGAAGATCAGAGTTATTGATTATGCTCTTTCTTGTACCGTCTGTCAAATTGATTCATTCATTTGCTGTTAGCTTGATTTATACGATAATTTTCCTTATATGGGCCTTGATCGGGAAATTGATGGCTTGTTCGCCAACGGGTTCAATTTTCACTTCTTACTAGATTGCTTAGACATGTTAAAAATGATTTGTTGGCGTTTTGAACCTAGAGAGTGTAAGGTTTTGTCTGTTTGATAAGCTGACAAGTTGTGCAAATTTAATACAAGGCTGTTGAATATTGATCTACACCTGTGTTTAAGCATACCCTGATACTTTGAAAGCTTGTTTTTATTTTCTGATTCTCCCGTGATTTGAGTTTGGTATTTGAAGAGTTTGAATTGCCAAGTCAATGTTCCTTGCTCCTTAGAAACTATATATTGTACTTATGCTAGCTATTGGTTTTTGTGTCCAGGTTGTGATGCTTGGCCTTGATGCAGCTGGTAAAACGACCATACTCTATAAACTGCACATAGGGGAGGTTTTATCAACTGTTCCAACAATTGGTAAGTTGCATTATGTTGTACAAGAATGACCCATTTAAGAAATTGAGAAAGACTTCATAAAAATGTGATAAGCTTAATCGGACATTTAAATAAGTGTACTGGTAAAATAGAAGTAGGACAATTCTCATGAGCTTATTAGTGAATGAGGAAACAGCAGATATATTAGGCAACTCTAATGTGGTACATTTCGTTGGCTCATAATTGATTATGGACGTTGATCCTTGCTTCTTTTTTTTTGCTAAAAAAAGCCATATTCATAGTTGTTGATTGGTTGTAGCTAGTTTGGCCATTGTAACACACTAACACATACTTTGTTACTCATCTTAGCTCCAAATCACAGTTAATTATTTTTTACAAGTATAAAATTTAAAGCTTAATTTTTGCACAACTTCACATTGTATGTCTTGAATTCATGATTATCATCTCCTATTTATCATACATATTGATGACATGAATAACTTCCATGCCTACATAGCTATTCATTTCATATAATGATATATAGTTATTCTCTCTATATTATCTTTCAAGGTTTTATTTTTTCTCTTTTGTCATTATTAAGTGATTTGACATGTTTAATTTGGAACTTTTTGTAGGGTTTAATGTGGAAAAAGTTCAGTATAAGAATGTAATCTTCACTGTTTGGGATGTTGGAGGTCAAGAGAAACTTAGACCTCTCTGGAGGCATTATTTCAACAATACTGATGGCCTGGTACTGATTTACTTTCAGTTGCTCCACTTTTGAATTTTTGTCTTAATATGACTCTGCTTCACTTATTCCATCGAGCAATATCCGTTCTTTCATTGGTTAATATGTTTTAAGTTCATTCTGATGTATATCCCAAATAAGGTCAACAATCTACTTTAAAACTTCTGTGCAGATCTATGTTGTTGATTCCTTGGATCGAGAGAGAATTAGCAAGGCAAAGCAGGAGTTTCAGGTAATTTACAATGAATTTCTCAGGATATTTTAGGTTCTCTTTCTTGTATGATGAGGGTTATGGGTAAAATTTTGGTGAAGTAATGACATTCCAGCTTATTAATGACCTTTTTATTCCTTTTCCAGACTATCATCAACGATCCGTTCATGCTTAACAGTGTCATCTTGGTATTTGCTAACAAACAGGACCTGGTATGTTGTTTTTGTCTTCTCTTTTCTAATCCAGTATATAATTTATAGTCAACTGTATATAATGTCAAATGTATGCTGATAGTTTCTCTAGAGCCACTAGTGATCATATTCAGAAAACACTAGCCTGTAACCATGGTGTGCAGTTGAGCATTTACCAAGTTCTCATCTCCACAAAAACATTATCCTGTAACCATACCTGTTTCTGTTTAGCTTGGTTAGATGGTCATCCAATGGTATTGTTCAGTAACTTATTATGTATTCCTCAGAATTAATTCAACAATATGCCTGCTTGTAGCTCACCTGTGTTGTTCTCTCTGTCGCGGTTTTCTTGTATTCTGTTATTCAAGATTTTTTACTTTTTGTGCAGTGCTCATATATGAATCTGAACAGCAGAGAATGAATACTTTTGCTGCATGCACTTCTTACTTTCTTATCATTTGACATATTGATGTCTTATGTGTGTGGGTGTCCTTGTTGGAAGTGTGTGTGTGGGGTGGTGGGGGAGATCCATAAGAGCTTATATATATCAATGGCCATGGAAACTCACTAGTTTAGCTAAATATGTGCTGAGATCATTATTTCTTACTGGGGTTGAAGTGATGAATGGATTGGTTTAGTTTTTCCCTTTTTTTTATGATGTGAAAAGCTAATGTTGATTGTCTGTATCGAAGTCTAAAGAATTGTTATGTCTAAAGTTTCGATGATGTGATGTTGAAATAGTTAAGAGTTGAAGGCAAGTGCAACCAACCACATGTAAATTAATATAAAGGAGTCTTAGGGTCTGTTTGGTGGCTTGTGTTGGGGATAATTTTTGGAGATGATAATCTCAAATGATCAATAATCCATGAAGGGAAGGATAAAACACTCCCAATAATCCCTATCTACCAAAACCAAACACACCCTTAAGAGGAAAGACATTTAAAATATTGCTTACTACAATAACAGAAGTCGGAGTGTTGGAGATAAGGTCCAGCAGTCGGAGGATCATACATAAGTTAGATATATAGTGGAGGTGGCATCTAGAGACTGAACAGTAGAGAGTTCTAAGGGATAGCAAACACAATTAAAATGCTGCCTACATGATATCACAAAATTCATGCACTTTTTCTGCACACAAAATAGACTGACACAATTATCTCTGTCGTTATACTCTTTAAAAAGAGAGGAGCAATGACTCCAATGGAGGTGTGTGAAGGGCTTGGTCTCTTTGATCTCAAGAACAGAAAATGGCACATCCAAGGAACATGTGCACTCAAAGGAGACGGTCTCTATGAAGGATTGGACTGGTTATCTAGCACTCTGAAGGATGTCAAAGCAGCTGGGTACTCTTCAGTGGTGACCTTTTGAGCAGGTACACACTTTTTTTTTATACCCTCTAGGTTAAAAAATGTTTTGCGGAAGTTTTTAAAACCTTGAATCTCACTTTGACAAAATCTGTACATCAAAATCTCTTTCTAACAAAGACACTCCAGTCCATACAAGTAAAAACAGTGGTTGCTTCAGAACCGAGTTTAACTTGCATATACTTGCTATGTAAAATGAAACCATAATCCCCTGCCCTGAAGACTACGAATGCATAGGCGCTTGAAGCACTTGCGTCATTGTATAAGATGAATCTTCTCTTCTGATGCAGTTTGATTACTTTGCAGCCAGGTTAACCTAAAGTCCTCAAGACATATCTTCAAAACAGCCGAGAAAACTTCTAGTGTGCAAATGTGGGAAGTAATGTAAGCATTAGGTGACATTGGGATGTTGTTGTGAAGAAAGAAGCTAACAATGCTCTTGTTTATTTGCTTCAATGGGTGTCTCCTCGATCACTCTTTCGAACTAGACATGTGACAAAAGAAAAAAGTGTATATTTTGACATTGTCTTCATATTAAGTGATGAAACTTGGGAATCGGATGCTTTCCTGAATTTTTCCTTCTAAAAGTAGTCCCGGAATATGTGTTTGTAAAGTGGACGTTATTTACACGGACATGTATTTACCGTATACAATGCTTTAAGAATTTCGATTGCGCTTTGAACTACGTTTGGGTGGAGGCCATTTGAAGACGATTGACAAGGCTTAGTCGGAGGTGATTGTGCCTAAGGGAATGTTTAGTTTTGAGGTTGTAGGGCTGTACTTTAGGTTGTTTTTGTTGAGGTTATACCAAATATTAGGTTGTTTTTGTTGAGGTTATACCAAAGATTAGATTTTGCTACTGTGTTGAATGCGAGGTCATACCAAAGATTAGGTTTTGTCACGGTGAATAGCTTGGTAGTTGTTTAGTTGCATATAGAGGGTGTAAGTTGGGTTTTTAAAAGAGTTTAAGCTTTAAATTCAATGAAATAAACCAATTTTTTAAGAGTTTACTGGAGTATTATTAGGGTAATTTTCAAAAGACCCCTCTATTCATCATCTTCCAGCCGGATCATCCTTGTTCTAATGTTGGGGTGTTATACGAGCCGAGAAGAAGACAATAGACAATTAGGTCAAGCTAAAGGAGATTATATGAATTATGTAATATAAAATCTTCACCGCTAAGAAAATTTTGGATTAATGGTACATAAAGTGTAGGGTTTTTGGAATGAGATTTTTATTTATTTTAACAAAAATATTGCGTTATGGGGGTTTTATTGTCAAAAGACAAAGTAACAAGCAAATGTGAAGATGAAAAATAATATAAAAGCAAACGATTTAAGAAAAATGTATCATCACTATAATCAACCAAGTTATAACAAGTATATGAACATCATGAATAACAACCAACAAATATGTACATAATTGTCAAAAGTATTACCACATCTTTTGTATAATGAACATGCTCAACTCAACTTTGAAAACATATAGAAGACCAAACAAAGTCATACTTTCGCTGAAAAGTCAAGAAATGTATGAAACCGGTAAAACTATGACAATTAGGAATCCTCAAGGTAATGCAAAACTTCTTTTTCCAAACCAGGTCCAATCTTAGAAGGTCCAATAAAAATCAACACACCCTTACATAAAATTGATTTATTTGTATTCCCAAGGCAAACACTGTTTCTCAACGTATGCAAACAAAAGGGTAGGAATAAGCTTATTAAGGCAAAACAAACCTAGCTGATATATGTTCAACAATTCATATACTTAATTATAAATCAATCCATTACAGGGTTCAACCAACCCTTAGATCATAAGAAACTAGTCATACATGCAGAAAATAACATATATATATCAATATAGAAAATAACAAATAAAAAGCATAAATTCCAAAACATATAAAACAAAAGGAAAAACTTGCATAAAACTGTCTAGAATCTGAAATGAAATAAATAAAGCAGAAAATTTTGGATTAATGGTACATAAAGTGTAGGGTTTTTGGAATGAGATTTTTATTTATTTTAACAAAAATATTGCGTTATGGGGGTTTTATTGTCAAAAGACAAAGTAACAAGCAAATGTGAAGATGAAAAATAATATAAAAGCAAACGATTTAAGAAAAATGTATCATCACTATAATCAACCAAGTTATAACAAGTATATGAACATCATGAATAACAACCAACAAATATGTACATAATTGTCAAAAGTATTACCACATCTTTTGTATAATGAACATGCTCAACTCAACTTTGAAAACATATAGAAGACCAAACAAAGTCATACTTTCGCTGAAAAGTCAAGAAATGTATGAAACCGGTAAAACTATGACAATTAGGAATCCTCAAGGTAATGCAAAACTTCTTTTTCCAAACCAGGTCCAATCTTAGAAGGTCCAATAAAAATCAACACACCCTTACATAAAATTGATTTATTTGTATTCCCAAGGCAAACACTGTTTCTCAACGTATGCAAACAAAAGGGTAGGAATAAGCTTATTAAGGCAAAACAAACCTAGCTGATATATGTTCAACAATTCATATACTTAATTATAAATCAATCCATTACAGGGTTCAACCAACCCTTAGATCATAAGAAACTAGTCATACATGCAGAAAATAACATATATATATCAATATAGAAAATAACAAATAAAAAGCATAAATTCCAAAACATATAAAACAAAAGGAAAAACTTGCATAAAACTGTCTAGAATCTGAAATGAAATAAATAAAGCAGAAAATTTTGGATTAATGGTACATAAAGTGTAGGGTTTTTGGAATGAGATTTTTTTTTATTTTAACAAAAATATTGCGTTATGGGGGTTTTATTGTCAAAAGACAAAGTAACAAGCAAATGTGAAGATGAAAAATAATATAAAAGCAAACGATTTAAGAAAAATGTATCATCACTATAATCAACCAAGTTATAACAAGTATATGAACATCATGAATAACAACCAACAAATATGTACATAATTGTCAAAAGTATTACCACATCTTTTGTATAATGAACATGCTCAACTCAACTTTGAAAACATATAGAAGACCAAACAAAGTCATACTTTCGCTGAAAAGTCAAGAAATGTATGAAACCGGTAAAACTATGACAATTAGGAATCCTCAAGGTAATGCAAAACTTCTTTTTCCAAACCAGGTCCAATCTTAGAAGGTCCAATAAAAATCAACACACCCTTACATAAAATTGATTTATTTGTATTCCCAAGGCAAACACTGTTTCTCAACGTATGCAAACAAAAGGGTAGGAATAAGCTTATTAAGGCAAAACAAACCTAGCTGATATATGTTCAACAATTCATATACTTAATTATAAATCAATCCATTACAGGGTTCAACCAACCCTTAGATCATAAGAAACTAGTCATACATGCAGAAAATAACATATATATATCAATATAGAAAATAACAAATAAAAAGCATAAATTCCAAAACATATAAAACAAAAGGAAAAACTTGCATAAAACTGTCTAGAATCTGAAATGAAATAAATAAAGCAGAAAATTTTGGATTAATGGTACATAAAGTGTAGGGTTTTTGGAATGAGATTTTTTTTTATTTTAACAAAAAATATTGCGTTATGGGGGTTTTATTGTCAAAAGACAAAGTAACAAGCAAATGTGAAGATGAAAAATAATATAAAAGCAAACGATTTAAGAAAAATGTATCATCACTATAATCAACCAAGTTATAACAAGTATATGAACATCATGAATAACAACCAACAAATATGTACATAATTGTCAAAAGTATTACCACATCTTTTGTATAATGAACATGCTCAACTCAACTTTGAAAACATATAGAAGACCAAACAAAGTCATACTTTCGCTGAAAAGTCAAGAAATGTATGAAAACCGGTAAAACTATGACAATTAGGAATCCTCAAGGTAATGCAAAACTTCTTTTTCCAAACCAGGTCCAATCTTAGAAGGTCCAATAAAAAATCAACACACCCTTACATAAATTGATTTATTTGTATTCCCAAGGCAAACACTGTTTCTCAACGTATGCAAACAAAAGGGTAGGAATAAGCTTATTAAGGCAAAACAAACCTAGCTGATATATGTTCAACAATTCATATACTTAATTATAAATCAATCCATTACAGGGTTCAACCAACCCTTAGATCATAAGAAACTAGTCATACATGCAGAAAATAACATATATATATCAATATAGAAAATAACAAATAAAAAGCATAAATTCCAAAACATATAAAACAAAAGGAAAAACTTGCATAAAACTGTCTAGAATCTGAAATGAAATAAATAAAGCAGAAAATTTTGGATTAATGGTACATAAAGTGTAGGGTTTTTGGAATGAGATTTTTTTTTATTTTAACAAAAATATTGCGTTATGGGGGTTTTATTGTCAAAAGACAAAGTAACAAGCAAATGTGAAGATGAAAAATAATATAAAAGCAAACGATTTAAGAAAAATGTATCATCACTATAATCAACCAAGTTATAACAAGTATATGAACATCATGAATAACAACCAACAAATATGTACATAATTGTCAAAAGTATTACCACATCTTTTGTATAATGAACATGCTCAACTCAACTTTGAAAACATATAGAAGACCAAACAAAGTCATACTTTCGCTGAAAAGTCAAGAAATGTATAAAACCGGTAAAACTATGACAATTAGGAATCCTCAAGGTAATGCAAAACTTCTTTTTCCAAACCAGGTCCAATCTTAGAAGGTCCAATAAAAATCAACACACCCTTACATAAAATTGATTTATTTGTATTCCCAAGGCAAACACTGTTTCTCACGTATGCAAACAAAAGGGTAGGAATAAGCTTATTAAGGCAAAACAAACCTAGCTGATATATGTTCAACAATTCATATACTTAATTATAAATCAATCCATTACAGGGTTCAACCAACCCTTAGATCATAAGAAACTAGTCATACATGCAGAAAATAACATATATATATCAATATAGAAAATAACAAATAAAAAGCATAAATTCCAAAACATATAAAACAAAAGGAAAAACTTGCATAAAACTGTCTAGAATCTGAAATGAAATAAATAAAGCAGAAAATTTTGGATTAATGGTACATAAAGTGTAGGGTTTTTGGAATGAGATTTTTTTTTATTTTAACAAAAATATTGCGTTTATGGGGGGTTTTTATTGTCAAAAGACAAAGTAACAAGCAAATGTGAAGATGAAAAATAATATAAAAGCAAACGATTTAAGAAAAATGTATCATCACTATAATCAACCAAGTTATAACAAGTATATGAACATCATGAATAACAACCAACAAATATGTACATAATTGTCAAAAGTATTACCACATCTTTTGTATAATGAACATGCTCAACTCAACTTTGAAAACATATAGAAGACCAAACAAAGTCATACTTTCGCTGAAAAGTCAAGAAATGTATAAAACCGGTAAAACTATGACAATTAGGGAATCCTCAAGGTAATGCAAAACTTCTTTTTCCAAACCAGGTCCAATCTTAGAAGGTCCAATAAAAATCAACACACCCTTACATAAAATTGATTTATTTGTATTCCCAAGGCAAACACTGGTTTCTCAACGTATGCAAACAAAAGGGTAGGAATAAGCTTATTAAGGCAAAACAAACCTAGCTGATATATGTTCAACAATTTCATATACTTAATTATAAATCAATCCATTACAGGGTTCAACCAACCCTTAGATCATAAGAAACTAGTCATACATGCAGAAAATAACATATATATATCAATATAGAAAATAACAAATAAAAAGCATAAATTCCAAAACATATAAACAAAAGGAAAAACTTGCATAAAACTGTCTAGAATCTGAAATGAAATAAATAAAGCAGAAAATTTGGATTAATGGTACATAAAGTGTAGGGTTTTGGAATGAGATTTTTTTTTATTTTAACAAAAATATTGCGTTATGGGGGTTTTATGTCAAAAGACAAAGTAACAAGCCAAATGTGAAGATGAAAATAATATAAAAGCAAACGATTTAAGAAAAATGTATCATCACTATAATCAACCAAGTTATAACAAGTATATGAACATCATGAATAACAACCAACAAATATGTACATAATTGTCAAAAGTATTACCACATCTTTTGTATAATGAACATGCTCAACTCAACTTTGAAAACATATAGAAGACCAAACAAAGTCATACTTTCGCTGAAAAGTCAAGAAATGTATAAAACCGGTAAAACTATGACAATTAGGAATCCTCAAGGTAATGCAAAACTTCTTTTTCCAAACCAGGTCCAATCTTAGAAGGTCCAATAAAAATCAACACACCCTTACATAAAATTGATTTATTTGTATTCCCAAGGCAAACACTGTTTCTCAACGTATGCAAACAAAAGGGTAGGAATAAGCTTATTAAGGCAAAACAAACCTAGCTGATATTATGTTCAACAATTCATATACTTAATTATAAATCAATCCATTACAGGGTTCAACCAACCCTTAGATCATAAGAAACTAGTCATACATGCAGAAAATAACATATATATATCAATATAGAAAATAACAATAAAAAGCATAATTCCAAAAACATATAAAACAAAGGAAAAAACTTGCATAAAACTGTCTAGAATCTGAATGAAATAAATAAAGCAGAAAATTTTGGATTAATGGTACATAAAGTGTAGGGTTTTTGGAATGAGATTTTTTTTTATTTTAACAAAATATTGCGTTATGGGGGTTTTATTGTCAAAAGACAAAGTAACAAGCAAATGTGAAGATGAAAAATAATATAAAGCAAACGATTTAAGAAAAATGTATCATCACTATAATCAACCAAGTTATAACAAGTATATGAACATCATGAATAACAACCAACAAATATGTACATAATTGTCAAAAGTATTACCACATCTTTTTGTATAATGAACATGCTCAACTCAACTTTGAAAACATATAGAAGACCAAACAAAGTCATACTTTCGCTGAAAAGTCAAGAAATGTATAAAACCGGTAAAACTATGACAATTAGGAATCCTCAAGGTAATGCAAAACTTCTTTTTTCCAAACCAGGTCCAATCTTAGAAGGTCCAATAAAAATCAACACACCCTTACATAAAATTGATTTTATTTGTATTCCCAAGGCAAACACTGTTTCTCAACGGTATGCAACAAAAGGGTAGGAATAAGCTTATTAAGGCAAAACAAACCTAGCTGATATATGTTCAACAATTCATATACTTAATTATAAATCAATCCATTACAGGGTTCAACCAACCCTTAGATCATAAGAAACTAGTCATACATGCAGAAAATAACATATATATATCAATATAGAAAATAACAAATAAAAAGCATAAATTCCAAAACATATAAAACAAAAGGAAAAACTTGCATAAAACTGTCTAGAATCTGAAATGAAATAAATAAAGCAGAAAATTTTGGATTAATGGTACATAAAGTGTAGGGTTTTTGGAATGAGATTTTTTTTTTTTTAACAAAAATATTGCGTTATGGGGGTTTTATTGTCAAAAGACAAAGTAACAAGCAAATGTGAAGATGAAAAATAATATAAAAGCAAACGATTTAAGAAAAATGTATCATCACTATAATCAACCAAGTTATAACAAGTATATGAACATCATGAATAACAACCAACAAATATGTACATAATTGTCAAAAGTATTACCACATCTTTTGTATAATGAACATGCTCAACTCAACTTTGAAAACATATAGAAGACCAAACAAAGTCATACTTTCGCTGAAAAGTCAAGAAATGTATAAAACCGGTAAAACTATGACAATTAGGAATCCTCAAGGTAATGCAAAACTTCTTTTTCCAACCAGGTCCAATCTTAGAAGGTCCAATAAAAATCAACACACCCTTACATAAAATTGATTTATTTGTATTCCCAAGGCAAACACTGTTCTCAACGTATTGCAAACAAAAGGGTAGGAATAAGCTTATTAAGGCAAAACAAACCTAGCTGATATATGTTCAACAATTCATATACTTAATTATAAATCAATCCATTACAGGGTTCAACCAACCCTTAGATCATAAGAAACTAGTCATACATGCAGAAAATAACATATATATATCATATAGAAAATAACAAATAAAAAGCATAAATTCCAAAACATATAAAACAAAAGGAAAAACTTGCATAAAACTGTCTAGAATCTGAAATGAAATAAATAAAGCAGAAAATTTTGGATTAATGGTACATAAAGTGTAGGGTTTTTGGAATGAGATTTTTTTTTATTTTAACAAAAATATTGCGTTATGGGGGTTTTATTGTCAAAAGACAAAGTAACAAGCAAATGTGAAGATGAAAAATAATATAAAAGCAAACGATTTAAGAAAAATGTATCATCACTATAATCAACCAAGTTATAACAAGTATATGAACATCATGAATAACAACCAACAAATATGTACATAATTGTCAAAAGTATTACCACATCTTTTGTATAATGAACATGCTCAACTCAACTTTGAAAACATATAGAAGACCAAACAAAGTCATACTTTCGCTGAAAAGTCAAGAAATGTATAAAACCGGTAAAACTATGACAATTAGGAATCCTCAAGGTAATGCAAAACTTCTTTTTCCAAACCAGGTCCAATCTTAGAAGGTCCAATAAAAATCAACACACCCTTACATAAAATTGATTTATTTGTATTCCCAAGGCAAACACTGTTTCTCAACGTATGCAAACAAAAGGGTAGGAATAAGCTTATTAAGGCAAAACAAACCTAGCTGATATATGTTCAACAATTCATATACTTAATTATAAATCAATCCATTACAGGGTTCAACCAACCCTTAGATCATAAGAAACTAGTCATACATGCAGAAAATAACATATATATATCAATATAGAAAATAACAAATAAAAAGCATAAATTCCAAAACATATAAAACAAAAGGAAAAACTTGCATAAAACTGTCTAGAATCTGAAATGAAATAAATAAAGCAGAAAATTTTGGATTAATGGTACATAAAGTGTAGGGTTTTTGGAATGAGATTTTTTTTTATTTTAACAAAAATATTGCGTTATGGGGGTTTTATTGTCAAAAGACAAAGTAACAAGCAAATGTGAAGATGAAAAATAATATAAAAGCAAACGATTTAAGAAAAATGTATCATCACTATAATCAACCAAGTTATAACAAGTATATGAACATCATGAATAACAACCAACAAATATGTACATAATTGTCAAAAGTATTACCACATCTTTTGTATAATGAACATGCTCAACTCAACTTTGAAAACATATAGAAGACCAAAACAAAGTCATACTTTCGCTGAAAAGTCAAGAAATGTATAAACCGGTAAAACTATGACAATTAGGAATCCTCAAGGTAATGCAAAACTTCTTTTTCCAAACCAGGTCCAATCTTAGAAGGTCCAATAAAAATCAACACACCCCTTACATAAAATTGATTTATTTGTATTCCCAAGGCAAACACTGGTTTCTCACGGTATGCAAACAAAAGGGGTAGGAATAAGCTTATTAAGGCAAAACAAACCTAGCTGATATATGTTCAAGCAATTCATATACTTAATTATAAATCAATCCATTACAGGGTTCAACCAACCCTTAGATCATAAGAAACTAGTCATACATGCAGAAAATAACATATATATATCAATATAGAAAATAACAAATAAAAAGCATAAATTCCAAAACATATAAAACAAAAGGGAAAAACTTGCATAAAACTGTCTAGAATCTGAAATGAAATAAAATAAAGCAGAAAATTTTGGATTAATGGTACATAAGTGTAGGGTTTTTGGAATGAGATTTTTTTTTATTTTAACAAAAATATTGCGTTATGGGGGTTTTATTGTCAAAAGACAAAGTAACAAGCAAATGTGAAGATGAAAAATAATATAAAAGCAAACGATTTAAGAAAAATGTATCATCACTATAATCAACCAAGTTATAACAAGTATATGAACATCATGAATAACAACCAACAAATATGTACATAATTGTCAAAAGTATTACCACATCTTTTGTATAATGAACATGCTCAACTCAACTTTGAAAACATATAGAAGACCAAACAAAGTCATACTTTCGCTGAAAAGTCAAGAAATGTATAAAACCGGGTAAAACTATGACAATTAGGAATCCTCAAGGTAATGCAAAACTTCTTTTTCCAAACCAGGTCCAATCTTAGAAGGTCCAATAAAAATCAACACACCCTTACATAAAATTGATTTATTTGTATTCCCAAGGCAAACACTGTTTCTCAACGTATGCAAACAAAAGGGTAGGAATAAGCTTATTAAGGCAAAACAAACCTAGCTGATATATGTTCAACAATTCATATACTTAATTATAAATCAATCCATTACAGGGTTCAACCAACCCTTAGATCATAAGAAACTAGTCATACATGCAGAAAATAACATATATATATCAATATAGAAAATAACAAAATAAAAAGCATAAATTCCAAAACATATAAAACAAAAGGAAAAACTTGCATAAAACTGTCTAGAATCTGAAATGAAATAAATAAAGCAGAAAATTTTGGATTAATGGTACATAAAGTGTAGGGTTTTTTGGAATGAGATTTTTTTTTATTTTAACAAAAATATTGCGTTATGGGGGTTTTATTGTCAAAAGACAAAGTAAACAAGCAAATGTGAAGATGAAAAATAATATAAAAGCAAACGATTTAAGAAAAATGTATCATCACTATAATCAACCAAGTTATAACAAGTATATGAACATCATGAATAACAACCAACAAATATGTACATAATTGGTCAAAAGTATTACCACATCTTTTGTATAATGAACATGCTCAACTCAACTTTGAAAACATATAGAAGACCAAACAAAGTCATACTTTCGCTGAAAAGTCAAGAAATGTATAAAAACCGGTAAAACTATGACAATTAGGAATCCTCAAGGTAATGCAAAACTTCTTTTTCCAAACCAGGTCCAATCTTAGAAGGTCCAATAAAAATCAACACACCCTTACATAAAATTGATTTATTTGTATTCCCAAGGCAAACACTGTTTCTCAACGTATGCAAACAAAAGGGTAGGAATAAGCTTATTAAGGCAAAACAAACCTAGCTGATATATGTTCAACAATTCATATACTTAATTATAAATCAATCCATTACAGGGTTCAACCAACCCTTAGATCATAAGAAACTAGTCATACATGCAGAAAATAACATATATATATCAATATAGAAAATAACAAATAAAAAGCATAAATTCCAAAACATATAAAACAAAAGGAAAAACTTGCATAAAACTGTCTAGAATCTGAAATGAAATAAATAAAGCAGAAAATTTTGGATTAATGGTACATAAAGTGTAGGGTTTTTGGAATGAGATTTTTTTTTATTTTAACAAAAATATTGCGTTATGGGGGTTTTATTGTCAAAAGACAAAGTAACAAGCAAATGTGAAGATGAAAAATAATATAAAAGCAAACGATTTAAGAAAAATGTATCATCACTATAATCAACCAAGTTATAACAAGTATATGAACATCATGAATAACAACCAACAAATATGTACATAATTGTCAAAAGTATTACCACATCTTTTGTATAATGAACATGCTCAACTCAACTTTGAAAACATATAGAAGACCAAACAAAGTCATACTTTCGCTGAAAAGTCAAGAAATGTATAAAACCGGTAAAACTATGACAATTAGGAATCCTCAAGGTAATGCAAAACTTCTTTTTCCAAACCAGGTCCAATCTTAGAAGGTCCAATAAAAATCAACACACCCTTACATAAAATTGATTTATTTGTATTCCCAAGGCAAACACTGTTTCTCAACGTATGCAAACAAAAGGGTAGGAATAAGCTTATTAAGGCAAAACAAACCTAGCTGATATATGTTCAACAATTCATATACTTAATTATAAATCAATCCATTACAGGGTTCAACCAACCCTTAGATCATAAGAAACTAGTCATACATGCAGAAAATAACATATATATATCAATATAGAAAATAACAAATAAAAAGCATAAATTCCAAAACATATAAAACAAAAGGAAAAACTTGCATAAAACTGTCTAGAATCTGAAATGAAATAAATAAAGCAGAAATTTTGGATTAATGGTACATAAAGTGTAGGGTTTTTGGAATGAGATTTTTTTTTATTTTAACAAAAATATTGCGTTATGGGGGTTTTATTGTCAAAAGACAAAGTAACAAGCAAATGTGAAGATGAAAAATAATATAAAAGCAAACGATTTAAGAAAAATGTATCATCACTATAATCAACCAAGTTATAACAAGTATATGAACATCATGAATAACAACCAACAAATATGTACATAATTGTCAAAAGTATTACCACATCTTTTGTATAATGAACATGCTCAACTCAACTTTGAAAACATATAGAAGACCAAACAAAGTCATACTTTCGCTGAAAAGTCAAGAAATGTATAAAACCGGTAAAACTATGACAATTAGGAATCCTCAAGGTAATGCAAAACTTCTTTTTCCAAACCAGGTCCAATCTTAGAAGGTCCAATAAAAATCAACACACCCTTACATAAAATTGATTTATTTGTATTCCCAAGGCAAACACTGTTTCTCAACGTATGCAAACAAAAGGGTAGGAATAAGCTTATTAAGGCAAAACAAACCTAGCTGATATATGTTCAACAATTCATATACTTAATTATAAATCAATCCATTACAGGGTTCAACCAACCCTTAGATCATAAGAAACTAGTCATACATGCAGAAAATAACATATATATATCAATATAGAAAATAACAAATAAAAAGCATAAATTCCAAAACATATAAAACAAAAGGAAAAAACTTGCATAAAACTGTCTAGAATCTGAAATGAAATAAATAAAGCAGAAAATTTTGGATTAATGGTACATAAAGTGTAGGGTTTTTGGAATGAGATTTTTTTTTATTTTAACAAAAATATTGCGTTATGGGGGTTTTATTGTCAAAAGACAAAGTAACAAGCAAATGTGAAGATGAAAAATAATATAAAAGCAAACGATTTAAGAAAAATGTATCATCACTATAATCAACCAAGTTATAACAAGTATATGAACATCATGAATAACAACCAACAAATATGTACATAATTGTCAAAAGTATTACCACATCTTTTGTATAATGAACATGCTCAACTCAACTTTGAAAACATATAGAAGACCAAACAAAGTCATACTTTCGCTGAAAAGTCAAGAAATGTATAAAACCGGTAAAACTATGACAATTAGGAATCCTCAAGGTAATGCAAAACTTCTTTTTCCAAACCAGGTCCAATCTTAGAAGGTCCAATAAAAATCAACACACCCTTACATAAAATTGATTTATTTGTATTCCCAAGGCAAACACTGTTTCTCAACGTATGCAAACAAAAGGGTAGGAATAAGCTTATTAAGGCAAAAACAAACCTAGCTGATATATGTTCAACAATTCATATACTTAATTATAAATCAATCCATTACAGGGTTCAACCAACCCTTAGATCATAAGAAACTAGTCATACATGCAGAAAATAACATATATATATCAATATAGAAAATAACAAATAAAAAGCATAAATTCCAAAACATATAAAACAAAAGGAAAAACTTGCATAAAACTGTCTAGAATCTGAAATGAAATAAATAAAGCAGAAAATTTTGGATTAATGGTACATAAAGTGTAGGGTTTTTGGAATGAGATTTTTTTTTATTTTAACAAAAATATTGCGTTATGGGGGTTTTATTGTCAAAAGACAAAGTAACAAGCAAATGTGAAGATGAAAAATAATATAAAAGCAAACGATTTAAGAAAAATGTATCATCACTATAATCAACCAAGTTATAACAAGTATATGAACATCATGAATAACAACCAACAAATATGTACATAATTGTCAAAAGTATTACCACATCTTTTGTATAATGAACATGCTCAACTCAACTTTGAAAACATATAGAAGACCAAACAAAGTCATACTTTCGCTGAAAAGTCAAGAAATGTATAAAACCGGTAAAACTATGACAATTAGGAATCCTCAAGGTAATGCAAAACTTCTTTTTCCAAACCAGGTCCAATCTTAGAAGGTCCAATAAAAATCAACACACCCTTACATAAAATTGATTTATTTGTATTCCCAAGGCAAACACTGTTTCTCAACGTATGCAAACAAAAGGGTAGGAATAAGCTTATTAAGGCAAAACAAACCTAGCTGATATATGTTCAACAATTCATATACTTAATTATAAATCAATCCATTACAGGGTTCAACCAACCCTTAGATCATAAGAAACTAGTCATACATGCAGAAAATAACATATATATATCAATATAGAAAATAACAAATAAAAAGCATAAATTCCAAAACATATAAAACAAAAGGAAAAACTTGCATAAAACTGTCTAGAATCTGAAATGAAATAAATAAAGCAGAAAATTTTGGATTAATGGTACATAAAGTGTAGGGTTTTTGGAATGAGATTTTTTTTTATTTTAACAAAAATATTGCGTTATGGGGGTTTTATTGTCAAAAGACAAAGTAACAAGCAAATGTGAAGATGAAAAATAATATAAAAGCAAACGATTTAAGAAAAATGTATCATCACTATAATCAACCAAGTTATAACAAGTATATGAACATCATGAATAACAACCAACAAATATGTACATAATTGTCAAAAGTATTACCACATCTTTTGTATAATGAACATGCTCAACTCAACTTTGAAAACATATAGAAGACCAAACAAAGTCATACTTTCGCTGAAAAGTCAAGAAATGTATAAAACCGGTAAAACTATGACAATTAGGAATCCTCAAGGTAATGCAAAACTTCTTTTTCCAAACCAGGTCCAATCTTAGAAGGTCCAATAAAAATCAACACACCCTTACATAAAATTGATTTATTTGTATTCCCAAGGCAAACACTGTTTCTCAACGTATGCAAACAAAAGGGTAGGAATAAGCTTATTAAGGCAAAACAAACCTAGCTGATATATGTTCAACAATTCATATACTTAATTATAAATCAATCCATTACAGGGTTCAACCAACCCTTAGATCATAAGAAACTAGTCATACATGCAGAAAATAACATATATATATCAATATAGAAAATAACAAATAAAAAGCATAAATTCCAAAACATATAAAACAAAAGGAAAAACTTGCATAAAACTGTCTAGAATCTGAAATGAAATAAATAAAGCAGAAAATTTTGGATTAATGGTACATAAAGTGTAGGGTTTTTGGAATGAGATTTTTTTTTATTTTAACAAAAATATTGCGTTATGGGGGTTTTATTGTCAAAAGACAAAGTAACAAGCAAATGTGAAGATGAAAAATAATATAAAAGCAAACGATTTAAGAAAAATGTATCATCACTATAATCAACCAAGTTATAACAAGTATATGAACATCATGAATAACAACCAACAAATATGTACATAATTGTCAAAAGTATTACCACATCTTTTGTATAATGAACATGCTCAACTCAACTTTGAAAACATATAGAAGACCAAACAAAGTCATACTTTCGCTGAAAAGTCAAGAAATGTATGAAACCGGTAAAACTATGACAATTAGGAATCCTCAAGGTAATGCAAAACTTCTTTTTCCAAACCAGGTCCAATCTTAGAAGGTCCAATAAAAATCAACACACCCTTACATAAAATTGATTTATTTGTATTCCCAAGGCAAACACTGTTTCTCAACGTATGCAAACAAAAGGGTAGGAATAAGCTTATTAAGGCAAAACAAACCTAGCTGATATATGTTCAACAATTCATATACTTAATTATAAATCAATCCATTACAGGGTTCAACCAACCCTTAGATCATAAGAAACTAGTCATACATGTAGAAAATAACATATATATATCAATATAGAAAATAACAAATAAAAAGCATAAATTCCAAAACATATAAAACAAAAGGAAAAACTTGCATAAAACTGTCTAGAATCTGAAATGAAATAAATAAAGAAATACCAATAAGCGAACCTCGAGAAATTCGCCAACAAAAGTGTTCTTGGCCAACCTTGAGAAATTCTGAAGGGAAGGAGTCCGAACGAAAGAGGGAACCCTTCAAACATTTGAAAGCTCACTACTTATATATTACAAAATCAGGCAGCAAAAGATATGGAAAAAGCCTAAAGAAATAATATAATCTGGATCTTTATTTTCGGAAGTTCCTACACAAACACGGACAGAGACAGGCATGCCACGGGGTAATAGTTCGTGCCCATGCCGTCTCATGACCGTCTCTAGTGAAACTCAGAAGGAGAAGTGAATGGCACAAGAAAATACGACAATAACATGGGTAAGACATGGACAAGGAAGCCGTCTATGCCCGTCTAACATCCAATCTCGAGCCCGTCTTCGTGGTAAGCTCGAATCTAGAGGTGCCGACCTTTATTTGGGTGTCCAAACTCCAAAGCTATGATATTCTACTTGATTCCTTGGTATTCAGTCACATATGATGCTCTAATGCAACTCATGGCTTCATGGAAGATCAAACTCTCGTATTTTGGCAGAAATGCACCATAATTGGCCTCGAACGCTTGAAACACAAAATAAATTGGTGTAGACACCATAATATGCAATACGAAGGAGAACTACACTATATGAATGAAAACATATCAAATGATACATGAAATGCATGAATCTAATAAATAATAGGATGCATAATTTGATGACATCAAAACATCCCATACTTAAAACCTTACTTGTCTCCAAGTAAGATTATGACATATGGAACACTATGTGCAAAACAAACGGCATGCTTCAGTTAGAAGGAAATTAACTTTTTAAAATATGTCATCATAGCAATTAGCAACAATCACAGTCAAAGGATGAATCATAACTCTCCAAACCGGTCAAAGATAATGTGTTTTACTCACTCTCATAAATGTGTTTAGGCATATAGCAATAATCACTTGATCTCAACAAACATGCAAATCTTACCATGCGCTTGTCAAGGCAATCTCAAACTCCATCACTTGTCATAGAAACAAGATACAAAATATTATTCATCCACCACTTGTGGTTTTTGTCAGGAACGGAACCAAGAATTTTTTATGGTGAGCGGAATTTTAAAGATCTAAGAAATCACTTCCTTGATATCCCCTCAAATCTTTAAATATATATATATATCCACCCAAAGCCTGTATGACTCTTTCGATTTTGGATCCTATCCCTTTTGATGTGTAAAGTGCTAGATCTAAATTCTGGATTTTATGCATAACCACTTCCCTAATGGAGAAGAAAAGCGACGATGGTTGTTTTCCTCTTTTAGGAAACCGATCTATCTCCCCCTTCCTAAAGGATGTATCGTGCCACCCTTTTAAGTAAGATTCATTGGATTTGGAGAGGTTTTTGTTGTTGGATCGTTGTTAGGCTTGATTCTCCTCTCAAAGCTCCCCATTTCCATCGAAGTGCTGAACTGTTTGAACCGGCCTGTGGAGGTGTCGAGCTTGTGAGCTTGTCACCATTGCTAGAAAGCTCCATCTTTTGGCACCTCCAACTCAGATTTGTCTAGACATATGAATCTAAGGGCTCAAGAACCCTTGACGTCAATTTCATATCCAACAAGATCCTTAAAACTTAGTCTCTTTTTCCCATTATCCAGTGTTAGAAGTTAAGGACCAAAAAATGGTGGAGAACAAAAAAATTCAGTTGTCAAGAACAACCAAACCCTAGAATGTCTTGTGTTTATTTGTTGTGATCTTGGCATCCTCCACCTATTCCTTCATCTTCTCTTGCTTCTCTTTTCTCTATTTTTTTGCAGATACAAGATCGTGATAACGACTGCACCCAAAAGTAAAAACTAGAAACATATGTTTCAACCAACTAGAATGAAAAACTTGCAACAACAACTGTATTGAAAAAACTTGTAACAATTGTTTTATACAAAAAAAACTGATACTGGTCAACCTTTGTAAGTATTCAACTCGGACAAATACTAATATGTTGTTTTCAAAAAAAATACGAAGAATCTCCACAATCCTCTATGATCACTACCAATATGTTGATTTTAAACATGGGTGTTTATTTACTTCCAGGCTATTGTATGATGGTATCTACCTATGCTTATAAATGTAAATATGTCATTGATTCACGAATGCTTGTGCTTACTACTAACATATGTTTTATACTCAACCGAGTATGATTCCATTAGCCTATATAACAACGATGATAAATGGTTGTTTATGAATCTTGAAGCAAGGATCAAGATATTATTTTTGCTTTCTACTTCAGGAGCTTTTCAACACTCACGATATGAGCATGTTATCACTATTTTTTAGGCACTTGCAAGCAATAAATCAATTCTGGAAACAAGGAAGAGTATAAAAATATAGCCATACTCGTATATCTTTTCAAAATTATCAACCATCTTATATATATATATATTATTTGAGCAACTGTTGGACAATGTTGATTATTTGGTATCCTCCTAATAACTATTTCCAGTTATCTAATGTGCAGCAACTGAACTTGTTCAACTCCAAATATGGAATGCCGAATCAATAAACTTTCCTTCTAAAGTCGTTTCCCTAGTGTGACCTAAACAAATGTTCCGGTATGAGCCGTAGTCACATGTCCCTATTGATCGTGTTTGATGATATCGTAGTGGTGTTCGAGGTCTCCGAAGATCCTCATCTAGGTGGGGGAACGTCATGAGATCCATATTTCTGCACGAGACATGATATTCCCAAGAAAAAAAGGTTTCTACTATCCAACTTCCCGACAAGATACCACGTTAGTGTAAGAATATTTGTAAGATATATATATTCTATGTGGAAAATGTGTCTAGGTTTAATTTATAAAGTTAAGTCCAAAGTATAGTTTATAATTTTAATATAAACTCGAAACCGTAATGGATCGGTATCGGTTAAAGACGTTAAAATTACGGGATTAATTATAATCCCTCATTCTTTGCCTATAATACATAACGGCTTATTCTCATTAAAATATGACACTTAATTGTGCAGTTACAAACGGCACAATTAAGTAGCAGTTACAAACGACACAATTAAGTTGCAGTTACAAACGACATCTTTTGAATTCAATATTCCCTTCATTTAAAAAGAAGGAGTTTGATTTCATTTTTGGTGAGAAAAGAAAACTGCATAGAAATAAAAGAGATTAAGGTTGAAAAGTAATCTCATCCATTAGAGATTAAAAGAAAAGGTGGAGGATAAAATAAGGAGAATACTCGCTTACGCCTAAGCACTCGATCGATTCGTAATGATGAATACTACGGATAAAGGTTATTCTTCGCTTTATACACATATATACTTCGATTGAATCATGTCTAAGTTTAGATCCATTACAGGAATTGATTTCGAAATGAAATCGTAAATTAAATCTTATATTTGGTTTCAGAGCGAGGTTATAGACTTGCTTGATTCATCGATTTATTCGAGTAGCGTTCCTTTTAGAACTGTATATGAATGGTTGAATGTACGGTGGTTTCTTTTGAATTACTGCTTATTTCACATGAATTGTAGAATACTTTTCCACGTAGAATTATTAATCCTAAGGTCATTCTAATCATGTTTTTGATAAATTATATTTTATTTTGGATTACCGTTTCATGTTTGGATATAATTACATGATGTGAGTTATGTCATTTTTATGCATGCATTTGATTGATTCAAACGATACGAAAAGTATTGTACATGTACACTAAGTGAAGTGGCTAATTTATTAAACTATGTATATGTATCATTGTGAGAGTATCGATGTGTATGATGGTTAATGTTCGTATGTGCATGCTTTATTCGAATGATTTTTGCGTGTATAGTATTTTACTATATATTAGAGTAATTAAATGTCGATATTAAAATTATAGATAACTTGTTAGTCACCAAAGTGGCCTTGTTATATTTTCGATTAAGACATTTATCAAGTTCAATTATTCATGATTATAGGATGTTTATGACATGAAAGTTTGATTGAATAGTTGATTGATATTATTGGCTATATTTCTAGGAGATCACCCCAAAGGTTGATCATTGAAAATAGTCAATAATATAAAATAGATTGATCATGGTACTTAGGTTAGATAGTATGTATATCCAAAGAGAACATGCTTATTTGATTTATGTATGTCATGATGATCTACTAAGTGTATTAACATCAATGATAGTGTGAGTGTTTAAGTATTGTCCAAAGGTTGCTTGAATGCATACTTTAAATTTTACATATATGATTTGAATCTATATTATAATCAAAGCACTAATAGGTAAGCATGTGTTAATTATTGCAGCCTCATCAAAATTTTATGCATCAACAAACTTTGTTGTTAAATTCAATGGGTTGAACTATGATGATTGGTCTGAACGAGTCCGATTTACTTTGGGAATTATGTCGTTGGATCTTGCTATACTCATGGATAACCTACCAGCAACCATTACAGAGAATTGCTCCGAAGCTGAAAAGTCTCTTTATGAGAGTTGGGAGCGTTCTAACCGGTTGAGTTTGAATCTTATGAGGATGAGTATGGCTGAAAGTATAAAACCATCAATGCCTAAAACAGAGAATGCAAGGGAATTTTTTATGAAAGTTAAGGAGTATTCACAATCGGATTTGGCGGACAAGACAATTGTAGGAAGCATTATGAGTGAGCTGACTACGAAAGAGTTTGACTGGTCTCAGCCTATCCATGATCATGTGACTTACATGTCAAATTTGGCAGCAAAGTTCAAGGCCTTGAGAATGGATGTTCATGATTCGTTCTTGGTTCAGTTTATCATTAACTCTCTGCCATATGAGTTTAGTCAGTTCCAGGTGAATTATAACACCATTAAGGACAAATGGAACTTTCAAGAATTAAAGGCCATGCTTGTACAGGAGGAAGGGAGATTAAGGAAGATAAAGGATCAAGTTATCCATTTTACAAGTCATGATGGTGCCAGCAGCAGTAAAGGTAAATCGGGTAAAAAAGACAAGAGGGACAAGAACCCTTTGAAAGTCAATGAGGGTCATGTTCAGAAGGAAGTGAAGTGTTTCTTTTGCAAGAAAACAGGACACTTCAAGAAGGATTGTCATAAAAGGAAGGCATGGTTTGAGAAGAAAGGTAAACATTATAGTTTTGTTTCTTTTGAATTAAACCTTATAGAAGTGTCTAGCAATACTTGGTGGATAGATTCTGGTGCTACTACTCATGTGTCTCATGTTAAACGAGGATTCAGTTTGATCCGGCCCATAAGAGGAGCTGAACAATATTTGTTCATGGGAAACAGGATAAAGGCGAAAATAGAGGGCATTGAGACTTACAGTTTGATCTTGGACACTAGTTGTCATATAGATCTTGAAGGATGCCTTTATGTACCTGAATGTTCTAGAAATCTTGTTTCCATTAGTAGATTGGACAATTTAAGTTTTATTATTAAGTTTGGACATGGTGAATTTTCATTGTACAAACATAAAAACTTTTATGGTAGTGGTACATTGATTGGTTCACTTTATAGGTTTAATCGTGATATTAAATTTTTTGAATCTTTACTTTATGTTGAATCTAATGTGGGCATTAAACGTAGTGCATCTAATGAAAATTCAGCTTTTTCTTGTGGCATCAAAGATTAGGTCACATATCTAAGGAAAGGTTAATGAGGTTGGTGAAAAATGATATCCTACCTCTCTTGGATTTTAGTGACTTAGATGTGTGTATATAATGCATTAAAGGAAAGCAAACTAAACACACTACAAAGAAAGCTGCCACAAGAAGCACTCAACTTCTTGAGTTAATTCACACCGACATTTGTGGTCTTTTGATGTTCCTTCTTGGAACGGTGAAAAGTATTTGATCACTTTTATTGATGATTTCTCACGTATGGCTATATTTATCTATTGCATGAAAAGTCTCATTCTATAAATGCCTTAGAGGTATTTGTTACTAAGGTAGAAAGGCAATTTGATAGAAAAATTAAAGTTGTGAGATCCGATAGAGGTGGTGAATTTTATGGAAAATATAATGAAAGTGGACAATGTCTAGGTCCATTTGCAAAATTCCTTGAAAGTAGAGGCATTTGTGCACAGTATACAATGCCTGGTACACCTCAGCAAAATGGTGTAGCTGAGAGGCGGAACCGTACATTAATTAATATGGTTAGGAGCATGTTAAGTAATTGCTCTTTGCCCTTATCATTGTGGATACACGCATTAAAGACTACAACGTATTTATTGAACCGGATTCCTAGTAAGGCAGTTCCGAAGACGCCTTATGAACTGTGGACGGGAAGGAAACCTAGTTTAAGACACCTTCGTATTTGGGGTTGTCCTGCAGAAGTGAGAGCGTATAATCCACATGAAAAGAAGCTTGATCCAAGGACAGTTAGTGGATTCTTCATTGGCTATCCTGATAAGTCAAAGGGGTATAAATTTTATTGCCCTAACCATAGTACGAGAATCATAGAAACTGGCAATGCTAGGTTCATCGAGAATGGTCAAACTAGTGGGAGTGGTAATCCACGAAAGGTAGACATTCATGAAATTCGGGTTGAAGATCATTCACCTGGGGTTACTTCTAAGGTTGTTGTACCAATTGTCGTATCACAACTACATGACACATTGGAACAACAAGATGATGTCCAAAGTCCATTAGTTGAAAATGAAATAGATGGACCAGTCATAGTACAAGAAGAGATAAATGAACCACGTGAATCTTTAAGGCGATCTGTAAGAGAAAGAAGACCTTCCATTCCAGATGATTATGTGGTTTATACTCATGAAAATGAATGTGACTTAAGCATTGATGAAGATCCAGTCTCATTTAAGAAAGCTATGCAAAGTGACAATTCTGAAAATTGGTTTATTGCCATGAAAGAAGAAATGCAATCTATGAGTGACAACCAAGTATGGGATCTAGTTGAGTTGCATGAGGGTTCCAAGACCATTGGGTCTAAGTGGGTCTTTAAGACCAAACGGGACTCTAAGGGCAACATTGAAAGATATAAAGCTAGATTGGTTGCTAAAGGGTACACTCAGAAAGATTGCATTGACTATATAGAGACTTTCGCTCTAGTGTCAAAGAAAGACTCTTTGAGAATTGTTTTGGCTTTGGTGGCTCATTATGATCTTGAGCTTCACCAAATGGATGTAAAGACCGCCTTTCTAAATGGAGATTTAGAGGAGGAAGTATATATGGACCAACCTGAAGGATTCTTGACCACAAGAAAAGAACAAATGGTGTGTAAGTTGAGGAAATCAATATATGGACTGAAACCAGCTTCCCGACAATGGTATCTTAAGTTTAATGATATCATCACATCTTATGGTTTTGTAAAGATCACCGTTGATCGGTGTATCTACATAAAGGTTAGTGGGAGCAAGTTTGTTATATTAGTCTTATATGTTGATGATATTTTGCTTGCTGCAAGTAACATAGGCATGTTACACGATATAAAGAAATATCTCTCTAAGAACTTTGAAATGAAGGATATAGGTGAGGCATCCTATGTGATTGGAATATAAATATTCCGGGATAAATCACAAGGATTGTTAGGTTTGTCTCAAAGAGGATATATTAATAAAATATTAGAGAAATATATATAGAATGGATAAATGCTTTGTAGGGATATTTCCAATTCAGAAGGGAGATAAGTTTAGTAAACTACAAGGTCCTAGAAATGAATTGGAACGAAAGGAAATGGAAAATATTCCTTATGCATCATTGGTTGGGAGTTTGAATTATCTTCAAACATGTACTCGACCTGACATTAGCTTCGTTGTAGGCATGTTGGGTAGATATCAAAGTAATCCCGGAATGTACCATTGGAAGACTGCTAAAAAGGTTCTCAGGTACTTCCAAGGCACCAAAGAGCATATGCTTACATATAGGAGATCCGATCATCTAGAGGTCATTGGATATTCAGATTCAGAATTTGCCGGATGCGTGGATAGTAGGAAACCTACGTTCGGATATGTGTTCTTATTAGTGCGAGGACCTGTTTCTTGGAGGTGTGGGAAGCAGTCTATCATTGCTACTTCCACTATGGAGGCTGAGTTTGTGGAATGCTTTGAGGCCACTAACCATGGATTGTGGATGCGGAATTTTATCTCGGGGCTTAGAAGTTGACAGTATAGCTAGGACGCTGAGAATTTGTTGTGATAATTCTGCAGCCGTGTTCTTTTCGAAGAACGACAAGTACTCAAGGGTGCTAAACACATGAAGTTGATCGAAGTACTTGTCAGTTAAAGATGAAGTGAAGAAACATAGGAGTGTTTTTTTAGCATATTAGAACGGACATGATGGTTGCCGGTCCGTTAACTAAGGGTTTACCACCTAAGGCGTTCAATGGCCATGTAGAACGTATGGGTGTCATAGATAAGACCTTGCTATTATAATTATATTTTCGCTCATCAAATTATAACACTTTGAATTCACTTATTGATATGTTTCTATTTTGCAATACTTGTCATCATCATAGTATTTGTATACAATTATTGTTTTCTGATGGCATGTTATTTTGAGACTTATAGTAAATCTCAAAATTAAAGTAATATTAAGTATGGATTGATCTGTGATACGTGGAAGGAATCATGTCGCTAAATGACATGTGACCGCCATGATCCAATTGGTTCATATTCAATTATGGATTATGGATTATTTTATGGACTTATATAAATTTCCGCATTTATTGATATTGAACCATTAAATTGACACACATGTCAAGTGAGAGAATGTAAGAATATTTATAAGATATATATTCTATGTGGCAAATGTGTTTAGGCTTAATTTATAAAGTTAAGTCCAAAGTATAGTTTATAATTTTAATATAAAGTCGAAATCGTAATGGATCGGTACCGGTTAACGACGTTAAAATTACGGGATTAATTATAATCCCTCCTTCTTTGCCTATAATACATAACGCCTTATTCTCATTAAAAGATGACACTTAATTGTGCAGTTACAAACGGCACAATTAAGTAGTAGTTACAAACGACACAATTAAGTTGTAGTTACAAACGACATCTTTTGAATTCAATATTTCCTTCATTTAACGTAGAACCTTGAACCTTTCTTTTACACAACCTTTTTTGACCCAACCTTTTTCACGATTTATATTTTTTTAAACCTTTCTTTTACACAACCTTTTTTTTATACCTCTAATCTTCGGCCTATTTTGAAATTTTCCTCAAAATTGAATTAATTATGAACAATTGGAACCTAGAACCTTGAACCTTGTATCTTTCCTAAAACTTTGTTTTGACCCAAAACTAACTTTTTAAAGGAAATTATCCAACAACATTTGATAGTTGAGTGAAGTCAAAGAAAAGCAGGAATAAGAGTGAAGATAGGTGGATCTCTCACTTGGAATACAATTTCCTAGTCATTCTCGAGTAATCGAATATACTCCTTTAACAATATCGAGTATTCATTTCTTTCAATGAACAATCTTGAGCGTCTTATGCTCATATGAACAATCTTGAGTGTGATGCTCTAATGTCTAACTATGTGTGGTATATTTGCAGTCTTACTGACCCCCCGACTATTTTCTGGACTGTTTGAGGATTTTGGGGGATGCAAACACATGTTTTGATGTCTCTTTTCTCCTTGATCCAGTTGCGAATAATATCCTTTCAGCAAATTTTCAGATCTAGATTTGAGATCTATCGACTCTAATGATAGAGTTGAAAAACATGAACTATGTTCATGGAACTAACATTGAAATATTCAATCTTTTTGTTGAGAAATGTTGTTTATATTTTTAAAAAAGCATAAAACTTTGGACACATTCTTTTCTTTTGTAAAAATCTGACGTCCTACATCCGTGTGTTGGGATAGTTTTCTAACTTCCCATGAATTGACTTTGAAAAAAATGAGGTTAAACCCTCCTGACCTCATTCTCAAAGTTGCTCACTTGTACTTGTCAAGTGTTCCGTATTTTGCACTGGACTCTTCCGAGCGTTTGATCAAGTTTTATTGGTGACATTCGAGTTGTTTGTTTTGGAGGGGTTGTGGATTTGTGATCGACTCCTGAAGGCTCTACTTCGAGTCCAAATCTGAGGTTTCCACAGTTGTTCCCCAGACTCTTGCTCTGTGTAATTCCTTCAACGACATACTTTATACTCTTCGTTATCTAATGATCGAGTCGCTCTCCTTACCCTTGAAGATTTCGTTGCTTTCGACCCACTTGTTGTACTTTTGTGCTTTCTTTGTATTATTCTATTATGGTTCTTCATGACGGTTTGTCCGTCCACCGATTTATTTCGGTCTTTCGATCCATTAGACGGTGTGTCGTCTAATGCTTCGAATTGCTTACCTTATATCAAAAAAAAATAAAAATATTTCCTTCATTTAAAAGGGTTTGATTTCATTTTTGGTGAGAAAAGAAAATTGCATACAAATATAAAAGATTAAGGTTGAAAAGTAATCTCATCCATTAGAGATTAAAAGAAAAGGTGAAAGATAAAAGAAGGAGAATACTCGCTTACGCCCAAGCACTCGATCGATTCGTAATGAAGAATACTACGGATAAAGGTTAGTCTTTGATTTATACACGTATATACTTCAATTGAATCATGTCTAAGTTTAGATCCATTAAAGGAATTGATTTCGAAATGAAATCGTAAATTAAATCTTATAGTTAGTTCAGCTATCCCGTGCTCTCATGTTTTCCGACGACGAGACACAGTGTTAGTTCAACTATTCAGTGCTTCTCACCATGTATTTTCCAACCTCGAGTATTCCTCGTATTCTCCTATGGTTTGTTTGTACTGCCTTTTCTGGATCTTGTTCACCTTTGCGGTCATTTTATTGTTGTTTTTGTTAGGGGCGGTGCAAGAAATTTTTTGATGGATGGGCAAAATTTTAAAAAGAAAAGAGTTATAAGTTTTTAATATATATGGGTTATACAAATCAAGACTATTTGATTGAATGATAACTCTTATAATCTAAAATAAAATGTATTTAAATAATTTAAAAAAATATATAAATAGAATGAAGATTGGGTTGAATGTCCTCTAAAGAAAAGAAAAAAGAATTGGGCTGGCTGTACAATACAACGTTTGATTTTTTTTTTACGGACATAGAATTGAGTAGGGGTGAGCCATTGACTATAGTCAGGGCACCCTTAAATTTGCCCTTGATTCTTTAGTCAACTCAACCTTTATATTCGACCCTGATTTTTATTTTATTTTTCTCAAAGTCTTTCGCAACGTGCATAACCATTTATCCGTATCGGTTTTCGGCCTTCCGAGTCATATAGAAAGCTGCCTTCTTGATAAAAAAATAAAATAGTTAATAACAAAATGAAAAAGGTAACAAAAATTAGTCCTCAGTCCTCACTGACCGTTAAAAATCAACCGTCACTGACCCCCTCCCTCTCTCTCTTCGGCAACCACACATCCCTACTTCTCAGAAAAGAAAATCATGGTGAAATTCCGCCATTGAAGCCACATAGATCAGACCACAACCAAGCGGAGCTCCTATTGTATGAGAAGACATGCTCTCATGCCACTCCTCATCAACCTCGACCTCAATTACAACCCCAATGATGCTAGGGCACAGGACCTCCTCTTTACTCTTCCACTGGATCCGTCCCTTGTCTGCACGCCCCAAAATCCGCCCTTTCTTCTTCTGTCCTGTTCCCCTGAAATTCACCGTCTCCTCCTCCCTTGGAAACGCCATCGCCGTGGCCGCATCCTCGTCTTCGTCTGTCCACGCCGCTGTCACCTCCACGATTACTCAGGTTGCCGTCACTGCTGTAGCTATTGCTTCCGGGGCTTGCCTCTCAACTAAGGTCGACTTCTTGTGGCCTAAATCGGAGGAGCAGCCCAGTTAAGTGATGATTTTGTTTGTACGATTATAGTCTCTTGATTTGATAGTCTGTGAAATTGGATTGTTTCCTTTCTGTTAGATAGGGCTTTGAGCTTCAGCAAAATGGTGATGGAGAGTTTTAAGGTTGAATTTTTGAAATTATTGACTTCCAGCTAGGGCTCTAGGTCAGATTGATTCCTTCTCAAGGATGGGATCGAGCCTAGAGCTCTTGTTTGTGATAGTAGATAGTATTAAGCTGATTTTGTTGTAATTACCATGAGCGCTCTAGAGCTCTTGTTTGTGATATAGTTTTGTGTTAACAATTTGAGTACGTATTGTGCAGATTCTCTCATACTGGAAGGAGTAGATGTAACTGGGTACCCTATATTCAACGATTTGGAGGTTTACCATCTTTACTTGCTTTGTCACTTCCCTTTATTTCTCTAGTTCCTCTCAGACAAGTAATTCGTGAAGGCAGGTGCGGAAGGCCATCTCTTTTGCGAAGAATGCTCATCATGGACAGTCTCGAAAAACTGGAGAACCCTATTTGACACACTGTGTTCATACTGGAAGAATTTTAGCCGCTTTGGTGCCATCAAGTGGGGAACGAGTACGTTCTTATATTGTTGTACTCTGCCTCTTGAAAGAATTTGTTGCTAATTTTACCATCCCTGTCAATCAAAGTTGTTTTTGATACTTATTATGGAATAAAGGGGAGCCTTTAATGCTGTTTACTGGCTGAGGAAATGGGACCTCAAATGATATTTAGAGAATTGTACACGGGAAGCAGATGTGTTTGCATGAGAGTTAAGGCTGTTGCTTAATCAATTGCTATTGTATTTGGCTTGGGCGAATCTGTTAACTTCCACTCATTTTTATTATTTAATTAATGCACAATGACTAATATGTACATGCTAATATGTTGGTATGATTTTTGCATACAATGGATCAAGTTTATCTTCCATTATATGCAAAGATACTTGCAGATCACTTGTGGTTTCTGATCTGAATTTTAAACCTGATATTTATTTTGTTGTAGGCTGTGGATACGGTTGTAGCTGGAATTTTGCATGATGTAATTGATGATACAAGTGAAGATGTTCTGAGTGTTAGAAAAGCTTTTGGTGATGAGGTATCAGAATTGGTCGCTGGTGTTTCTAGGTTGAGCAACATCAACCAGGTATAGAAAATAGCTGAACTAAAATACCATGTTCATTTTAACCTGTGCATGCTACCTATCTCTTTTACACATCCCTGGCATTCTGAGATTGTAATTCATACTCATTTGTCTAAATTTATTTCCCCCCTTTTACCCTCATTGTTGTTTTAGGCCCACTTTAATTTTGTCATTTGCAGTTGCTGAGAAGACACCGACGAATGAATGCTAGCCAGACTTCTCTTTCTCATGACGAGGTTTTTTTTGTACTTGAATCATTAGAATATACTGTCTGACGTTCACTTGAATGTAATGGTGTTGGGAGCTTCTTGGTTGAGGATACCTTGGCAAAAGTATAGGAGTATTACTGCAAACTGCTGCTTCTGCTATTTATAATTATTAATATCCCTTTCCAAATATGTTAACATGCGCTGCTTGTGCATGCCAAGTGCTTTCAAAATTCTGATTGATTATGCAAAGTTGCTTTTAATAGACTAGAATGTTGTTCAGTATCATGTCTAATTTTTTAAATTTTTTTTTGCTAAAGCTAAAATGAAGAATAATATAGTAAAACTTTGTTTCCAAATAAAATCAACAATCCAGTAGTAAGAATACCATATCTAGCCACTTTATGTTTCTTATTGATTTTTCTGTTCATCTTAGGCAAATAATTTGCGAGTGATGCTGTTGGGGATGGTTGATGATCCACGAGTGGTACTCATTAAGCTGGCAGATCGTCTTCATAACATGAGAACCATGTATGAGCTCTTGCTGTGCAGTTTTTTTCACCCCTCTTTTCATGTTATGCATTTTCAGGCTGAAATTTTAGGGTGGTGGGGGGCTTTTATAATTGGATATCAGTTTCTCATATCTGGCTTATTTTGCTGATCTACTAACTGACACCAATGACGTAGTGAAAACTGTTAGCAATCATTAAATATTGCGAGGAAGATGATCAGAAAAGAAAGAAGATTAGTTATTTCTTTTATCCCTTAGGAGCCGGTACACTACAGAAATGATCAGGTAAGTTGCAGATGCTTACAAGGAAGGAACTTAGTACCATCTAATTTTATTCCTTTGGATATCTCACTGGAAGTGTCATGCCATATATTGTGCTCCCTTTTCTACCAACTTAGACTGGATAAGGAGAAGAATTTTCTTGCTCATGCTGTTGAGTTTTGTGTTCCAACGATCAGAAGCTAAGAAGTTACTTTTTAATCTCTCCAATATCCCTTGGCAGGGCCATCAAGGGGAGGATAAATTTTCCCATCTTGTTCCGGGGAGTTCCAAATTATTTACATTTTGTGATGCTAACTAATGATATTAATTCAGATCATTCCCTGCTTTTTGGTATAATTTTTTGGGTTCCCTTGTATAATGGTCTGTTGTTCTTGTCAGCTATGCTTTACCATTATCCAAGGCACAAGCTGTTGCACAAGAGACATTAGTAATTTGGTGCTCTCTAGCTTCAAGACTGGGTCTCTGGGCTTTAAAAGCTGAACTAGAAGATCTTTGCTTTTCTGTTTTACAGGTAGATATATGTATGCCTGCAATTACATATGCAATATGCATGCATCCTACAATGTTAGACATCACAATTACATCACATCATGATTTTTCTTTCTTTCAGTCATCACTACTCATAATGGCAGCAGTAAATGCCAATTTTGGGCTTTTGATTTCTGTTGCTAATAGGCTGATTTTGAACGGTTAGTTGCAACACTTGAATGATTAACTGATTTTCTAGTCTCCCATTTTGCAGCCTCATATATTTTGCCAAATGGGGGCAGAGTTAGCATCTATGTGGAGCCCTTGTAAAAGAATGGGGAATCCGAGAAGGCTACTTCTGAAAGACAGTTCTCTTGCAACCTTGGATGAAAGTCCATCAGTTAATGGATCTATGGCAATCGATGGAGATGATATCGGTATGAAGGTATTACAGAAAAATCATTCTACCTCAAAATAGTTACTACTGAAAAATGTAATCAAGGGTTTCCACTAGGGTTTGTGCAATCAGATTGATCTGATCCGAATGTCTGGATGTCCGATCCGTTTATTTTATAAATGGTCATTTCGTATCCGATCTGGGAGTATCTGAATATCCTGATCAGATATCCGGGTTCTTATAATTATCTTTAAAAACAAAGTTTTTATTTACCGGATATGTTGGATATCCTATTCGGATATCTGTCTGATCCGGGTAATCGTGGTCCGGATCAATTAAATATATCTTATCTGATCCGAATAATTGGATAAATTTGATTACTTTACAAAACCTTGATTCTTATCTGATCCGGTGATCTAAGAAAAAAATCCAAGAACGGACTGGATTCAGATCAACAATCAATTGATCACTTCGGAATCCGATTTTTTTGGATTGAATCATAAGGTTACTGAATCGGGTCAGCCGGACTGGATACTTCTGCTCACCCCTACATTCTAAAACATTTAATGACAGTGCAATTTTACATTGACTAAATCCGAAGTGCTTTGGCTGGACTGATCCATTACTTTGGACATTTGAGCTTTGGGTTGAACTTTAGTACTTGCCTGTGTCAAGTGGCTATCCTATAAAGTTTTGGATTTCTAGTCACAAGAACTCTACACAGTTTGTCACTTTGATGCATTGAATATATAGGGTTTAATCTGGAATACCAAGTAGACCACTCCAGCAAAGTTCTTTAATAGTCGAGTAATTTTTTTTATTTCCCTTATCTAATGGAATGATTGTTACTTCTCTTCCACAATCTGCAGGATCTTTTGGAAGCTGTCCTACCTTTTGATTTGTTGTCAGATCGACAGAAGAGAATTAGCTTTCTCAATAATCTGACAAAATGTGGTAATAATCAAAGAAAGGCAAAAATTGTTAGGGATGCTGGAATAGCTTTAGGATCACTAGCTGTATGTGAGGAAGCACTTGAAAGAGAGCTACTCATATCGACTTCGTAAGATCATCTTCACATTCTTTTGTATTACACTACATAAAGGTTAATCAAGTAGAAACATTACAAAGTATGAGGAAATCCATTATATATAACTCATTTTGCTGACGTGGCGTTCTAAGGTTTCAGGATTTCAGCCAAATCACCATATATTACTAAATTGCCATTCATTTAAATTATATATATTTTAAATTAATTTCTAATTTGATTTTCTAAATTAATAAAACAAACTCTTTTAGTTAAAAAAATTTATTAAGATAAGATTCTAGATTTTTGTGTACGTAGGATTTAAATTCATAAATTCCTTTTCCTTTTTCTTAAACTATATAATTTATAAAGTATTTCATTTATTTTTATAATTTTGTAATTAGTTCTAATATTTATATTTAAAATTGCTTGTTTTTAAGGTAATCGGATATTTTATTTATTTTTTTAACTTTAAATTACTTGAATTTTCTACTTTTGTTAGTTATTTTATAATTTTATTTTATTTGAAATTGTGATTGTCATGCGGGTTAGGGGTAGTTAGTTTTAGTTACAATATGTTGTAATTTTGTGCTATTATATAACGATCTATTATATATATATATATCCGAGTATAACTTTGTGTACGATTGTTTTACCTCTCAAGTCGGTTATATAATCACAACATATACTTTTTATCACATATGATATTCATTCCCTTTCAAAAGTTGGATTATACCTACCTAGACTAACTTTTAGTCACGGACAACTTATGTGGCAATTTTAAGAGTCACAAGTAGGGATGGTTTGAGGTACATGATATATGATCTTACAAGCAAGTCACAAAATACTACAAACAATGTTGTATTTAATGAAATATTTTAGGATATAATATAATGTGGTTATACTATTATTTTATTATTTGTTTTAAATTTTAACTCTTATTATCAATACACAAAATAAAAATAAGTTTAAAAATATTTATTTTACAAATACTCGTGCACGGCACGGGTACTAAACTAGTTGGTGATGAAATCTCTGTACAGCTACAGTTGTATCCATAATACATTTCCTGTACTGTATTTGCAGTTATGTCCCTGGGATGGAAGTTACTCTGTCAAGCCGTTTAAAGAGTTTGTATAGTATATATAGCAAGGTTGGCCGTCTGAAGAGTTTCTTCTCTTGCACAATCTACACCTTATTATTTTTTTGGTTGAAGCTTGAGATATTTGTATTCAGGAATCAGGATGATATCAGTTTCTCTGTCTATATGCTAAATTGCTATGCTTATGTCCTAGTATAGATGCCAGAGAATTCTTGGCAAAACAACCACTCATCTTTGATTGTCAGGCCTTCTAGTTGAGCTGTTTGTTGTTTCAACTTATCAGATCTCTTGTGATTGTATATAGATGAAAAGGAAAGATGTTGGAATAAGCAAAGTTTATGATGCCCGTGCATTAAGGATAGTTGTCGGAGATAAGGATGGAACACTTCATGGATCCGCTGTTACATGCTGCTACAGTATACTTGACCTTGTTCACAGGTTGTTACTAAGTGGAGATGTTATTATCTTTGATCCAATTTTTTAACATCCAACTTAATATTTTGTGTGCACTATTTTCTTTTCTTTAAATAATATCTTAAAACAATTATAAAAAAAAAACTCTTACACCACATGTCTCAATCTCAATAAAAGTTTTCCCTGCAAAATTTCTTTCCTTTTTTATATTTGGACCTGTTTATTTAGTATGCTTTCTCTTGGCATAAGCATTACAACTTCTTTTTGTTTGGATTGACTTATAATTTGATTGACGATTTACTTTTGTAGTAAACACAATAATTTATTTCTTATAATTGATATGATATTTCATTTTGCCTTCCTAAAAACACCACACTATTTTTCTCATTTGTGTGGTATTTCAATTGGTAATATATACATGCAAGACACGAGGCTTCAATCATTATGTGCTGTCAGTCTAAGCTCTTGTCGTATGGAAACTGCTATTTCAGCTAAGCAGTACTTATCTTACCACGTGACCATGAAATGCAGGCTTTGGGCTCCAATAGATGGTGAATTTGATGATTATATTGTTAATCCAAAGCCTAGTGGCTATCAGGTTAGCTTTATATTTGGTTGTGTCTGCAGACTGATGTGTTTTCACATGCCTCAAATTTTCTTCCTCTATTGAGCATGACTTTCTATTATATGTTACTATCATAGCCTGTGCCAGATCAATTTCTTCTTTTAGAAATCGAGTGTAATGTTTTCACTATCTAACTTGTGCATGTGTAAACATTTATCTTTGCTTTGTTATTTGTTCAGCGAAGATAATTGAAAATTGAGCTTACATGCTTTGCTGTAGACTGTAGTCTTTCACAGGGTGACCTAAAATCTCCTTGCTAGGTGTTGGGAGCAAGCATTTGCCTAAGACAGATCACTTGTGCTGTGCCTGTAAAGGACTGTCTGAATTTTTGTAGCTTTTCTGTGATTTTTGCATCGTTACCTTAAGATTCTGATAGTTTTCTCTTGTTGCTATGAGCTAAAGGTGGGTTTGACAATGTGCATGTCCTTCATGTAGTTGGATCCTTAAAATTTGTGTTGGCTGGAAGGATCAAGCATTTTTTTTTTTGGAGAATTTGCTAGCTGCATTCCTGTAGAGGTTTATATTAACAAGTAACACCACTTGATTTTGTTGCAGTCTTTGCATACTGCTGTTCTAGGTCCTGACAATTCACCTCTTGAAGTTCAAATAAGGACACAGGTTGATTTCCATGTTGGCAATTTTATCTCCTCTTTGATTATTGGGTTTGAACTCCTAATCTGATTGATTCTGCATACTGTTTTTCAGAGGATGCATGAGTATGCAGAGCATGGGCTTGCTGCTCACTGGCTGTATAAAGAAATGGGAAGCACAACTTCTGCGAGAAATGCAGATGGTTTTGACACAAAAGTATCTACTGCCAGAGATGCGGAGGAACGAACTTCAATGGAAGAGGATTTCTGTTTCAAGTATAATTGCTTGAAAGCTGGACATCCAGTCCTCAGGGTAGAAGGAAGCCACTTATTAGCTGCTGTAATTATCAGGTGTTGTTCCTTTGATTGCTTTCTTCTCCAAGCAATATTCATTGGATTTGTTTGCATGTCATGCTATATTGCTATGTAACACGATTATGCAGTATCGGACTTCAGAATTAAACTATATGAATAGTAATGCACTGTTCACATGTGTATTTGTTGATGCTACATTATCAATGGCCTGCATCCAAGCACGAGTTTTAGTGAAATGCATTACATGCCGTAACAGTTACTTTATAAAGCAAGTGTTACAGCTCCAACCAAACCCATATTCCTCTCTGCTGCATTTTTTTAATCTGATTCTTGCATAGATGCTTCATCAATGTTGTGACAACTTTTCTTGAATTGAAAAGGATTGCGGTACTATCATGTTGTCTCTCTCTTTTGCCTATGCAGTGTCAACGATAATGGAAATGAACTACTTGTTGCGGTCAGCTTCGGCTTAGGAGCTTCTGAGGCGGTTGCTGAGAGAAGAATGTCATTTCAGTTAAAGAGGTGGGAAGCTTATGCTGTGCTATACAAAAAGGTTAGCACTCTGTTAAGGTTTCAAATTGTTCTGATTATTTAGGATAAGAAATACAGTTTTGCCTTAATCTTCTTATAATATCCGAGCGGTGCTTTATAACCCCTAGGTGCTTCTGAAGAGTTCCCCTTGCACACACCTCTTATTTCCCTCTCATGTTCCTTAATTAGTCACTAATGAATTGAATTGACAAGTGTATCCAGTCAAAACCCCTTTCTTCAATCCTACGTTCCCTTCCAATTATTTCCATAATCTTGACACTTTCCTAGTTTTGTTAATTATTTTCCTGGTCAAGTACTGTTTTGTAGGTGTGTGATGAATGGTGGTTTGAACCTGGGCATGGGGATTGGTTTACTTGTCTTGAGAAGTATACTCTCTGTCGTGATGGTATTTATCACAAGGTATGCATCAAGATTCTTCTAGCCATGGTACATCAAGTAATGAATATTGATGGTGAAGCATAATAATCAAGGCACTCAGGTCTGTCTATGGAAGTTCATTTGTGCATGTGGGAAAAGGCATTAAAGTTTTACTGTTATGATGAGTCTTTAATCTTTATATGATTTCCACCAAGTGTCAAATTCTAAGCTAGAATCATAATCATCTAAAGAGTGCTTGAAGCCTCATACAAGGATATGTTTTAACTACTTGGCTATAGTTGTATTTGGGTGTGTGCTATATTAGGTGAAAGGCCTGTGAGTAGTAGAAAAAAAGCCTTTTAAACAAGTCTAGACATCGAAAATTAGGCTTGGCAGAGATGGTAGCTGTATTAATTGTTTCCTTACTCTGAATGAGTTTGTTTGTCTTTTGAGAACATGTTCTTGTACATTCTTGAGAGTGAATAGTGAAGAAAATAATATTATTGATGGGCGATAATCTTCTCTTTATAATTACAACTGAGAATTCCTGTAGGAAACATTATAATAACTATCATAGGGTGGCTATATCTAGGAACTTACAAATAATAACCTCCTCTAGGGATAAAACAAACCCTAGGGACTTTATTCAATGGCTGTATTAGCATTTGTACTAGCTAACACTCCCCCGCAAGCTTGGTTATACAAATCGTCCATGCCAAGCTTGGTTGTGAGCCACACAAATCGGTTGGGATGAAGCCCTTCGGTTAGAAGGTTAGCCAACTGATATTCAGAGGGTACATGAGAGACTTGCATGAAGTCTGCATCAAGTTTTTCTTTCATGAAGTGTGTGTTTATCTCGACATGCTTCGTATTGTCATGCTGAACTGGATCATGAGCTTTATTAATAGCAGATTTCTTGTTTCGAACAACTTCATAGGATCTTCCCACTGAATTTTAGATGATTTAAATGACTCTCATGCATAGTAATTCACAAATGCCATGAGCAGCAATGCAAAATTCAGCATCAGCACTTGACTTTGTAACAATTCCTTCCTTCTTACTTCTCCAAGCAACCAAATTTCCACCTTAATAAACCCAATATTCGGATTTAGAATGCCTGGCAAGTGGTAACAATATCACCAATAGTCAGCATCCGAGTAGGCTTCAAGCTGGAGCTTGTTGCTCTTATTAGTAGGCTTCAAGTTGGAGCTCGTTACTCTTGCTGAATAAGATACTTTTCTTGAAGTGTTGTTAAGGTATCTAAGAATCCTATAGCATCCTGAAGAGGTGGAGCCTTAGGATCTTGCATAAGTTGACCAATGACACTTATTGAAAATGCAATATCCGGTCAGGTACGAGCAAGATAAATTAGTTTCTAATTTTTGGTACATTTGTCTTTAACTGTTGGTTCTTCCTCAGCCTTGCCAATTTTCTGGATGTAGTCAATGGGAGTGGTTGCTAGTTTGCAATCTTCCGTCCTTTCTTTGTGAAGAACAAACAAGACGTAAAGGCCCCAGTAGAACAAACAAGACTTTTAGATTTTAATCCAATAGAAAAATAGGAAACAAGTGTTACCTAAGGGATTTGAATGGAAGGCCAAGGCACAAGTGCTATTAGTGTGGGGGTTCTCCAAGAAGTAAAGGCCCCAGTTCTCTCTACCAATTCCAATCGTCTTCCTAGAGCCATGTTCTTGAATAATAACACAACCAAAGGAAGAGAAACCAGGTTAGATGTGAGAGTGGGTATGAATAATCAGATAGAGAAGATGTGTCAAGGGTATCACTTCCTAAGATGGATGCAGAGGTCCCATTTGCTGTAATGAGGTGTTTCTGACCTGAAAATGGGTGATATGTAGTGAAAAGAGAACTATCATTTGTCATTTGATCTGTTGCACCGCTGTCCAGGATCCAATTATTGGGTACGTGTGAGAGCCAAAAACTCAATTCACAGAACCAAGAGGGACCTTAGAGCCTTCAACACGTTCTGCAGGTGCTTGTTCTCAGCAACCATTTCAACAGGAGATACAAGGTCATTGCAGCAAAAAATTACAGATCAGTAATTCTTTTAGGGAATAAACAATAACAATTAATAAATACAGATCAGTAATTCTTCTAGGGTGGCTATACCTAGAGACGTTATCTAATAGTTGTATTAGCTTTTGGTTCAGTTAACAATTCTTAATTATTCCAAATAATCTCTATATTGAGTGTATTATTTTGGAACATGAAGTGAGGAGTGTGAAGAATATAATTGTTGGTTGCTGCATTTTATTTCCTTATGCTGAATTGTTGATAAATTACATGGTTTGTGCCTGCTCTGGTTCAGCTAGCTTATGCAATCTATGGCCTTCTTTGATTATTCCTGATCTAATCAGGACCTCTTGCTCATGTATAATTGATTGTTTAAATTCATTCATAATTGTTTATTACATGTTTTGTCCTAACCATTTCTGGGTGAACATCCTTGTCAAATTCAATATCTATTTGTTCCTTCAACTACGCATGAATATTATGTGGCTAAAGTTTTAAAAATATTTATTTGGTAAACTTGTGGAATGCTTGATCATGGTCAAGTCTATCAGGAAATTAATTCTCTGTTTTCTTACAATTCTTTCTCACAGCAAGATCAATTTGACCGTCTGTTACCCACATTTATCCAAGTCATTGAACTGACAGAGAAAGAAGAATCTGAATACTGGACTGTCGTATCTGCTGTTTTTGAGGGCAGAGATGTTGATTCAATCACAACAAACTATGAGAAGCTGACTGCTGACCGTGTCTCTGTGACGACTTCCAGAGAGTCTAACATCAATAACAAGGTCAGTATATAATGTTGCTCTAACTTCAAAATGGCATTGTCATTGTTTTTCTCTTCCTTAAAAAATGGTGTTACAATAATCATACTGGTTATTGCAATTTGTATTAAATTGAATTCCCTCTTATAATCTAGTAGCCCAGTAAAATGCTACTCGGAATCCATTTTCAACTAACAAAAGGCTGATTTCCACTTGCATTCTGAGTTTGATGTTTATATCAAGTGTTTGTTTGAATGCAGAACACATGTTTTATGATGCATATCATCCAAACATACCGTAATCAAAACTGTATGTGTACGTTATAGGTCCGCCTATTGAGGACAATGCTTCAGTGGGAAGAACAGCTATGTTCTCAAGTAGGTATGAAGGGAATAAACGAATCCGTTAAACCTCAAAGTAGGGTCAATGCTGTTGACTTTGGGGAAGTGGCGATTGTATGTTGGCCTTATGGTGAAATAATGAGGTTAAAATCTGGCAGCACCGCCGCAGATGCTGCGAGAAGGGTAGGGCTAGAGGGCACTTTAGTACTGGTGAACGGGCACTTGGTCCTACCGGGTACCGAGCTCAAAGATGGAGATGTGGTTGAGGTGAGATTGTAAAATCTGCTGATGTGTATGAAGTTGTACATAACATTGTGTTGGCTGTAGATGCTAGGAGTTGTCAATGAAATTTGTCTTGTATAATTTTGTATGTAATATCGTTGGTTGTAAATGTGTTCTTCTAAGTCAATTGGGATTCCATTACAGTTGTGCGCATGAAAATGAGCAAGGGCAGGAGAGATTGAGCTTTCAAGAAAAAGTGAAACAAAATATCCAATAATATGTCAAAATTTATCAATAATATGTCAAAATTTTTGAATCTAACCGTAAACATTTCATAAAAAAACTAGCCCCTTTTTAATTGACTATTTGAAATTATAATGAAAAGATAATAGTTAAGAAAATAAAATTTAAATGTTAAAATATTTAGCATATTCTAAATGGTGATTTTACTTCCGACAACATAATTAGTTAGAGAAAGAAAAGAATCGCAACCAAGTCAATTATAACTTATAAGATGGAAACAGAATTCAAAAACTTATTATTAAAAGCTTGTAATTAAAAAAATTATAATTAAAAACATATTATACTTATTATTAAAAGCCTCCAATTCTCCAATCTTTTACAATTTAAAACAACTAGGCTTCGCTCAGTTCTTCAAACCCTCGCCTCGCCCCCTCTCACATTCTATCAGATCTCCGCCGATTCTACGATTTGCCAAAGCAACAACCTCATTGCAACTCCAGTAACTCTGCTGGTATAGATGTTTGTTGTGTAAGATGAAGAATCAGCTCATCTGATAAAATGAAAGATTAAAGAAGCAAACCCAAAAAAAATAATCCTCAGGAGATTAGAGAGGGGAATTCAGCCACGTCAGTCAAACTGCGTACCGGTGACGTGGAACTTGCAATATCCAAGAGGAGAGTGCAGATCCAGCCTATATATATCCATCAACGACGTCGTTTTATTCTTAATTATTCTCCCTTCGCACCACCAACCCCGCGGAATTAGGCCTTGGATCCTTGGTGAAGAGCACCCCGCCATCGCCACCAGTACTACAGCCAAACAGAAGCTAATGGCGGCCAAGGAAGGAGATCGGAAAAGCACCATAAATGTGCAAGCTATGCAGTTCGCTTACGATGTCCAGTCGCCTCTCTTTGCCGACTTCAACCTTGACGTCTCCTCTGGTTCCCGATGTCTTCTCGTCGGCGCTAATGGATCTGGTGAACTACGTCTTACTATTTTTTTTAATTTTAGAATTTCGTCTCTATCTTTTTTATCTGTTGCTTCTCGTTTGTGGTTTCAGTATCTCTTATTACGGGCGATTTTGTTGCTTTGCATTTTATAATTGTTTGATTGATCTGATCAACCTGGAATGGAATTGTCAATTTAGTGCACTCATAGAATTATTCGATGAATCAGGTAGTTGGATTTGGTTCGATATAAAAGAAGTATGAAACATTCATGATCTGCTTTAATTTCAGGATGATATACATCATTTCATTGTTGTTGCATTTTATCTGTCGAATTAAGGAGATAATGTTTTGGCCTACATTTCTAAAATTCTACTTTAAAAAATTGCTTCAAGGTGTTTCTGCTTTTTTGGTACTGAAAAACGGTCCTATGAATATTGCAAGTATATAAGCTCTTCTTGATAAATATTGCCCTCTCTTGGAAAACCACAGGAAGTATTGCATTTATCTGAGTTGTGATGAAAATTTTGAATATTATTTGGTGCTCATAGGAAATTACCAACTCCGTGCAGGTAAGACAACTTTGTTGAAGATTCTGGCAGGAAAACACATGGTTGGTGGGAAGGATGTTGTAAGGGTGCTAAACTGCTCCGCTTTCCATGATACACAACTGGTTTGCAGTGGTGACTTGTCATATCTTGGAGGTTCTTGGACTAAAACCATCGGTTCTGCTGTAAGTTCTTTTGATCTGTTTTTTTAATCACTGTGCAAATCCAGACATGTATACTTATATAGTGTCAACAATGCATAGAGATCTATCAAGTGTGTTGGATACGGGAAAGTTCCGGTGCATTTGAGTAGATTGCACGACTTTTTCGTCCACATGTTCTTTTAGAATGTATCATAATAATTGGTTGAACAAGAGCTTCCTTTGTCAAAATTTAATCAACTTGGGTTCTTGTTGCATTGGAAATGAAACATGAAAAAGCAGCACCTTCTTTCTTCTTCTTCTTTTTTGTTTCTATTTTTTTGTGGGTCCAAATTGAGTTGTTTGTGGCTATGTGGATGAGGTGTTGATGCATGATGAAACTTGAAATGCATGTGTTTGCTATTTGAAAATAGATTTGGCCTGGGAATCTTGAGATCTGAGAGCGGGATTTTTCTCTGTTGCACGTCCTGTAGGCTTGTAAGTTGCCTTAATGGTCTACCTTTGTTGTTGCAGAGTCATAGTCATTATATACAGTAAAGAAGTATAACTATCTTCAAAAGAATACAAAATGTCTATATAGATGTTGCCATGTACTCTTTGTTCCATCTTCTCAACCATTTGATGTTCGTCGGGGCAGTTTTTAACTTGTATATTTGCGTAACACTTCAGGGGGAAGTGCCTCTGCAAGGAGATATCTCTGCTGAGCAAATGATCTTTGGAGGTACTAATTCTTTTTTGTAAATCGAGAAGCCCATGCTGACACTGGTTGAGATTGGTTCTTATAGTAAAACGACTGCATTTGTGTTGTTCTTCGTATGAAATCAATAATTCAAGTTTTTCATTCTCTCGGAAACATTTGGAGTTGTTAATGTTTGTCTATATAATTCTATATCCGGCTGTTTATCAAATGAAGTCTTAATTTAGATACCCCACTGATGTCTTAATTACAGTTGAAGGATCTGATCCTGATAGAAGGGACAGCCTAATTGAATTGCTTGATATCGATCTCCAATGGCGAATGCATAAGGTATCAGATGGGCAACGAAGACGAGTACAGATCTGCATGGGCCTTCTTCATCCATTTAAGGTATTCATCATTTCTTTCTTTAATCTAAAAAAACAGATGATCTTATCGTATTTTTTGAGTAAATGAAGAGTTTGCATATATTTGGGCAACATCTAAACTATTAATAATTCAGTTACCCATTTATGAGATGTCCTTGAGCTCTTTCATTAATAGTTAACGTGATGACAAAACATGGATAGAAGTAGTTCATAATTGATCTTACAAGGAAAAATAAGAAACATTACCAGATACAAGCAATGGTTAAGCAGCACAAGTCTCGATTTCACATCTGTTTAAGCACTACATATTTGTGGTGTTGAATGACATTAGCTCTTCTCGGCTATTCCAGGTTCTTTTGCTAGATGAGGTTACAGTTGACCTTGATGTTGTGGCGAGAATGGATTTACTCGACTTTTTCAAGAAAGAGTGTGAGGAGGTAGTCACTTTGAACTCTGAACTCCTATGCATGATTTGAAGCATTATTTCCATGATGGCTTGCTGAACCTAATTTAAGTCCATGTGCAAACAGTTTTGCTGAACCTAATTTAAGTCCATGTGCAAACAAACATAACCACGAGACTTCATTTATCCTAAAGTATAACACATAATTATTGATGAATAATTGATTGCAGAGAGGAGCTACAATTGTTTATGCAACACACATATTTGATGGGTTGGAGACATGGGCGACAGATCTTGCGTACATCCAAGACGGTGAGCTTCGGAGAAACGAAAAGCTATCTGAACTATCTGAACTGAAAAGCTCAGTGAATTTACTATCTGTGGTTGAGTCTTGGCTTCGATCAGAGACCAAGATGGAAAAGAAGAAGAACAAACCCATAGAATCTAACTTACAGGATAAGAAAGCTTCTCCTTTCGACTCTTCGCCTTTCCGATCATCTAGACATATGGCCTACTACAGATGATTGTTGCAGTTGCAGAGATCGTATGTGATGTAATACTAAAGAAATCAGTCTTTGATTGCCATAGGGAAAAGTATGGAGGTAAAAGCAAAGTTTTATTTTTACAGTTTTATGCCAATGTTACATGCAAGTATGTAACGATAATGAGTTTATTGAGTATAAACAAATCAATGTATGATGATTTTTAAACCCCTATATGTGTTTACATTACTAGGCGCGCTGCGTGTGCGTAGCGCGCGCAACTGCTACGCCAGAGGAGCCATTTTCATTCGGACTCATACACACGGGATTGATTTTTGAAACAACACAGTAACCATTTTCATTCGGACTCATACACACGGGATTGATTTTTGAAACTCCACAGTAACCATTTTCATTCGGACTCATACACACTGGGATTGATTTTTTAAACTCCACAGGAACCATATTCATTCGTTCTTCCTCGACAAGGTGTTTACTTGGAATGCAGTGCTTGATGCCATGGCCAAAAGAGAGGAGAGAGAAAATCTTGCAAAACTCCAACTACAAAATTATCAAAGCAGAAAAACTAACAGTTGGTTGGATTGAATATTTTTACTTTCAAAATCCTGTTTTTTAACACCCAGAAAGTTACTCTTATCTCACAAAATATATTTGAGAATATAAAACTAACACTGAAAATGCAAGCTTCGGGCTTAATGAATAATCTCTACTCATGTTACTCAAAATCCATCATGGTAACTGTAGAAGATACACAACAGGATATTTAAAAAAACAAAAAATCTACACAAAAATTTATTTACAGTTCTACAATTTAAGCTGAAATATGTTATATTCTCTGTATTCCGCTTCCATTGACAGCTGAAATAGCTTCCATTTGGAACCCACCCTCCAATATGCCATATGGACCATCTTTCATATAGCTTCCTGTCAGAACAGATTGCTTTGCTGCTGACGTTATATGTAGAGAAGGAGGGCTTCCTGCCAAAAACAGAATCCACAGACACATATTTCCAATGTTCCTATAACATTACTGAAAACGCATTATTACAATTTCCACACACCTAAGAGGGTTTTCTACTTACTGTTGTTCACTGAAACCCTTGTTGAGACTAGAGGTCATAGAAGGTGGCCTACCAATAGCCTCAAGCAACCTGCTAAACACAAGCTTAACAGGAATGCAAGCTACTATAGGAGGTACTGAATCCAAGGGTTTTACAACCCCATCCATGTAGCTAATCAAGCTGCTATGTCTTGGCTCAGAAACAAGTTTCCGGTCCATGCCAATCGAGGAAAGTGGTCGGGTCTTTTGGCTGGATGATAAGTTTGATCTTTTCGGAGGATTCTTTCTCTCTGATGATGGAACTTTGGGAACATGACGGGATTTCTTTCTTGCTAAGATTTTCTTCTTAGCATGAGCATTTCCGGAAACTGATTTTTTAATTTGTGGTTTTTTATCTTGATCAACATGCTGGTTATTGACACCATCCAAGTGGGAAGATAAATGAGGACGAGGGGCTCTAAACTTGGATGTTCTCCTGGAAGTTGTCCATGCTGGTGGTGGTTCTCTATTTTCATCATCACTTTCAAAATCCTCAAAAGCATCAACTGAAGAGACAATAGCATCCGTTGAACCATCTTCTAGTGTTTCAATTTGTACAGGGTGCCCTATAATTGGCTTCCCGTTTAGCCTGCTCATCAAAGAGACAAATGGGACATGCTCACGTCGAGTGTTAGCTTGCACCTTCAAATCCACATCAAGAAGTAGCTCCTGACCATGAAGGGCGCCATATGAGTTGAAACCACCTAGACTATTCCCCAAGTATCCTCCAAAAGCGTTACCCCTCCATGTCAACTCCTGCCAATTGGTCATACTTGAACCAGCACAATTCAACTTTCTGGATGCAACCTGTGATTGTGATTTCCGTATGTGTTCCCTGCTTCCATGTTCTACTATATAGGGTTCGGGGTCATCCTCAATGAAATCAACCCCATTGCTGTAACCATCATGACCATTATAACTACTCAAATTATGACTTGGTCTCTGCACTGAAGACCTAGGTTCAAGGTATGTTCCATAAGAAATTTTGTCCAAGGACCTCTTCGTAAAACCACGATCGTTTCTCTTACCCTTCATCTGCCATCTTGAGATCCCCATATCAAGGGAAACGGGATTTTTCTGATAAAAGTGAGGTGTGTGGTGAGGAAATGATTCATCAGACTCCTCTCTGCTTGCATGATCCCCTTGCATTTCCAAACTGTTCAGAGTTGTTGATTGCAGTGCCATTGGTGCATTCACATCTAAAAAAGAAAAATTCAGGGGTTAGGAAAAGGGGTTGTAAGCTGTAAGTATATATGAGAAGAACATGAAATAAGCTGTAAGCATTAGCACTCATAATCCACTTGTCAACAGAAAAAACATAGCGTAGTACAATAAGACAGTTCAGAGAATGACAAGTGATGAACACAGATGACAGCATGTAAGCTGAAGAAGTTAGTCATTTAAACACTTAAAAATCAGAAAACTGTGTTTCTAATGCAGCAAATTAGGACTTTCAGATCAGTATACAAAAATCATAACAATAACTAGAGAATTCAATAAAGATTTTTGGACTAGACAGACCATCAATTAAGAAGTTGGAGTTTATTTTTTAAGAATAGACTTTGGACTTGGAGCTAGACTTGTTGACAACAAAATCCAACAAGGAACCAACGATGCACATTATATGTATTATCAACAGTTAAGCACATTCTCATTAGTTTAATCAGCCATTATGAACCAAAGTTCATTGATTTGCATTCCACTTCTTCCTTTATTGCCACAAGGTCCACAGCAATAGTTATAGTGTATTGAACACATAGGTTCACATATTTTTCATTCATCTCCATTTTCCAATTAGGAACAAGAAAGTGACGTATACTTATGTCAAGTCCCAAATAAAAAACCAATCTAATCTGAAGTTTTCTAACTTAATTGGTTTGCATTAAGCTAGTAATGGCACAGTTTCATATTAAGTCCAACAAATTTCAGATTAGATTTGATTTTTATAGAGTACATAAACAGACCAGCAAGCTGTCCATACAGAGTGTACATTAACAATAGCAATATGATAGGAAAGCATGATGAGAAAAAAGTATAGATTGGCATCCAAATAGACAGGAGCCAGAACAGCAGAATTGACCTGTATATGTGATCCTTTCAACATTTGTATAGTGCTCCATTGAATCAGTCTCAGACGAATCTGATTCAGATTCAGTATCTTCCGATGATTCAAAAGTAGCAGCCTTTGCATATACATCAGCATGAGAATGACTGCCTACTCCTGGATGTGAAGCTAAATTTTCCATCTGGCTGGAAGAATCACCTTTAATATCCACAACCTCAGTGAATTGAGAATGCAAGTACAATAATCTGCGCCTTTTCACTCTAGCCTCTTCTTCCGGATTGTTTACAACTGACATAGAAAAGGCATCACCTTCAAGCTGCAAGGAGTGGCCAGGCCATGTAGTACTATTCTGGAACATAGGATGACGCCTATCATGTCTCTTAATGTTAGATTCTTCAATGGAATGATCCAGTAACCCTTTTGCCTTGTCTGTAGAGTATCCAGAATCACCATCACCACAGGCAGACACTGCTTGGGCATGGTCATCACTGGTTTCTTTATGCAATGGACTCGAAGCAAGAGATACAATTTTCTTAGGCAGGATATAGTCCTGTGACCCTAGAAGGGGGTTGCTTTCAGAGATAACTGATCTCTGCCAAGCATTACCTACAACTCTTTGTGTAGATAAGGGTTTAACATTGCATTCATCCACACTCGGTGAAACATTTATCTTTTGAAATTGCTTCAACTCCACACTTTCATCTCTACCATTACCATTTTTTAAGGCTCCCAAAGATGTACACAAGTCTTTTCCAGCAGAAGAATTATTTCTTATAGAAGAGTTAGCACCTTCTTTCCCATATTTCTTCTCAAGTATTTCCTTCTCAAGTTCAAGAGCATGAAGAATGGCATCCTCCCTGCGGGCATATTTTTCCCGCTTTTTTGAAGGAAGGCCTAGGGACGCTTCAGCTCTCTCAATACAATCATCAAACTCACCACATCGAAATGTCTTCACACGCTTGGATTTCTCAAGATTGTACCAGTCCCTAGTAAACAGGTAATGTACTTTAAATGGGAGAAATGATATCCAAAGGTAGATCATAAGCTACAAGTTGAACATATAAATTGCTTAGGGAAAGAGTGGATAACTGGATATGAAAGTTCTTCTGCAAGTTCTGCAACTAGCAAAACAATTTTGAACCCATAATAGAAGTAGAGAACCAACTCCGTTAGGTCAACTAAGCAGTTTTATGTTGGATATACACTTCTTCACTTCGTTCAGAATAACTAAGCTACCAACTTGAGATAAAGCTAGGCTGCAGTATAATATTTTGTAATATCCAATATCTCTCTTAGCACTACTAATTATAGTCATCACTCTAATCCCTTAAACTCTGCTATGGCCTTCAGGTCAACAAAAACTGAAAGAAGTTTGAGGAAGAATAGTTCCATAGAACACCATTGCCATTCATCCGTTCAAATTTAAGTATACGACAGATATTAATCTAATTCTAATTAGCTTGTACTAATGAACGTTCGCCATGCACATCAGCAGATTCAATTTATAAATTCGCATCTACTTGTAAACCATCTTCAATGTCCAGAAATTTGCAAAATCATAGACCAGACAGACAGACAACAATACTCTCAGGGTACCAATTAACAAAACATGAACAGAAAACACATAGAATGTGGAACCAGCTGCATAGCAAATTTCATATAATACATGGAATGTGACAATTTCTTGCTGACGAGGAAAATAAGAAACTTACACACTGGCATCTTCTCTCCCAAGTAGCTTGACCGGAGTTCCGGATCGAGGAGACATGAGATGAGAAGCAGACAGCTCATCCATCCCGAGGATTTTACCAGGCCACCAGGATCCATTTCGCCTCCGCACCCAAACAATGGTACCGATCCTGCTATCAACAACTCCATTTCCTCCTCCACTTTCCGAGCTCACCATCACTGTCGGTCACACGCACACGCAAGTAGTAGCCGAGACGAATAAACTTATGTATCGATAGACCAACTAAACCCAATGAATTGAGATATAGTGGAAACTAAAGCACCTCAGTAGCTGCTTATAAAAGCAGCATCTATCACCTGGTGAACTGAACTAAGGGGGGTCTGTTGATTGATCAACCACCAGCAAAAAACTGAGAGAAACGGGGGATGGAAGGACAGATCCGAAAAGAATAACCACCAGAAAAGGACGATCCGATGTCTGTGAATCCGGTTTGAGCTAGAACTAGGGTTTCCATCAATATTTAGAGAATGGATGGCAGGGAAAGCAATATCATAACATCTACCCTTTCTAGGGTTCCTCAATATCTCGTATTCGTGATTCTGTTGTCCGATAATGACGATCGGTAAACCAGATCTACCCACCTTTCTCCCGCGTGAATGACGAAGACGAAGAAAATGTGTAATGCGATTATGAAGAAGAAAACCGGAAAGCAGAGACCCCTCTCTACTGTAAGGTACTGGCATATATTTTATTATTATTATCTAGTCTCTTCGCTTTCTTTATGTAATAAAAACGCGGTTTGTCGTATTGCCGTCCTCACGTTACCTGCCTTTCTCTCGATTTGGGCCGGGTTTTGGGCCTTTTCATTTGGGCCGTCGTTATGGGCTGCTCATACTTCATTTGTTCTCTTTTTTTCTACGAACTAAAAAGCAATTCTGTTATCCTTGTATTTTTTTAAAAAATAATCTATTCTATTTTTCGTAGTCGATATGATTTTTGTAAAAGTATTAATTAAATGAATAAAAATTAAATATATTTTTCATTATCTATTCTAAACATAATTTTATAAAGAAATAGTTGATATATTTATCCTTAACACATTTTTATTAACCAAATATTATCAAGAGCTAAACAAAACCACATACAAAATTCAATCAGTCTATAGAACACAACAGAATGAAATAGATTATAGACAATAAGAAAAGGCAAATGATGAAACTATGCTCCGTAAGAACCGAAAATAATCAAAATATATATGGTTTCTTTTATCCTCTGATATCAAAGCAAGTGAAAGCTGGTGCAGGACTAAGTATAGCAGCTACAACAAGCCCTAAGAGGAACGTAATTGCACCACTACAGACCAAATATATACAGATCACAATAGTACATGGCCTTACCCAGTTCTACAATCCAAAACAGCACACGTGAACCCTAAACAAACCAACTTCAATGAAAAAACCCTAACTCGATCAATTCCACCTGATTTCATAACCGTGTTTCTTACTCTGTTACATCATGTTAATTGGCGTCTTACGTAAGTGTCTTCGTGCACGAAAACTGGTTCTTGCGTGGTTTGAGGGACTTGAGCACGCCCCATAGCAATACCGTTTGCCTGAGAAGTGGGAACCACTGTCGGGCCCACAGTGCCCGTCTTCCCAGATACCAAGCTGAGGTAGTAAATGAGTCCAAGGCTGACACTGATGAAAGATAAGGCAGCAGCCCCAGCAAAGACGCCGGGTTTGACTACATAGCAGTAGTAATTTAGGTACATGCTGTCCATGTTGTGTTCATCGTTGATGGCAGCCCCGCCAAGTAGCAGGAGAAACGCCAACACGAATGTGAGCCTGCAGCAGAATTGAGAGACCATAACCAGAAACAATCATGTTAGTGACATCATCTTTTCGGTAGTTTCAACTGTTCTTTTTTTTTACTTTTACAAATAAACAATCCTACTTTGAGCATAGAATTTCACATTGTTTGTAATTTTTCAACAGCACAAAATCATGTGAAATGCTACATAAACATGTGTGATCATGTGAGCTTAAACCAAGAATTATTTGTCCCTAGCATACTAAGAATCATTTTATATCTTCAGAAAACTGTTTATAGATCTTGGAAGACAAAAACAACTTCCAAGCCAAGTCAGCAATTCAGCAAATGTCATTTATGTACATTTCAGCGAAACTCTTCTCAAAAGAAAAAACCAGCTAACAAACAAGAGAGGCCATTAAGTGAAAAGTGGTCCAAGTGGTGCACATATAGAAGAACTTCCAAAAAACGAATAAATGTTTCACTAGCAATCTCTCATTAAACCTCAGTGTCATCTTAACAAAAGCTTTCATCTATAGAGTAAGTCGAGTTTCCTGCACCCGAAAAGCCTTGTGCAGTTCATAACACATCATTTTGCCTTTCCTTCTAATATCTAATCCACTAGGACGGAACAAGATTAAGACAAGATCAAAAAGCTATAGAGTAACATCAGAATTACCATGAAACAACAAAGCAAACTACTGCAAGCGTCCAGTGGAAGCGGGAGCCTGTGGGACGAATATATCTTTTGCAACAACATATACATCCACTTGCAATGTTCACGATTATCTCAGCAACCAAAAGGCAAAAGGCAGCAGTCAAGCCAAGACCGAAGGCTGGGCTTCTCGGATAGATACAAATACTATTAGAATCCTGAACAACCTGAGAACTCTGCAAGAAGAAACACCAAAACATAAATCATAAAGTGCAAAAGATTTCAAAAGTTGATGGAACTGTAGCTATGAGTTTCACTTTCAAACCACTTATAACAAGCAATCATCTATTCACATACCTAAACAAGAATAATCTACTTTCTACAGATTCGGCTACTAGTAGCAAAAAGGATAAAGAACGGCAACAGATTGAACAGGAATTGATCAGATAAGCATTTCCCTTTTCAACCCATAAATAGAAGGGACCTTCTACATAACTTCTGATCTAGGTTTCAATTTGATAATATTAAACTTTGACACCGCAGATCACTCGTCTATGCAATGGGAATTAACACATCATTCATACACCCTAAAAAAAACAAATTGTTTTATATAAAATAACCATTCATCAACTTCATCAACTAACCGACATATGTTATACCACTGATCTCCGTTCATCGATTAACAACGAAACATAAGAGTATAAGTGATATCTATGGAATGAAATCTGAGCACAATCAAAGGATGAAAACTGGGGATTTCAATTTCGATGGAATTTTTTTCATTAAAGAGAATCCAATTTTACCTTAATCCTCTTGCCTTCTGCAGCAAAACCAAGAGCAGTTGAAAGAAGCCCTAGAAATCCAACTACAGTGCACACCACCAGCACTTTCGTCTCCATCTCTCTCTGCGTTGAGGAAAAGCTTTTGCTTTTCTTTTTTGAAATCGATGTTGGATTCCCACAAGAAAAAGAAACAATTATATTGCGAGTCTGGTGAACTGACGAGTGACGACGCAAAAGCGACCTTTCCTTCTATCATAAATGAAAAATAATAAAAATAATAAATAACAAATAGGTCAAATATATATATATGTCAAACTAACTAAATAATACTTTGTTTAGTTAATGGAATGAAAATGACATTCATCATATTTATGAGCCTCTTTGCTAGGGTTTAGGGCTGGTTTAGTAACGTAGTCCAGGGAATTTTGTCAGATGCTAAATGTATAGATTTTAGAATTGAATTACAGTTTTAAATAGATTTTAAAAGATTTTTTAATTTTAATTTTATGCAAAAAAAATATTTTTATTAAATTTTATTTTATGAAAAAAATTGTTTTATAAGATTAAAACACTCAAATCAGTCAAATATATAGTTTCTATTCTTCTTTCTCTTTCTACTAACCAATAAAATCTTATATATATATTTGTCTTCTTTTTTCTCTTTTTACCGGCTAACAAACAAGTAACCAAACAAACAAGTAACCAAAGGGAAGATATTTAACATAAGGGTTTGGTACAAATTTAGGTCTTTGTGTTGTGACGGTGGTGATTTTGGAACACGGAGAGGAGGAACAAAAAACGCTAGATTTTCCGGAATCGAAATTAGAAGAACGAGAAATGCTAAAATTGTTGGAATCGAAATGTGAAGAATGAGAAATGCTAGATTGGTACAAACCAAACCAAAGAGATATACAACAAAAAATTCAATAAAAGGATCTCATGAGATTTTCATGGTTTCTCGGCTCCTCTTAACCGAACCGTGAATAATGATTTTTGAAAAACCAAACCAAAGAAATATATATGGGGGAATAGTGTGATGTGGAGAGAAAGGTGGAAATTGCTAGATGAACACATAAACTAGGAATTGTAGTCCAACAAAGTTATCGATGGTGAAGATGAAATTGAGAATTGATTTCACATATGTGATAAACAAGAGACATGTGATACCGACGTGAGGGTATTTACAACTTTTATCATGATTAAAGTTTTTATAAACCTTTTTTTGACTAAACAGGGTACCATCTCTCTCTATATTTTTTTTCAAAACTCAAATCTATAAAAATCTACTACAAAACCACAAACCACCACTACAACTACAAATCACAACTACAACCATAATTTTACTAAACACCCCTTAATGTTGAATAAATAGGTTTAGATTTATGTTTGTGGTTCTTATTTCGATACTCGGGGTAGATTGTAGGAGTTGATCCCACATAATTAATCAACCCTATATGACGAAGCAATATCCTTGAATAGATACACAATTGCTTGTTCACTTCAAGAAACTAATTCGAAACCCTACAAATTGAGGAAGATGGATGAAACAAGAAATTAGTGGAAAAACAAACCTGTAGAGAAGGAAACGAAGTCTCACCAACTAATTGAAGGGGAAGCCGGTCTGGAACGAAACTAGAGGAGCCAAGGAGAAGACAACCTCGAATAAAAGCAAGATGTAGTTTTAGTTGTCGGTCTCAAAAAGTACTAGAGAAGAGGAAAATATCGAGAAGGAAGCAACAAATATATCAAACAGGGGCATAAGTGTAATGAATTGTCCAATCCTCATCCAAATTTTAGATAAAATGTTCAAACAAAAGATTTAGAAAAATCATAATTTTCGGTCAATAGAAATATGATTTGGAATCCTAAAAGCCAACACTGAACGTAGAACTAAACACGTTAATACATTAACAACTTTCCATAAGAGTCTAAAATAATCTTAATTAAGCTCCTACCAAACATGGTCTATTATTAAGATAATTAGATTTTTATGGACTAAAATTATTTTCATCTCATCAAACACACCTATAAAAATATTAAAAACATATATTAATAATTCGGAATTGCTATGGACACGAACCGTTCTAGAACCGTTCTACAAACCGCACCGTGCAACATATTGCTACAATACTAACAAGATTGAGTTTCAAAGTTGAGCGTCGGTGTTGCATTACTTCAACCTTAGCGCTTAGCATCAGCACTAAAGTTAAACCCCTACAAAAGGCAAAGTCGGTCGCCGCCGACCCTTATTCTTCCTTCCCTTATTATGTGTGGCGAAACTCAAGAAAAATCTGAATATTATCGATCCAAATCTATGGCAGGCCTCGAATCGAATGAATTAGAAGAATCACAAGTACTCGTTGAAAAGGTATTTCGAAGGGCTAAAACTTTGTAGTTTACATCGAGAGTTGAATCCTTAGGGAAGACCTAAAAAATGGTCAAACATAAAGAAGACGAGTGTTAACAACCATTGTTGCCAAAAATCAACCAAGATTATTAAAACTCGGTCTCAGTGCAATTTTCCCCTCTGGTCGAGTTTTCAACAACTTTTGCTTGATTCGTTTTGTGATGGCCCGTATGGATTTTAGTGAGATGGGATTACTTCCTAAACACTTATATTAGATCATGGGTTGTAACATTAGAGATGATCCATTATTTTCCGGTAGAATTTACGTTCAATTTGAATCAAATTAGAGAGTTTCTAGCTTGCTCCCCAAGTTCTTCATCCTTCTAATCGTGGTAAGTTTTACCATGATAAAACAACCTTCCCTGCAAATAATACATAATCGTATGTAGTATATACGGTTATCAAACACAAGGACTATACATGTATTGGTTGAACAAATAAATAGATACACTAAGTTAAAAGAGGAAAAAGGAGTAAACATTGTTTAGTAACAAGACCAGGCAATTCATGATAGAGACGAGTGATATGACGATAGATGTATCCTCACTATGATAAAAATCACATAGCAACCACATATGAAAACAACATGAACTTCAATATGTATTTATGTATGTAACCATCTAAAGTAGCCGTGAGTATAGACAAACCAGGACCGTTCTCTCCAACTCGTGTAGCTTGCATTTAGTTGTTCGGTGAGTATAGGAAAACCATATGCATTTAGAAATGTGAAACGACCAAGAAAAACCTTCACTAGAAGGAGACTTAGCCAAACATACTGTTTAGTTCTTCATTTTGTTTTAACTGAACCAATTAAAAATGCCACTTCGAATATAAACGTAACTAAAAGGTAGAAATAAGCTCTTTGAGAAAAATCATAAAGCTTGTGGATTTTCATTCAGGGATTCACACAAACAGTCACAATTGATCTATCGTAGGGTTCAACAAACCCTTAGATCGAAGGAGACTTAGCCAAACATAGAGTAAGGAGAGAAATTAGATGGAGAAAAACATTTGCATTAATAAAACTCAAAGAAATAGAATAACAAAATAAGTATGACATGTAACTCAAATGCTAAAAACCTTGGGAACCGTACGGCTCTTATTGTATCTAGAAAGAAAGGGAATGGGATCTGAGTACTCCAACAATTGACGTACCATGTTTGCTAATTTGTGACCCTATGAATCCGTGTCAATAGTGACAATAACTCACAAGTTCACAAAAGATGAGAGGGATAGTTTTAAATTTATAACTCGTAATAATTCTCCTAAATAGTAGTGAACCCACAGTGTGTGGATCGTACGAAGTAGAGCAAATATTCCAAGGTCGAACACAAAGACTAGTGTAGTTTAATTTGCAACAATGATTAAGGGTAGTATAAATCTAGACTAAGAAATAGGTTGGAAAAGAAAAGGGAAAAGAAGATCAAATGTTTTTGGAAAAGGTTTTTGTAGTTCGCAATCGAATGTCATTTTCAATTGAAAACAGTTTAAAGAAAACAAACAAAACAAAAGATAATCAAATTAATGGGAAGAAATGAATTTCAAGGGTTCAAGATCATTGTTGATAGCATTTGGACTTAGGATAAATTGCAAAGCATTAGTAAGAAAAGCAACACGGAAGAAATGTTTCTACTCTAATGATCTATTACCAGGTAAGTCGCAAGATCATCTAGTTTCAATTCTAACTACCTATTATCGGGTAAGTCTCAAGGTATCTAGGAAGGAAATTTAATACAAATTGGATTATCTAACTAAGGATCAAGTAACCCCTTACCGGGTAAGTCTCGGGAATTACCTAACTCAGAAAACAATCAGGCACATTCAACCCAATAGAGATTTTCACCTATACTACCTATGGTCAATCTACTGATGTATCCAAGAGGAATATCACCGGGTAGGTCTCAATCCCAACTCACGTTACGTTTAAAAGGTTTTAACCTAGATTAATTCCCAATCAACCATTATGATTTCAAGCAATTCAAAACCAATTACAATATACAATCTATTCCATCATAATTCAGGCCATAAACAAATCTTTATTCGTCTTGGAACCACAAAGGTCTAGCCAATAACAATCATATCAAAGTCTACAACTAAGAAAGACAAATAAAGCATGAAAAGAGAAATAGCAAAAGGGAGAAAAGAGATACTCAACTTCAATGATGTAAATCTAGCAAATGTATTAAATCTTCGATCCAAATGTATCTTGAACAAAACTGAATTTGAAAGCCTAAAACTTTAATCTAAATTACGAAGAACTAAGAAGAACAAATGATTGAAGAAGAACAGTAGGGTGAGAGACGGCTCTTCCCTTCTAGGGTAAACTCTGGGCAAATTCCAACACACTTTGGAATGAATTCAAGGCTTCCTTTTATACACAAACTCTTGCCAAAAGACGTTGGGATGAAAAGGAAAAAGCCCGTAAATAAAATATAACACTCAGGGAAGAATCTCGATCGGGATCTCGGGTTGATCGGGCCCGAGATTTTGGATCTGACTTCAATTTCTTCAGCGTGTGGAAAATCTCGGTCAAAATCTCGGCCGAGATAGGGACTGGATTTTTCTCTGTTGTGTGATCTCGTCCAAAAATAAGGATCTCGGGCCGAGATTTAGGTATGAGATTGTTCCTATGTCGTCCTTCATGCCTTTACCTTGATTCCTTCGTTCTTTCCCGTGCACGTAGGCTTGCTCCAATGCATCAACTCCGAGGCTTGATCCTCAAATGCGTCGTTTTAGTTCCGAAATGCGTCAAATCACCTACAAAGCCACAAATAACATGTGTAGACATCTATTCTTGCAAAGTAAAACTAAACAAATATAAATGACACAAACTAAGGCTAAAACATGAATGCGAAAAGAGGAAATCCACCTAAATGCATGACTAAGCTAGGTCGATAAATCATGCTATCATACTAGATGACATAAGATGGAATGAGATGATATGATATGATAGATACAAAACCCTAAGGTCTAAGGATGTATTTATAGGAAAACCTTAGGCTAAACCTAAGTCAGAAAAGCCCATAGGAAAAACCTAAAAATAACAAAGCTTATGACATTTTGTCGCATCGGCAGGTTACGGTCAAGGTTACGACTATGTTACAGTTGGTGACGGCCGTAACGTAGCCGTAACAAGCCTAGTACTTCAGCAAATGGGTTGGACTTTGTTGGTGATGAGTTGGACTTTACGGCTTATGTTACGGTTGAAGTTATGACCAGTTCACGGTTGTAAGAACCCGTAACACAGAGCGTAAAGCTTTAATTTCCAGCTTTGTTTAGAAGGCCATCTTGTATGATTTTATGCTCCATAGTAGGAAAGTCTAAAGCTCCAATCCAAAGTGCTAGATAAGCTTTCCGGGCAATCAATCTTTAGTCATGTGTGAACTTGTATTGTCATGTCTTGACTTTAGGGAAGATTGAACTCTCAAATGTCTTTTGAATGACTAGTGTGCTATATACTTCATAACGAACCTTAAAAGCTTGAAACATGAAATAACCGAAAGTAGATGCTGAAAACATAATATGAACGCATCTAGCGTTATAAGACTATATATCTTGCCAAAAGACTTGTAAAACGACATGAATAAGTGGGCCAAAAATACATATATTTCGATGTTATCACCTTCAAGCAAAAATCGGCATATATTTCACTAGGTAAATCCATTTTTATTCACTCATCTTGCATTATTTCTCTATTTCTCTATTTTTCTCTAGTCTCATACGTAGAGGGTAAAGAACACAACAAAATCATGTCTTTATCTTTGTCATCCAACTTAACATCCACTCGGTCTAGATCTCCAAACCCCTTATTAAAGGCATTCACATGCTACACCAAGTTTGAGTGCGCCTTCAAACATCTTCAGCCCATACAACCTTTGTTTTGAGATACAACTTGCAAGAAAATGACTTTAACATATACATATTCTCTAGTTTATCTCAAATCGTCTTAGGTGTTGCGAGATCAATTACCCAGTATATTACTTTGTCTACAAGGCACAAACGAATTACCAACGATGCATTCTCTTGCATCTCATCCCAATTATCTTGTTTGGTGGAATCAACTTCATCCCTGATGCCTTCTACATCCCTTGTTGTGTCAACGAATCCTTTCCTCACCGCTACCAGAGCGTAAAAATTCTCAATTCAATATAATCGCGGAATCGTGAACTTGATGGAATTCGACATGACAACGTTTACTTTAATACTAGAGTAGATTATGGAAGAAGAAAACGAAAGCTTTTAAAATCATCCCCTGTTAATCCATGTTAATAGGGGATGGTTTATCCCTATTACCACAAGTTTCAGATCTGGTTAAGCCTTGTTGATCCCTAATTCTCGTTGAGCACCAGCTGCTCCTCCTATTCCCGATTCTAGTTAAGCCTTGTTTTTTCCCGCTGCCACAAGTTTCAGATCTAAAGTTTGGACTATGATATATTTTTTCTTTGCTGACTTTTTTCTTCTTCGAGAACAAGCTTTATAGAAGTTTTGTTTTGAAAATTGGTAAAAAAGAAAATCCATATACATAGAAAAATCTATTCACGAACATTACTAGTTGCATACACGTGCGTTGCACACGTTTGCAGTGCACACACATTCTTGGGAAGGTAGAAATCAGGTTCTCCAGGTTTTCGATTTTTGGGTTTTGTAGTTACGCTCAGATTATGCGACAAATTAGGAGGCATCATAAGTATAAATTTTCTATCATTTTAATAAAAAGTGCAGATAAAGTGTTTTCATATTTTAATTTACATGTTAACTTTAGTTGCAATGGATTGGTTTTGGTCAATGTAATACGATCTAGTTTTGGACATATACTGAATCATTCGAGCATTCATGTATAAAGACCTTCCTCCGCTTTACATGTGGGAAGAGATTGAGATTGAGATTTTAAAAACATCTAGCCTTCCACTTTACAAGGTATTGTTTGACAAGAATTTGTTTTGAATAAAACTTAGAAGCATCACTATCACCGGCTACATGTGCACTTCAAATTGATCTTCTCATATCACTAAGAGAGCTCACTTGCAAAGTGAAAATCATTCCAGATCATATTGTGCATATAGACTTGAATGCGTAAGAAGCTCAAAATCATTTTAATATTAACCAAGATTCAAAAGTTTACACATTCAAGGCACTTTCAATCTCCGGAATAAAGAGCTTTCAATTATGGAGATAATCATTTTAGATGGTAACTATAGGTGCAAGTTTGACATTCAGTGAGACCTTCACCTTCTCAACAATATTGTCATAGATCTTCTTTCTACAAAACAATGGAGAACATGTAGGAAGTTCAGAAGCAAAAAAGAAAAAGGACAAGTCCTACAAACAATAACTCAAATAGATATGGGCAACAACAAAAGAGAAAAAGATAACACACCAAAATTGTATAAGGATGAATGGGTTTCAACATATGCACATTCAAAAATTTTTAAAAAGATAACACGCCAAAATGGTATCATGATAAATATTTGAAATGAAAAAGTTGGTATGAACATTGCCGTCAACTTACTATCCTCTGATGAAAGGAATATGAACTTGACCAGAAATAAAGCAATATGAACAGTTTTATGAAAATATATGTTTTTTCAGATAAACTGATTTGATTGAAAATAACACCCAACAATACATGTGAAGATGACAAAACCAAGAAAACAAAGATGAAAAAACCGAAGTCAGAAAAAATAAGCAAAAAGATACAACAAAAAATTTAAAAAGCACATATGTACTTCCAATAACAGTATATTTGAAAATAGAGAGATTTTTCGATGTATCTAATTGAAGACTAATCTTTCCTTTCTCCTGATTTTTCCCTTCTTTCTTGCAGCTATTATCCCAACGATGAGCTTCGTATCTATCAGTCGATCTGTGCTTGGATAACAAAGAACATATTCAAAAACCATGACGTTACCACCATGTAAAAGAGAAAAAAAAAACTTACTTGGTGACACCTCTTTTCTTACCTGATTAGTTTGTAATCATGTGACAACCCCACGCGTTGTGGAAGAATTTGTTGGGTCGTTCAATAAGCTTATATGAGCCAAAAAGGGAAATTCATGAGTAGAGTACCCAATAAGTAAGCCATTGTTGATCAACCACAAGTGACTTGCTCTTAATTGCTTGGATTAATGCATAATTGGCACACAAATTTAAGACCTTTAACTACGTAATGAAATGCATCAACGTAGGATTTGTGCTAAAGAATCTCGCAAAACTCGGGATTATTTAAATGGAAAAGTAAAGAACTATGAGATAAGTCAAACAAGGTCACAAATAAATATTGATTAAACCTTAGGAGTGAAAGTACTCAGGTCCAAATTAGTTTGATAGCTCATAACCTGAAATTAGTAAAGCAATTTCAAAACAATTTGACCTTAATAAAAACCTTAAGAACCGAACTGAATCCGAAATATTCCCTCTCGACATCAACGACGTCCGGATTCCGGTTTACCATTTTTACTGGCTATTTAATTTACTGGCTAATCAATGATGGACAAGGAAGGGGATCTGGTTATTTTTATTCTTCTTCTATTGCAGCCTGGCTAACTAATTTAGCATCTAAATTAATTAGCTAGTCTAACTTTTTTACTGGCTAATTAATCAGAAAAAGGAGCAAGTTAAGGAGGGTGCTACTAAATTAATTTTCTCAATAAATCAAGAACCGAAGTTCGTAAGACACATAACTGAGTTCTTAAGACAACATAGAGTTTACAACAAAACAAGGAACAAGCTCCCAACAAGTATGAAAGGTTCAAGTACGTACCCTTTTAGTTAACTGCAAAATGTCGTATGTTTGGAAGCATATACCTAAATAGTATCCACTAAAGAACATACTTATACGGAACAATGGTTATACACATAGCCAATGATCATTAAATGCACTCACTCTAGTGAACAAGTTCTAGTAGAGTAAACTTTACAAAATTGTGAACTCTTGAAGACATCAATAAACAAATAAAAAGTTATTAAATATAGAATCAATCATGCATACTCTTTATAAACATTACTAAATGAACCTCTTCTAATCAATACGAGTGAATCAAATATTTAACCTACGACCTCTAAAAATATTGTAGCATCATCCCCATCCCCATCCTTAAAAAAATAATAGTCCATTCACAACAGCTTGTGCAACCTTCATTCCCATCACACTGCACGAATGATATTTTAACACAACCCATTTTTAAAGCGAGTTTTGTTGTCGGATTCTTAATGGACTTTCTTAATTTATATAACAAGTCCTTATGCAAAGTTGGTCCCTAACTATGCTCTTCACTTGGTATGGTTTTTTTATTTATTTTAATTTTCTCCTTTTTGCTTTGTGTCCTTCGTTCTTGAAGGCACCTTCTAGAATCAATTAATATTTTTTGTAAATTATATAAATAAACAATATTCTAATATAATATGTAATATCCATCATGCACAGTAATAATAAAACTACATTTTACGAACCTTATAAACATGTATTTGTTGTGTTGTTGTCCGTTCACATCTTTAAGTTGAACATGACTTGTATAATGGTTTTTTAAGAAAAATCTAAAACATGAACTTTTTGCTTCAACTACACCGACTAAGTCAATAAGATCAAGCTAAGTAATAGAAAAACAATAACAGTAGTTCATGTACCAAAATTTAATAGATAAACCTTATCATTAAACTTAGATGATGTTATATTCTTCAAACAATAAGATAAAGTTCATGTGTACCAAAATCTCAGCCAAACAAATTGACAAGTTTGAAGTCATTCACAAATTTAAAAGCCTGCACTATCAAATAACTTAAAAGCATTGTCATTTGCGGTCAGTTGCACCAGCCAAGAATAATAGTTATCTACTTAATCAGTATTTTCTAGTTTCTACTTAAGTAATTGTGCTATTTTGAGAAACCTTTATTATCCATGAATAATCAATATGCTTTTAGAATGTTCAATATGTGAGTTTAGAAGACAATATTTTTTTTAGTTTTATCACAACCCAATTCAGCACGAAAAATTTATTAACTATCATCAAACTACATGCCACCAAGAGAATCCAATAACACTTGACATTGTTAAAGACGTATGCCACACCAAATCATGAAGAATTGTGATTGTAAGAACCTTAGTCTTTGGGAGCTAGTTTAGCCTTAGCCGCCCCGCGGGTCTGTGAGGCCGCCCCTGCGGCTCCTCTGTTGTTCCGCCCCTGCGGTTTCCGGCGGCTGCAGCCGGTTTTGTTGACTCTTTTGACCCGTGCTTTACCCTTTGCCTTATATCTTTCTTTTCCTTGTTGAGTAAGGGTTTCCTTCTTCACTTTCCAATCCAGCTTTCACGTCCTCCTTGCTTCTCCTGCATCCTTCTTGATCTCTGTTGAGTTTGGAAGAGTTTTGGTGTGGCTTTGTGTGTGGATGATGATTATGATGTGGCATGATGTTGTTGCTGAACTTGGAAGCCAGCTGAGGTGTTAGTGGTAAGCAGTTCCTGGTTAGGCCACAACTGTGGTAAGCTTTCTTCTCCTTCTTCTCTTCCTTCTTCCTTGTTCTTCCTTCCTTAGCTTAGGATTAGATGATTGAATGTAGGTTAATGTTGGAATGTATATGTGTATGCATGTGTGTGAATCTGGAATGATAAAGACGTGAGTTGATCACGAGAAGAGCCGAAGAGGAATCGCGGGTTCACGTTCTGCACAGACGCCGCCCCCGCGCCTGGAAGTCGCCGCCCCTACGGAAGCGTGCCCGCGCCAGCGCCCGCGCCTTGCCTGCGTTGCCTGCGTCCCTTGTCACCGCGCCTGCGGCTGCTCCCTGCCGCGCCCGCGGGTTGTCTACTCCGCCCCTGCGTCCCTTGATCACGCAGGTGCGTCTTGTACTGGGACTACCTATAGTTGGGTAGCTCCTTTCCTTTCCTAGTATGAGGGACTTAGTACCATGCTAGGTATTGGATGTTGATGAGTATGATATAGATTTGCCGGTTACGGCTTTGAGGGTTATGAGTTGGATATGATCCTTATGGATCACTTGGGTCTAGGTGTGACCCTTTGTGTGATAGGAGTTTGATATATATGTATGCCTTGTATAGGCCGTGTTGTCCTCCAGTTTGGAGTGGACTAGTTTGAGGATTGATCGAGTTGAGACGACTACGAGGTTGAAGTAAGTCCGTGGGACTTACTTAGTTGCCATTCCTATATTGGATGTGTGCATGAGTGGTGTTTGTTATATGCTTTATAGCATGCATTATGATGGTCACCGACCTATGGTATATTGCTTGCCCATTGTAGGGCCGTGATAACTTGCCCTTTCATCCCGCCGGGAGTCTGGGAGGTTCTTTGTAGGCAGGCCAGACCTGGTAAACGGTTCGGGCACTCTCCATTCCCTTTGGGTACACGGAGAGGTGTTCCAGACACCATTCCAGCTGGCTATTGGACCCAGAAGCGAGGATTATATATTCCTCGTGTCACATATGTTTATATGGATATATATACGAGTTGATTGCTGGACTTTATAAAGATAATGAACCGGGTAAATGTGTGATATCATGTTGACGTGTTTAGTATTATTTGATGTGTGTTTGTGCTCTGCATCTCTTATATATGTGTATGGTTAGCTAACAGTTATATACCGTGTTGTAGATACTTTGCAGGATAGGAGAGCTGCAGAGTGATCCAGAGTGGGTGATCCGCTGAGGGCTCCGTACACTGGGGCGTTATCGGGGATATGAGTTATTTTGTTGTACAATGTGGTTTTATTTGTACTCAGCGGTACTTTTGATATATATATATATATATATATATATATATATATATATATATATATATATATATATATATATATATATATATATCAGTTTCATGTTTTGTTTTAATCTATCTGTGTCTTATTGTAAGATTAGTGAAATTGTTGTCAAGCTAGATTCAGGATCCATTGTGAGATCCTAACACAGTAGCACTCCGAGTCCTACGGATTTGGGGTGTTACAGTTATACATAGAACTACGAGCTCCGCAAATACTCGCATTATAAATCAAATAGAGTTCGATATGAAAGGAGAACATATATGTAGTGTGATAGTGGTGACTAACCAAAAAGAGAAAGCAAAAATATTAAAAAGAATTTATAAGGAAAGATAGAGGAAGAGATGATATAATGATGTTTATACAAACCACTTTCATTAAAGCATCCAACAAGTTCACATTGAGATTTCGTAATGAACCTCTTATGTACTCTTGAGATGGTAACAATTTATATACAGATAACTTATGTAGTAAGGATGATTCAGATTAGTTGAAAGAGGTCAAGAGGGGTGGGTAAGCAAATAAGTATAATAAATAAATAAATAAAATTGAGAAAAATGACATAATAACAAGCGATGAGGAATTTTTTGAATAAAGAAGGATTATGCAAAAATGAAATATCAACGGAAATGAAAAACGATTAATCAAAGGGAGATTAGGTAAACAAAGTACCACTTGCCATTGTAAATTTGACGACCTGCAAATGAAAAAAACGAAGAAATAAGAAACAAATGAGAAGGTGAGTAAACCGTAAGAAGGGAATGTTAGCGGGCTCAACGATTCGATTATAGATCGATTTCAATAGACATCGTTAGTGAGCGACATCGAGTTAATCGATGGATTAAAGAGAAACTTACCATCTTTTGCAAATTCAAGGGGGTTGCATTCAGTCCTCCGATTCTCAGAACTCCGTTAGTTCATGCATCACATAGTTCAAACAAAAAAAGAAGAGCGAGAGGAGCAAGGAAACGGAGAGTCGAGCGCCAAGAGAAAAAGCAACATGGAAAGGATTTGCGAGAAAGAAGAGCAAGGAAGAAAGACCAAAATAGGAGGGTTTTCAATCTTCCACTACTGAGAGAAACCACCGAGCGTGAGTAGTCGTCGAGCGTGAGAACCCTAATTAATTTTCTATGATTGAACGAAGAGGAGGAAACCGTGTGATAAAGCATAGCCAATCGGAGATGGTTTTTTTGTAATTAATAGCCAATTTTGGACATAACTGTCAATACACCACATTACTATTCATTTCACTTTGTTCACATTTAGGTAGTATTTGGATTTAGTATGATTTTACCAAGTTTGATTTAACATCTACCAAGAGGAAAATCTTGTTTTTACTGGGAGATCCCCATTGATCAAAAATAAATAAAATAATTATAACCCATTGTCAGCTATTTTTTCATTCATATATTCCTCTAATGTTTGTGAGAAACCCTCGTTCTTTTTATGGCTTATCTTCCGCCTTTAGTATAGACACCAAAATTATCCAAAAATACAAATATGTTAGAATTAATGAGCTATAAGGTTTAACCCTTGATCAAGTTTTGGTTGTTTCATTACGATTTGTATCTTGTTATATAGACAACATCAAACAATTCTGCTCCTTATAAACAAATTTCTCCTTATAAATATTCACTATTTTACCCTCTAATGTTTTACACTCTTATGTCAAGTCCCCGTTGTACACCCCAAATCCGCGGGACTCGGGGCGCTACTGGGTGAGACCTCACAATGGGTCCCGACCCTTAGCCTGACAACAATTTCACCGGACCTTCCAACATGGCACAAATAAAGGCGAAAACTTAAATATGTTTTTAATGTACGCGGAAACGAAAAGTACGAAACTACAACTTGGAAACTCAGCCGAGTCCTCAAAACAGCGTAAATAGATCCGAATTCTAAACATACGACAATATCCAAAACGAGAACCTGAAATATGACTCAAAACATCCCCGTCCTATAATGTACGGAGACCCCGGCTGTCCACTCCTCCACCTCACTCGGTAGCACCCCTAACTTGCAAGTCAACTACATAGCGGTTTTAAACTGTTAGCTCATATTCTAAATATTAGGAAAGCGGTGAAGGCACAAACACACCCAAAACACTACATAAACACACAAGTCCGTTTTATTATCTTTATATCATTAAGTCGTATCCCGTTCTAATTCAAGTTCGGTTGTGACACGAGACTCCGATGGTCTCGCCTCGGGACAGTCAACTTACCGGCAAGGAATGGTACGGATGCACCCGACCATCTGACCCGCCGGACTAGTCACCGAGAATCCCCTAGACCTCCCCAGGGCTAGGCAGTATTGTCACCGCCCGTTATCATACACTTGGGCCAGAATATACATATAAGTAAAGTCGGTGGTCCTAATTACCGGTTTCATCGTTATAACATAAAATAACACACACCACCAAACACACTACAATACTGATACATAAAATACGAGCTAAGTAAGTCCGAAGACTTACCTCGTCCCAAATGCTATCTCACAAAACGCTCACGCTTCCCTTGGGAAGAAGTACTCAACCTGTGCACAACAAGGTATCATAAAAACCCGCTCAACTCAAGAAGTCTAGGACTTCTACACAAATGACCTACGCAGGATCATTTGACTCGCATTCTAGGACCGTATCCTAGAGTCCAACATAATTACCGTCAATAATGACGTAAAAGCCAACTAGGTCTAATCCCGCTCCTCACATTCTCTTAAGGTCACAAAAGCCGCTACTTGGCATTTCCACTAAGTTATACAATTTCCAACCTATCATGATACTACTCATTTTGCCCATATGTTAATTGATCGTAAACTTATAGCATAACGGAACCTAAGATAAACTCGTCTAATTTCCGGGGTTAAAACTTGCTAACATATTTTCCGGGCACTTATGCAATTCCTAACATATATGGGCATAAACTGTAATTTATCAAACTGCTGGGTGTAAACTGTAATTAACCAAAAGTTGAGGGCTAGAATTGTAATTATACCTAAAGTGAGGGGGCCGATTTAATTAGCAAAAAGGTTGTTGCACCAGCCCGCGGCGGCGGCGGCAGCAGGGCGCAAGCGCGGGAGGGGAAGGCTCCGGGGCTCCTTGCGCGGCTGCAGACGCTGGCGGTCCTTCTCGTGGGCGGCGGCTCCCCGGTGGCGGCCTTTCTCCGGCGACAGAGAAGGAGGTGGGGGACGGCTGCAGGAGGAGAGGGAGCAGGTGGTGAATGGCTCCTCGGTGGCGTCCGCGGGGCTCGTGCAGGCAGACGCCGCAAGGGCGGAGCAAGGCTTCTCCGGGGCGGTGGCAGAGAAGAGAGGGAGGCAAGCGTGGGGCGTCGACGGCTCTCGGGCTTCGACCGGCCAAGCCGAGGAGGGCTCTGCTCAACGTGTTGGCAGGTGGTGGCTCCGGTGCTCGTGAAGGGCGGCCAGCTGGAGCAAGAGAGGGGAGATCGAAGAGAGAGGAGTGTAAGGTGGTGAGTGACGAAGGAAGGAGGGCTGAGGCTGGTGAGTTCAGGCCTGCGGCGGGGACGAGGGAGAGAAGAGAGGGGAGCAGCGGGTTGGAGTGTGGGAGAGTGGCCACTGTTGGGTGAAGGAGGGAGCAGCCTGGACCGAGGGGTCTGGTAGGCTGGGCGGCATGGCTGCAGGCCTAGGCTCCTGCAGGCGTAGGCGGGCGTGCTCCTGCAGGCGTAGGCGGGGGTAGGCTGGGCGGCACGCTCTACAAGCCAGCGGCTGGGCCTCGGTCTCGGCCGAGATAAGTAGGCCGAGATTATCTTGGCCGGGATTTTCGTTAAGAAGAAGAAGGGAAGAAGAAAACCGGGCGGAAAACAACTCGTTAAATTAATTCCGTAACGGGTGTTACGGGTCAGAATATTTTCCGACATTCTCGAAAAAAAAAAAAATTTATGGTTCACGGCTTCGGAATAAAAGACGGATATTCCCGTAGAATAATTTACGGAAATAGGAATAACACGATATATTCGTTTTCTAAAATTTTCGGGCGTTACACCCGTGTTTGCAGTTGTCTTCTTAGTTTGATGTTGTTATGTGGTGGCATCTCGAGTAGTTTATCTTGAAGGAGGCGTGGATTTGTGATCGACACCTGAAGGCTCTGTTGCGAGTCCAAATCTAAGGTGTCCACAGTTGTTCCCCAGACTTCCCACCTGTGTACTTCCTTTGAGGATAAACGTTATGCTCGCCGCTTCTTGTTGACTGGATCATTCTATTTTTCCCTTGGAGATCTCTTTGCTAAGGGGTTTCTTTGATGTATTTATACGTGTTTATTTTATCTTGTATTGTGACTCTTCATGACGGTTAGTCCATCTGCCGATCTTTTTCGGCCTTTCGATCCACTAGACACGTGTCGTCTATTGTTTTTGAACTGCTTTCTAAAAAAAACCATCCCCTTAGGATTTCTTATCTTATCTTATCTTATCTTATATATATTAAAGCAGAGACCTCTATTGCCACGTGTCGCCTCCAGGATTTTTCTCAGTCCAACGGAAATTTTACAGGCCTTTGCTGCCACGTGTCAATACCATATTTAAGGTTAATATTAATCACATAATTTAACCCGAGATTAGTGTGTAAATCAGATTTTTTTAAAATAGTAAATATTAATAAAAAAATTACCAAAAACACACACGTAAATTTTAACCAAAAAATAATCATATTATTGAGAAAAAGATTTTAAAAAAAGAAGAAAGAATAAGAAGTGGTTAGACATTAACAAAAAAATCTCATCATATCTCCTCCAAATCATATATTCAAAATTACTTAATTTAAATTATGTTAAAAAATTATTGTTACCACAAATCTTCTAATATCTATTTTTTAGGCAAATCTTTTGCAACATATTTTGGCTATTTAAATAGTGTACTTCCTCTCCCTACCTAGCCATTAGCCACCTATTGTCTTTGAAGTTTGGCAAGAGCGTCAAAGAATTGCAGAAAAAATTATCATATTATTTCCTCAGTTGCATAGTTATCTCTTGATCCTTTTTTTAATATCCTCATTTGCAATTTTGCAATATATATTAAAGCAGAGACCTCTATTGCCACGTGTCGCCTTCAGGATTATTCTCAGTCCAACGGAAATTTTACAGGCCTTTGCTGCCACGTGTCGATACCATATTTAAAGTTAATATTAATCACATAATTTAACCCGAGATTAGTGTGTAAATCAGATTTTTTAAAAATAGTAAATATTAATAAAAAAATTACCAAAAACACACACGTAAATTTTAACCAAAAAATAATCATATTATTGAGAAAAAGATTTAAAAAAAAAGAAGAAAGAATAAGAAGTGGTTAGACATTAACAAAAAAATCTCATCATATCTCCTCCAAATCATATATTCAAAATTACTTAATTTAAATTATGTTAAAAAATTATTGTTACCACAAATCTTCTAATATCTATTTTTAGGCAAATCTTCTGCAACATATTTTGGCTATTTAAATAGTGTACTTCCTCTCCCTACTTAGCCATTAGCCACCTATTGTCTTTGAAGTTTGGCAGGAGCGTCAAAGAATTGCAGAAAAAATTATCATATTGTTTCCTCAGTTGCATAGTTATCTCTTGATCCTTTTTTTAATATCTTCATTTGCAATTTTGCAATATATATTAAAGCAGAGACCTCTATTGCCACGTGTCACCTCCAGGATTTTTCTCAGTCCAACGGAAATTTTACAGGCCTTTGCTGCCACGTGTCGATACCATATTTAAGGTTAATATTAATCACATAATTTAACCCGAGATTAGTGTGTAAATCAGATTTTTTAAAAATAGTAAATATTAATAAAAAAATTACCAAAAACACACACTTAAATTTTAACCAAAAAATAATCATATTATTGAGAAAAAGATTTAAAAAAAAGAAGAAAGAATAAGAAGTGGTTAGACATTAACAAAAAAATCTCATCATATCTCCTCCAAATCATATATTCAAAATTACTTAATTTAAATTATGTTAAAAAATTATTGTTACCACAAATCTTCTAATATCTATTTTTAGGCAAATCTTCTACAACATATTTTGGCTATTTAAATAGTGTACTTCCTCTCCCTACCTAGCCATTAGCCACCTATTGTCTTTGAAGTTTGGCAGGAGCGTCAAAGAATTGCAGAAAAAATTATCATATTGTTTCCTCAGTTGCATAGTTATCTCTTGATCCTTTTTTTAATATCCTCATTTGCAATTTTGCAATATATATTAAAGCAGAGACCTCTATTGCCACGTGTCGCCTCCAGGATTTTTCTCAGTCCAACGGAAATTTTACAGGCCTTTGCTGCCACGTGTCGATACCATATTTAAGGTTAATATTAATCACATAATTTAACCCGAAATTAGTGTGTAAATCAGATTTTTTAAAAATAGTAAATATTAATAAAAAAAAATTACCAAAAACACACACGTAAATTTTAACCAAAAAATAATCATATTATTGAGAAAAAGATTTTAAAAAAAAGAAGAAAGAATAAGAAGTGGTTAGACATTAACAAAAAAATCTCATCATATCTCCTCCAAATCATATATTCAAAATTACTTAATTTAAATTATGTTAAAAAATTATTGTTACCACAAATCTTCTAATATCTATTTTTTAGGCAAATCTTCTGCAACATATTTTGGCTATTTAAATAGTGTACTTCCTCTCCCTACCTAGCCATTAGCCACCTATTGTCTTTGAAGTTTGGCAGGAGCGTCAAAGAATTGCAGAAAAAATTATCATATTGTTTCCTCAGTTGCATAGTTATCTCTTGATCCTTTTTTTAATATCCTCATTTGCAATTTTGCAATATATATTAAAGCAGAGACCTCTATTGCCACGTGTCGCCTCCGGAATTTTTCTCAGTCCAACGGAAATTTTACAAGCCTTTGCTGCCACGTGTCGATACCATATTTAAGGTTAATATTAATCACATAATTTAACCCGAGATTAGTGTGTAAATCAGATTTTTTAAAAATAGTAAATATTAATAAAAAAAATTACCAAAAACACACACGTAAATTTTAACCAAAAAAATAATCATATTATTGAGAAAAAGATTTTTAAAAAAAGAAGAAAGAATAAGAAGTGGTTAAACATTAACAAAATATCTCATCATATCTCCTCCAAATCATATATTCAAAATTACTTAATTTAAATTATGTTAAAAAATTATTGTTACCACAAATCTTCTAATATCTATTTTTAGGCAAATCTTCTGCAACATATTTTGGCTATTTAAATAGTGTACTTCCTCTCCCTACTTAGCCATTAGCCACCTATTGTCTTTGAAGTTTGGCAGGAGCGTCAAAGAATTGCATAAAAAATTATCATATTGTTTCCTCAGTTACATAGTTATCTCTTGATCCTTTTTTTTTAATATCTTCATTTGCGTAGTTATATCTTGATCCTTTTTTTAATATGATGATCTTTTTTTTATTATTTTATGATAGTTTGATTCTTTGAATTTGTGTAAGTGTATTTGATATTAAAAATGACCTCCATCAGCAAGCGATTCCTACTCAAGTCTGGGGTATGTTAACGGACACGACAAAGACGCAACGGATTGCAAAGCGGTTTTCGTTGATACCAATCTTGACACTCATCTTGCTATCCCAGTCTCTTTCGTCAACACCGTTTTCAACCTTAAGCGTATGCTCTCTCATCTGCGCTAGAAAAGCACTTTAGGTTTTAAGCTATCAATTCTTTACGGTCTGTGATTGTTACTCAATTTGCCTTGGTTATTTCATCCTAAATGCTTTTAGGGCTTTCAGATTTTAGCATTATTTAATTTGTTAATTAGTGAATTGCCCTTAAACAACCGATCTATGGTTATATAGTTAAATATATTAAATGATTTTAAATAATCATCTTCTTTTTTTTTTGTTAAAATAATAATTTTGATCCTATCTACTTATTTTGAGTTTTTTTTTAAGTTGTTATTAATAATTAGTTATTTTTTTAATTAATTTTAAAAATAGAATTTGAAAACAAAATTTTAAGTTATCTGAATTTTACAAATTCATTTTTCAGAATAACATTTTTAATTATTAAACTCAAAATTATAATTTGTTACTAGAATCAGATTTCGGATAAACAAATATTTTTTTTATTTAGGGCTTTCTTTTGTGTTTTTTTAAATTGAAAATGATAATTCATTTAATTCCCCTTCAACCCCATAATCTCTTAAGAGTGGTTGAAATGTTTTCAAAATTTTCAACGATAACCAACCCTCTCAAACCCAATAAATTCATACGCAGAACATCCCCTTAATTAGTATATTTTTTTATTATCAACTCACATACTAAAATAATTAAATTATATAATACATAATAATTACTTACCAAACTTACTTATTACTGGATATTAATTTGCATGAATAAACGACTTAAATTTTACTTATTAATATTAATTATTTATTTTTATATAAATAAATATTACACTAATTATGTTAAAATTTGTGTAAACTAACTAATCTGAAAACAAACTACATTGTTGATCTCAATGAAATAAAACCTAGTATGAGTTATGACTAATTAGTACTCAAGTCGAGGACACAAATTTTCATCTTTTTATATATCTTTTACGTTTTTTTATTGACATAAATAATTAAACTGTTTTTCATTTGAAAAGCAGAATAATATATGTAGATTATCAACCTTTTTATCTTTGAACATATATATTTATATGACTTTATTTATTTTAACAATCTATTAAAACTCAATCCCGCACAAGGTGCGGGTAATACACTAGTATCTCTTAAAGGAGAGTCCTTCTTTGCCACGTGTCAAACCACAATTGACACAACTCTCAAATATATTTTAAAAAGCTACTTTCAAATATCAATCATTTTGATATTTACAAATTCAAATCTTAATAATTTGTTAACCCATAAGTAAAATCTGGTATTTCAAAATCAATAGTTTTGATATTTACAAATTCAAATCTTAATAATTTGTTAATCCGTAAATAAAATATGATAATCTTTTTCGTCACTAATTAAATTATAATTATAATTTTGAAAAGATTTGCTTTATATTATATAAATATAACTTGAATTTGTTACCGTATTATAAATATAACTTAATTTTGTTACCGTATTATAAGTATAATAAAATATATTTAAAGGTTATAGTGAATAACTAATATTAAGCTCTTAAGAAGATCATTTTTATTCTAATGTTTAGAATAAATATTAAATCACACCCCATACAGTGCACGCATATTGACTCTTATTCTAATGTTTATAATAAATATTAAATATTAAATCACGTTTCATGCACTGCACGGGTAATACACTAGTTTAAGATTACGCATGTGCCTTGGCAAGGGGAACTAAACTAGTTATTGTTGTTGGAACTAATTTATATGAATAAGACATGCATGTATTTAATACATGGTGTGCCGGACACTTTCCGTGCACATTTCCGGTGGGCTCCGGCCATTGTCAACACCAAAAAGTGGAAGCTTTGGCTTCCTCCCCGCGAGCTCATGCTCAGGGTATATAGATACGTCAAATTTGAGTTCCGTTTGAATGAGAAATGGAGCCCCGAAGTTGGTTGCTGGAGAGGCAAAACTTGGGAAAACTGTCAAAACGTGGGTATCCCACATCAACCAGAACGAGAAATATCCTACAGGATATAAGGAGGAAAATACCAGTAAAGGCCATGGCCTTTGGGTCACTACTCATTTTCAATGGGATAAGGTGTGGCTAAACCACCATGCGCGAGCCGAGCCGAGCGGGCTAGGGCTAGGCTATAAAAGGTTGAGTTGTGGCTCATTCTAAGATAATTCGAAATACAACTTTCCTCCTCTCCTTTTGCTTTCTGTTTTTTCAAACCGAGTACAAACACAGTTCGGTTCGTAGATTTCCGAGAGATTACGCGGCTTGGATCCATTTGCGGCTTTATCTTGGGACTCTTAAACGTCATACCCCGTCTTAATACAGGTCGTTTTTAGAGTTAAGGACAAAGAGGCTTCTCTTGATTCCGCTTATCGTATAACTAACGGTATAATTTCGATCCTATTTTCTACAATTTTTCCTTGTGGTGACAAATACGAGGCCATACCTTTGCCTGTGGAGATACCTAATTACAATTCTAATGTGATCTATTTATAACCCTACAAAAACCTAAAACGGGCCAAAATACTCGTCCCGTAGCACAGGGACTTCGTGCCGCATTTCAAACAATTTAGTCTGGTTGAACCCAATCGTCTAAGTCTTCCACACTAGCCCTTCTTGAGTGAGGAGGAGCCAAGTCCCGGACCATTACTTCTTAATTTTAATTCAAATACAACATAATATTTAACCATCAAACAAGTAAGAAAACACCAATGCTAATGTTTTTCAACCCCGCCAGAAGCACTAAAGTTAGATATATCAAGCGCGGGGTTGCTATTCGGTCAGACACGGGAGCCAACACACACGCATTGTGTGTGTGCCACCCGGGCGGATTCTGGATGTGCGCCGGAGGCACATTCTGAATGTGCAGTGGAGGCGCAGTCTGAATGTGCAGAGGAGGCGCAGTTTGGTTGTGCACCGTTGCCAACATTCGATTGCACCCGGGCCTTGTTGGCCTCGCCTGTCCCTCTTACCCTAACCGCCACATCGATTTCTTTTTCCGAGTTCTTCACAAGCTACCACCCCTTATATATTTACGTAAATCAAAATCACTATTCAAATACTAATTGAGAAAACCTCATAAAATATGTCGACATTATCCGAAGAGATCGAAGTTGAATCCGATGGTGAAAACATTAATATTCCATTCGATGAAAAGAAGTATAGTGATCCAATTGAACTTCTTACACATATGGATGTAAGTATGTAATTTGCAATTAATGTGATTATTATTACCTTCTTTTTGTCATTCTATTTCTAGTTTTAGGCATGGTTTGATTTAGAGTTTGCAATTTTAAAACTGTTTTACTTTCATTATTGTTTAATTATGAGATATTTAGTTAAATATTAATTTATATAAAATTGGTATTTAAGTAACCGAAAATCCTTTTTGATTTTGTTTCGATAATAATCTATTTTAAATTAATAAGATGACATGTCATAGTAATATATTTGTTGAAAAATAACGTGACATATTGACTGTTTAGTGATTTTAATAAGTATTTTTTAATAACATAACTAATGGCAAATTAGTAAATATATTGTGGAAAATCTGTAAATAACTCAAAAAAAATCTCACGTGACATGCTTTAGGATGCGACACGTAAGCAAAATGAGACAGAGTTTAGTAATATATAGAGATTAGATTTAGACATTTTAGAATATAAACTGAAAATTTTGAATTAATACTTTATTTCGTTTTTGATAGGATGTTATGGAATATTCTTGTGTGATCGGTACCGATTTTTCGTCCAAGTTTGAGCTTCAGGGATTGTAACACCCCGAATCCGTAGGACTCGAGGCGCTACTGGGCTAGGATCTCACAATGGATCCTGACCCTAGCCTGACAACAACTTCACTGAACCTTACAACAAGGCACTAACAGATTAAAACAAAACATGAAACTGATATAAATATGTACATGTCAAAAGAGTATACATGGTACTGCTGAGTACAAAAGTTAAATCAAAAGCCGTACAACCGATAACAACCCCAAAATCCCACAAATATGCCCAGTGTACGGAACCCTCAGCAGATCACCCCACTGGATCACTCCTCAGTCCTCCTAACCTGCGAAGGAACTACAACACGGTATGAAACCGTTAGCTAACTATACACATATAGAAGAGAAGCAAGAGCACAAACACACATCATATAAACGATAACAACTCATCATGGTATCACACATTCACCCGGTTTATTATCTTTAATAAGTGAATCAATCAATCGTATAAAATATGTATATATATGAAGATAGGTGACACGAGGAATATGATCCCCGCCTCTGAGTACTCTAACCAGCTGGGGTAGTATCAGCACACCTCCCGTGTACCCTGTGGGAATGGTGAGGGCCTTCCTTTATACCAGTACTGGCCTGACTACAGAGAACCTCCCAGACTCCACGGCAGGATGAAAGGGAAAGGTTATCACAGCCACTACGATGGGCGGTCAGTATAATAAAGATAGGTCTGTGACCATCATAAACATAATCATACTCGTAATCCTATTCCTAATCATGCTATAAAGCATATAGCAAACACCACTCAAGCATACATCCAATATAAGGATAGTAGCTAAGTAAGTCCTATGGACTTACCTCGATCTCAGAAGTAACTCAAGTATGATCCACTCTCAAAACGTCTACTCCAAACTGGAGGACAGCACAACCTATACAAGGCACACGTACATATATCACAATCCTATCACACAAAGGGTCACACCTAGACCCAAGGGATCCATAAGGGATCAATTCCAACTCGTAAACCTCAAAGCCCTAACCGGCAATTCCATACCGTAATCATCAATATCCGAATCCTAGCATGGTACTAAGTTTCTCATACTAGAAAGGAAAGGATCTACCTAGCTTTAGGTAGAGCCGGGATCAAAACGCACCTGCAGAACACAGAGGCGCAGGGGCGAAAACAGATGGCCGCGGGAGCGGCGGAACGTGGCCGCGGGGGCGGTGACACGGGACGCGGGCAGCCGCTGGCGCTGGGGACTGTCGCCGCGGGGGCGGTGACTCCTGGCCGCAGGGGCGGTGAAACAGGACGCGGGCAGCCGCTGGCGCTGGACACTGTCGCCGCGGGGCGGTGACTCCTGGCCGCAGGGGCGGTGAAAACGCAGAAACGATTCTGCAATCTCCTCCTCTGCTCTTTCACGTGATCAATCACGTCTACTCTCTTCCAGATTCGTACACATACATAAGTATACACATACAACCATCAATACACATCTATGCAAGCATCTAATCCTAAGCTAGGAAGGAAGAACAAGAAAGGAAGAAGAGAAGCAAAAAGATCCTTACCACACTTGGAATCTAAGGCTACAGGGAAAGGTCACACACAACACAAGCTTGCCTCAAGCTCAGCAACAACAAACACTAGCATCATCATCAACCACAAGGTACACTTTCAAAGTCAAACTCCAAGGGAAACAAGATCAAACTCACAAGGGAAGAAGGATAAGCAAGGTGGACGTAGGAAGCCTGGAATGGGATGAGAACAAAGTGAATGAAACCCTTGCTCAGCAAGTAGAAGAAAGAAATAAGGTTAAGGGTAAAGCACGAGTCAAGAGGTCAAGGAAAACGGCTGCAGCCGCCGTAATCCGCAGGGGCGGTAGGAGTGCCCGCGGGTGCGGTGCGCCGCAAGGGCGGCGGGATTGGCCGCAGGGGCGGCAAAGCTAATCTCGGCCAAAGTTCGTCTCGGTCAAATACCAATCTCGGTCCGAAAGATTACGGCTCTTACAGGGATATTTTTTGGATAGAGATAACTTATTGGGTTGGATTAGATTTGCGGGGTACTCGATGAATATGGTGTTGGTCATAAACAAATCATCGTTGGATAGACGGGGGTTCCGTATCTTTCATATGGCATGCGATAGACACGGAGCACCTAGAAAGGAGAAAGATGTTGATTCCGATCACGTGCCAAGTACTAGCCGGAAAAAGAACTTGAAGAAGTGTATGTGAAAGTTTGAGCTTGAGGTGACACAAGTTGAAGAACAAAAATGGACATTGAGAGTTATATGTGGAGTCCACAACCACATAATTCCATCGGTTTTAAGGGGTCATGCATATGCCGGACGTTTGACTCCTACATGTAACACCCCAAATCCGTAGGACTCGGAGTGCTACTGGGCTAGGATCTCACAATGGATCCTGACCCTAGCCTGACAACAATTTCACTGATCTTACAACAAGGCACAAATAGATTAGCTAACCATACACATATATAGGAAGATGCTAGAGCACAAACACACATCAGAAATCTTAACACATCATCATGCTTTCACACATTTACCCGGTTCATTATCTTTATAAAGTCCAGCAATCAACTAGTATATATATATACATATATATATATATATATATATATATATATATATATATATATATATATGTATATATATATATATATGTATATATATATATCCATATAAACCTATGTGACACGAGGAATATATAATCCTCGCCTCTAGGTCCAATAGCCAGCTGGAATGGTGTCTGGAACACCTCCCCGTGTACCCTAAGGAAATGGAGAGTGCCCGAACCGTTTACCAGGTCTGGCCTGCCTACAGAGAACCTCCCAGACTCCCGGCGGGATGAAAGGGCAAGTTATCACGGCCCTACAATGGGCAAGCAATATACCATAGGTCGGTGACCATCATAACACATGATATAAAGCACATAACAAATATCACTCATGCGCGCATCCAATATAGGAATGGCAACTAAGTAAGTCCCACGGACTTACCTCAACCTCGTAGTCGTCTCAACAGGGTCAACCTTCAACTCATTCCACTCCAAACTGGAGGACAACACGGCCTATACAAGGCATACATATATATCAAGCTCCTATCACACAAAGGGTCACACCTAGACCCAATGGATCCATGAGGATCATATCCAACTCGTAAACCTCAAACCCGTAACCGGCATATCTATATCATACTTATCAACCTCCGATACCTAGCATGCTACTACCGCTCATACTAAGAAAAGAAAGGATCTACCTAACTCTAGGTAGATCCGGGACAAGACGCACCTGCGTGACACAAGGGACGCAGGGGCGGAGCAAGCAACCCGCAGGCACGGCGGAACACAGCCGCGGGCGCGGTGACAATGCTGCAGGTAAACGTAGGCACGACGCTGGCCCTGGCGCGTGCGCTGCGGCACGGCTTTTGCAGGGGCGGTGGCTTTCAGGCGTTGGGGTGGCGTCTGTGCAGAACGTGAACCCGCGATTCCTCTTCGGCTCTTCTCGTGATCAAATCACGTCTTTATCATTCCAGATTCACACACATGCATAAATATACACATTCCAACATCACCCTATGATCAATACATCTAATCCTAAGCTAGAAAGGAAGAAACAAAGGAAGAAGGAAGAGAAGAAGGAGAAGAAAGCTTACCACAGCTGTGGCCTAACCAGGAACTGCTCACCACTAGCACCTCAGCTGGCTTCCAAGCTCAACAACAACATCATACCACATCATCACCATCATCCATACACAAAGCCACACCAAAACTCTTCCAAACTCAAGAGAGATCAAGAACAAGATCAAGAAGGATAAAGGAGAAGCAAGGAGGACGTGAAGGTTGGATACCCTTGCTCAGCAAGGTAAAACGAAGAAGTAAGGCAAAGGTAAAGCACGGGTTAAAGGAGTCAACAAAACCGGCTGCAGCCGCCGGAAACCGCAGGGGCGGAACAACAGAGGAGCTGCAGGGGCGGCCTCACAGACCCGCGGGGGCGGCTAAGCCTCAACTAGCTCCCAAAGACTAAGGCTCTTACACTACCCAATATCAAAAGGTGGAGCATGAATTGGGGTCAGAGTTGAAACCGAGACATATATTGAAATCCGTGCAATTAGACGACCTTGAAAATGTCACAACTATCCGGCAAGTTTACAATACCGGTTTGAAGATGAGGATGGAACAAGTTGAAGGAAGAGGGTCATTGCAACAAGCACTCCATACGTTGAAGGAACGCGGATACTATGTGAGTGCAAGGAGATGTCTAGAGTACGATGAGGTGGCTGATTCCCGATTCTAGGCATTTGCTCCAGATGTTCCCTTATGTTATTGTGATGGACTCGACATATAAGACCAATGAGTGAGTATTCTTGTTCTAACTTTGTTTGATAAACGTCTTTCTTATTATTGCACAATACTTTTCCTTAATCCTTCTTTTGTATTATTTGTAGAT